>OX453244.1:8141335-8741335 GCA_949709985.1 Luffia ferchaultella
GCAGCATCGCTTAAGAATGACCTACTACGAGGTGGCCGTAGCAGCACGCGGCCTACGCGGGTTGGTCCTCAGCCGTACACTCCTGCCTTCAGGACGTGACGTTGTTAGTGTAATTGGTATTCGCGGGCGGCTCCGGCCAGCCTCCTCCTCCGGCGCACACTTTAACATATTTGGCCACGATTCAATTTTAATGTTTTCCATTCACATTTGCGTCGCAACTTCTAAATGTGAAATAAAAATTACCCAGTAAAAGACGGGTATTTGTACTACGACAGTTCTTGGCATTCTTGAACAGGGAAGTTGTTTTGCATCAAAACATTTGAAGATGCCTTGCGAGTTCGGGCACGGAGACGGCTGCTGTGGCAGGCGCGGCCATCGGTGTCGTGTGTCATCTGTAAATAAAACTTATGCGATGCGCACGGACGCTCCTTCTACTAACGTATAAATTTCCTTACTCCATTTTGTCCATTTATTGTTTTCACCGAGTTTTTCCGTTTTGTTATTCCGGATTTGTTATATATGTAAGTTTTCACTGGCTTGTTGTATGATCCACTATTAGAAATTGAAATTTTTGAGATGCGTTTCATAAACTCAAATATATGATTGCCTAGCCCAAAAAGAATGGAGTTCGGTGATTGTATAGACTTTTTTGGCAGGAACGGTGTTCAATATAGTAATTGAAGGCTTATGAGAGATTTAAGGGGTTAGTGCTCCCCATATTCCACGGGTGCACATTAGTGTGCAGAGTTTAATTGTGGATTAACTTGATGATCCTCCCTCGGGACACCCTACGACAGTAGTGACCGAAGAAACATTTTAAAAAGTTGTTTCGACGTATCGTCGTGTCAAGTTTTTTTTTTCAGTTTGTTTTACTAGAGAAAGCCTCGATCAGCTTCACTGTACAAGTCCAGGGGTTGCGATGTCATATTGAACAAGCTGGCTGTAAAATAATATTCACCGTTTCTTCATATACATGGGACTTTTTACCTAACGATGTTCATAAAAATATAATAAAAGTTAACTGTTTTACACTAGGCTTCACTATATATAGTGTATAGAGTATATGTATAGTGAGTATAGTATATATATATAATTCGATTAATAATTCGATGTTTATATACAAAAAAAAAATTATCTTACCAAGCTGGTAAACTACAGTTGAAATTATTCAGTTATAACATTTTTTTATCATTGTCTAACTGATACTGAACTTCCTCACCGAGACGCCAATCATGTAATTCTTTTTTTAATTCAAATCGTACCGGATAAGGTGCGACACGGCTAATAAACACAAGCGATCCGCAAAAACGGTCTATTCTATCGGTCACCGACATACCGTTTTGACAACACAACGACCGAAATTAAAAGTAATCACCGTCGCGCACGCAGACCTCGGCGCAGCGGAAGCGGAGTTATGAAAAATAATAGGGCACGAAACGCGTCCGCTGAGCTGGTCAGGAAAGGCGCCGTCGTCGATTAGTGCTTGGCCAAATTCTAATTTATACCTTGCTCTTTCTAATGTGACACTCGGAGGTGACGTTTGTTCACGTTGTCGCTTCATTAATTGCACGTGCTACGACTGTCACGTGTGCACTAGCTGATCACGATATGACTCCCTCTTATCTGCTACGGAAGGGTTAGCGTTACTTTTAAATAATATAATAAGATTCTATCAATAACAGATTTTTTATATCAATTCATCAGAATGATTTCTTTAAATAGCTGTGCAATGTGAACGAAAGCTGTTGATTCCTGAATAATTAGGTCTAAAATCAACAATAGGAACACGACACTTTGGAAATTGAAGAAAGATTTAATCCAATCAGAATTTCAGCTTCAGTAGACCACAAAGCTCACATCTCCCGAGAAAACATCACTTGAGCTTTGGGAGTGCTTCAACAGCGAATTCACCTCGGAGGTACGGATTTCAAACACTGAATTACTCTATGAGCCATCGCTTAACTCGAAGTGGCGTTGTTAACGTGGAGAAAATAGTGCTGTCAGTTAAGTGAATAAGCAACAAAATGAAACGTTGCAGTTATTTAAGCACCGTTCTTGAACCGTAGCTGTCACAGAGAGTGTTTTAATGATGTTGATAGCGATTTATTAGAACTATTAGTGTCTCAACATTATATAATATATATTAAAATAAGAAATGTATGTACTGTAAGGCTAATAGCACACATTGAAATATAATTTATAAGAATCATGTTTTTGTTATAAACAATATAAAACAAGAGACTATGCCTGTTCTTTATTTTTTATTTCTTTATTTTTTGTTTCCTTAAAATTTGTTTCATCATATTTTAATATTTGTCAATTCTTGTCCATTCTAGCGTATACGATCTTTGAAAATCGGAATTGTTTTCAAAATTTACAATCGCTGATCAAATAATAGTCTAGACAAATCTCGAACGAAGAATCGGCGAGACTGGCCGTTAAGCACGGCCGAGGTACGACTGCGCCTTAAAGATTGTGTTCCGTCCACTTAAGTACGTAAGTGAGTTGACGGCCCGCCCGGACTCGCACTAATTGGATCACAATCGGAGCCATTCCAAGCTCTCTGCGATTTGCTGCGCCCTGTGACGTCCCAGCACGCTCCGCTGGAGACCTATAGGCCCATTGGAGGCCTTTCTAACGACTGAGCGCACACATCCGCGTTTTATTCCAGCCGGTTCGCACGAGACGTTACTTACACGGGAGAAATAACGCGTGTCCCGACGTTATTGCTGGGACTCGAACGTGGAGCTTCGAGCGTTATCGTCGTTTAACGGCTAACGGATTATGCCGTCGCGTGTGACAAAATAGGTTTCAATATTTATTACGGCATTTGATTGGTCATATATACCTACTTGTTAGAAAATTAAATTGTACTTAAACCTAATAAAACTTAACGATCCTATTTAGCAAATAGATAAATATCAAATTACTGAGATTTATCTTGATGAGCCGTCCGAATTGAAGTTGATTCGGTCGGTTGTCTGGACAAAGCTTAGTGCCGTTAGATCTCTACGGAAGCCCCGCTATTTCCTGAGAGCGAATTTCATTACCAGTCGCTTGTACGCTAATTCCACTAGGCTAACTGTCTTAATCTCTTCTGCGTAGTTTGATTTGTACTCCAAACGAGTCGGTAGCATCATTTTTGTCCATAATCCGATTTTAATTGACTCTGCATTTAATTATGAAGTCGAAACTCGTGAACGGCAATCCATTAGTCCAACAACTCTGAGGAATATGACGATGGATCTTATCTTAGTTAATTCATTAAATAAGAAAAGTTCCCACGGATTTATTTCACTTTATAATCGAGATTCGCGTCGAGATTGTGTTCACTCGAGGCTTGTCTCGAGTAAACGAAAAGCAGTAACTTCGAAGAAAACGTTTTAGTAAGTTGCATTCTATTTCAGTCTCGATAAACTAGTGAAAATAAACACGTCGAAGTGTGAGCACGGTGGTATTTCGATTTTTCCACTCTGTTAGCAAAAATCAACAAATCATTTTGCTAAAAAGCGCCGTTCGTCTCCGGCCAAGTTACTTTTTCGTGAGAAAATAAGCGCATTTTAATGTTTGAAATAACAGACAACCGATCTTATGTGTGCCGTTGAATGCTCTTAAAAAGGATATAACTTCATCTCAACCCGTTTTATTTGTCGTTACATTTCCACTTAGCAATTTATTAAAATTCAGTATCATAAGAATTTCATCTTATCAAAAGCATTGAAATTTGTATCAAGTAGTATTTTAGAACAAAAATATTAAGCCATAAATTCAATGCAATTCCATAAGGAGTTCGTTGAAGAGTTGCATTGAACTCAAGTCTAGTAATAAAATTATAATGGAGAATAGGAAATGCATATTTTACATTAAAAAAACAAATATTTGAATTTAATGAAAATAAATTAAACTTCAAGTTTTTTTCTTTTGAAAACTAGTTAAATATTTACCGATATCATAGCTACCTAAAATTCAAAGTATATTTTGTAGGTAACTAACTATTTTATGGTGTCATCATAGCTCGAACGCAGCGAACCTGTTTCAACTATTTTATATCAAAATTACATAAATATTCTTATAGCAATTCATGCATAAATGAAATTGTATTAGTTTTTATAATAAAATTCTAAAAGAAATGTTAGACTTAAATTCTAATCAATAAGTCTGACTCATGAAAAGAGTTTACTATTGTATTACCGAATATTTAATGATAAGTGTGCATGGACACCATTGTATTAGTTGTAAGCATTTTAAATGAAAAAATTAAGAAAAACACTTATTACATTTAAATAAAATAAACTGGGAGGAGTTTCTTGCCGGTTCTTCTCCTTCTAGTTTTCCGAACCGGTACCTAATCAATAAGTATGAACAAACATCTTAAATTGAATGATTTTATTTTTATTTTGATTCTGAATTGACTGACCGATTTGTCTAGCTAGTGGATAGTACCCCTAACTCCAAAACCAAAGTACGTGGGTTTGATTCCCATTCAGGACAAATATTTGTGTGCACAAACATGTTCGTTTGTTCCGTGTCTAAATGTTACATACTTTGAAATATATATATTAGTTGTCCAGTACCCTTAATACAGGCTCTGCCTAGTTTAGAAATAGACGACCGTATGTTAGATGTCCCAGGTATTATTATAAAAATTTATTTGACTAAAAATGTCGCCCTAATTTTTTTTTTTTTCAGAATCTTTTTTTTAGTTTTCCAAGAGAATTAAATGAATGTTTAATTTATGAAAGTACTTAAGTTTCAGTTGTATTAACAAAACGAAAGTGGATTTATTCCCTTTTGAACGGCACTTCGGTCGCTTGCCAGGGAAAATAAACAACGATCAAATGAAAATCGATTCGATTTTCGTTAACGCGATCTAACTTTCGATCTTCAGCGTCGAGCACTGAAAACTGTGAAGCGGCCATTAAGGCAACAAAATTGGCAACACTCGTCAGCGAGCCGCAGCCGGCCGGATTAATCGAAGACTGCAGTAACGATTACTCGATGATTAATGCTCGCACGGCGACGCCATCTGCCGAATTAATTGCTTCATTTCCCCTCGAACGGCACCGAATGGAATTTTGTATTTCGATTCGGTGGAGCGATTCGTCCGGCCGTTTTAGCCATAGCGACGCATTGTCGTTCAGGTGTGTTACGGTTATGAACCGTGTGATTTATCATTACTTTCTACCTCCGTTTTCGCGCGACATCCGACTAAGTTAGATTGCTTTGGATTTTTATGCCGAGAATTTCGTATTACATGAGTAATTTGTGTATGATGAGGATTTTTTTTTGTTATATTTTATATAGCTAAACTTTATTTCAAAACAAATAAATTCCCATCTATCTAAATCCCGTAATAGTTAATATTAATATTAAGAAAATAAGTGGTTCTGGAGATCCTCGAATAAAGAAGCGCGCAGGCCTCGCTCAGACTAAACGAGTTACACTTCTTCGAAAGCTACAAAACTTCGACAATGGTTGCCTCCACGTGATTTCTGAATGCGTGTGATTTTTCAAATGTCATATTTTTTTGTAACCGCTTTTCCGACCATCCAAATAAAGTTCACCATTGTTAGAATACTTTTGAAAATGTGTTTTTACCTTTTTCTAAGGGCTTTGTTATGGAAAGTTCGCTCGTGATAGACGCGCGGGGCGGACGCCGCCCACGCTTCCGAGTTCACTTAGTTAAATTCAAGAAATGTACCAGAAATTAGCTTTGAAATAACTCGATGTCACCTAACTCACCTATGACGTTTAGTAATTACGAGATCGATAAGGCCGACCGTTTTTGACGACCGCTTAGCCTAGTGGGCAGCAACCCTGCCTGCGAAGCTGGAGGTCCCGGGTTCGAATCCCAGGTCGGGTCAGTATTTATATGATGAATATTAATACTGGCACCGGGTCTTGGTTGTTATATGTATGTGGTGTCTTCGCTTGGTACCCAAAATACAAGCTAATGCTTAATTTGGGGCCAAGACGTTGTTGTGATTGTGTGTGTTATTATTATTATTATTATTATTGTTAGTACGTTCATGACTTTAACTCTTTTATCGTAACAAAGCTGCATATTTTATTTCATAATTATTCAACTTTTTGTAAGGATTCTTAATGAGCTGTCGTGTTAAAATATTTTCGTCGTATGCTACCTGTTGTTAGCTATCAAAGCCTTCATTGGCGATTGACAGGTATTACGTTATCAAATAAATATAATTTTCCAATACATTTATGTAAATACACATAGAAATATAAAACGATAATACACATTAAAACTTTTTACAAACACGATAACTAAGTAGTTATTTTTGAAATATGGAATTGATTCTTCATTATCGATCTCACTAAAGTATGATCATAGTTTCTGTCTTTTTAACAATTTAAAACAATTCAAACGAAAAGGCCAAATAAAAGTAACCAATTAAAGTTTCCAACTTAAAATGGAACTAATCAATCCATGTCATGATCAAAATTTTTGTGATTAAACCAAGAACTGGTTCATTTATAAATATAAATAAAATAAATAAATAAAACTTGATTTGCTCCCGCAAAGTATAGTGAACTAAAAGTCCGTCATTTATGTAAGAAAAGCTGCAATTAAAACTAAAAATAGAATATCTATAAGTTACGTAAATAATATACTATAAAGTGGATAAACCCTTATACAAAACACGACGCAATCCACAATCACTATGAAGTCTCCGTCTGGCGATTCAATCCAATCCAATGCCTTCGGACAAGAACCCCCTCTCTTTGACAGACTTGTTTGTCCCAGAAAGCGTTACCGCGAGCTTGCATGCACATTTCTATCACAATATAAGAATGACAAAAGATCAGTAGTGTTACAATGATAGTAACCGAACGAATGCGACATACACAATCACTCGTAATTATGCCTAAACCACTTATAGGTTTTCTGAGCCTTATATATCACATTACCCTATATGTCACTTTAAACAAGTCTGAAAAAGATTAAATGGTTCCTGAACGAGTATAAAGGGTGCCTGATCGAATCTAGATTGACTTAAATAAAACTTAAACTAGGATGACATTGTAACCAAGTGATAACTACTGAATATATCGCCTGCCTGTTTTCTTTCATGCCCCCGCCTTCCTGATTACTTCATCTAATATATCACAACCCCACGGTCATCACTTTTATGTATCTGTGTATACATTCTTAGTAGTTATGTATTTTTATAATATTTAATTTTTTGTTTTAAGTATTGTGTATAATGATTTAATACTCTTTATGTTTTTTAATTGACAATAAATAACTTTGAACTTTTTTTATTGTCAGCTATTACCGTGGAATTAAGTTTTGTGGCAATATAACTTATCCTGAAGAGAATTGAAAGTCGCGTTTATAATAAATGTAATAAAAGACCATACCTACTGGTGTATTCTTTATACTTCGTTATTGCGTCTCATCTGGTACACTATATTATACGCGGCAAATCCAAATGTCGTCATAACGTAACCCTAGCCGCTCCCCGTAGATTGTATTAAACAAAGGGGAATTAAATAGACAGCGTTTCTCCGCCGACGGGCGGTATATTTTATTTTCTGTAGTGAGCTTTTTCAAGAGATTTATATCCTGAAACGAGACGGACTTACGCATCGCAATTGATATTACCATAACGTATACGAGGTAAGTTTGAAGTACGTACTAGACAGTTCCACCACATACAAGATTTTATATACTTAATGGAATAATGAAAAATGATCTATCTAAGAACGAGTGATAGGTAAGTAATATTTGTAATAAAATTGCTGAGAAAATTGTAATCGATTTTTTTTAATTTTTTTGGTTGGTTTATTTCAAAGTATACAATTTCAGAACAACTAAACCGATTTTGATAAAACGATCGTATTAAAGTACGTAAAATCGTGATTCAACCTATAGGGGTAATTTATCGTCATTCTGTTATTTTTAGAAGCAGATCAGTAAAAAGTAGTGTCACAAAATAGACCAATTAATGTGGAAAAAGGTATTTATCTTAAGACGTAAGAAACATGAGTAAGTATGATATAAATTAACTAGCGTCCATTGTTGACTTTGTCCGTATTGTGTAAATGCTAATATAGTGTGGTTTTTCTGTCACGTGTTCGAATACATGAGTTAGGCTAAGTAGAAATGTCATGATGGCCGAGTACAAGCGAGCCCGCATCTTGTTTACAAGGCCGTGGTTCGAATCCCAGGGCATGTATTAAAAAATTTCTTTTAACCTGTGTACATAACTATCACTGACTTGTTAAGCCGTCGTCCCGGTTACAATCATTAGATGGCAGTCGTCAAAATCCACCACCATGCACTGGAGTGGCGTGGTGGGTTAAGCTCCAAGCCCCTTCATTCCGAGGAAAGGCTTTTGTTTCTGCAGTGGGGCATTACCGGGCTAATGGTATGGAATGAACTTAGGTTAAGATTTCTACTTTGGATGTTACCACGTTTTCTCGAACTCCAAAATTAAAGTATTGTATTATTGATACAAACGCAAATGTTTTAAAATTCTTAAGTATTTACACTAGAACGCAACTATACAAAATGAAATTTTTACAGTTCAGTATGTCGATCCGCGTACGTCGGGCCTTGGTGAGAGGTCAAAACATTCAAGGGTACGAGCAACGTGCAGATGAAATTTGGATTTTTGACTGGTTATGGTAGGAGTCTTAAGTTATTTAGGATAGTGTGATAAAATTGATTCGTAACTTTTAATTCGCAATTCACGCCCTTTACGTGTCCAATTCTCAAAAATATTTTATTAGTGAATACTAGCGCTAATTGTACAGACCCAGCGGTATGAGGCGGCCATTATAAATTTAACCCTCCTTTTCGGCTCGTTAGAGACTAGGTTTAAAAATTAGTAAAGTGTCTAAGTTAATTTCGAATAGTCATTCTCGTTACACATAAAAATGAAACGGACTCTTCAGAACAAAACTTGAGAATTATAAGGCGTATACGAATTTAAACACCCGTTTTTACCTCTTAAGGTTCAAATTTAAAAATTTATTTCAATAAATATTTAGAATGTTATAAGAAAACTTATAAGCGAAATTTCAAATTTATATTTCGAAAGCTTTGGACTGTGCTTCGATTCACAAATTTTAACACCCCTTTTTATTCCGTTAGAGATTGAATTTCAATTGCTAAACTGAAATTACTAAAAATGGGTTGAATGTGTGTTAACCACAATATGACGTGAAGAGAACTAGTCGTGCCTTTCAATATACGCCCACTCAGAATCGGATGTCAAAACAATATTGTAGTTATGACATTCTCAAAAAATCATCTATTAAATGCAATAAACGTAATACTCCATAAACAGAATTTCTGAGCACATAAACTATGCACTAATTTATTACACAAATTCAATTCAATTTACTAAAACACTGTTAATATATTCGCGCTCGTTCGATATGAGTCTAAACATGCGAGTAATTAGAAGAATGTAATCTACAAAATTTAGAAACATTTAGAATATAAACAACGGCTGTTGCCACATACCGTTTCCAGTTTGTTGTTAAAATGTTAGCAACTTTGATTAACATGACTTTATTGGAAGTTAAACAAATGAAGCTAGCTTTGGGAGCATTTAAATACGGGAATTGCGAAAATCGACGGCGCGAACGCATTTTCGATTCGACAATTTTTTTTAATACGATTTCACTTTCGACCAAGTTCATTTACACACAATAATTGTGGACGGTCGCCGTGTCGACTCATTATCATATAAATGAGAGAAAAGGCAACGCTCGACGATTAATCAAGCGAACAGAGCGGTAACGCAGTCTAATAATATACTTGTCGAGTTCAATTCAGTAATTGCCTTTTTCGATTTTTTTCAACATTGTAAAGGAAAATAATGTCCTTATCTGATGAATATAATAAAAACAGTAACTCGTTTTGGCTATTGTTAATCATATTCTTTGATGTAATGAAATGAAATAATTTTGGACGTATGTATATAAATGACACTTTTATCATCAAAAATCTAGCTGTTTCAACGCAGTTCATGGTTCGGTAATATTTTCTGGAAAATTTTCCAAGCGAAAATTTTAATACCTTCAAACAAGTCGTTAGCGGTGGCCGTTATATCAATTCAGATAATCTTTACTTAATCCGACACTAGTTATTATTAGTTATGTTACCAACTGTGGGATAAGCTATCTACAAAATTGAGATTTTAAAAAAAAATTAAGTAAAATAAATGAAAAAAAAATCGAAATACTATCATAGCTTGAGATTCAAATGGACGGATCCGGAAGTTCAATGCTAGTAATATAATAGATAAGTAATATATACTTAGTTTTTTTAAAATCAATTTAGTGAATCTTTTTTTTCTTCGTAATACATAATCTGTGTAGCAATTTGAAATAGAAAATAAGTTTATGATATTAATTTCAATTTTACACAATAGTATGTAATCGGACACTAAATACGAGTATTATTTTCAGTATCATCTAACGAAATGTTCTTCATTGAAAGAGCAGTCCGATTTTATTGGCTTTATCTCTTGTCGTACCATCGCTACCCGTAGCCTCGTAGCTCCGTAGCAGCGTAGTGCAAACTAAATGAAGCAACGTAGCTCCAATAGTCCGTAGTTCACGATAGTTGTGCAGCCGTGTACAGCTTCGCTACTTTAAACTTTTTAAAACTATCATCATAATTCTATGCTCACATTCTGTCACAGCAGCTAGTTCGAGTTCGTTAGGCCGTACTTTACACTTTGGCGCTTTATTAAATTTCGTAGCCAGCGTTTTGCGTAAGTGATTATAAAAGTATTTCAATTACGACATGTTAGTGCAAATACAAAGTAACGGGAATTTCGTTTAAACTTTTTGGATATCAAAGTGTTTTTCAGACAAAAAACAATTAATGACGAAATAACACTGCTAGGAATTGGCGTATTCTTTAAGTATAATCATTAATATTTACCAAATTTAGAATAATCTGCATGATTTACCTGCTTTAATAAACATTATTATGAAATCTACATTGATAGTGTTTTTAAATTACGTCGTTCATCATTCTGCAGATCCCCTGCGCGTTGATGGCGCAGATAATTTTCATAAATTGATGAGATATTAAAATATTCTCAGTAAGTACCGCCCTACTTCTTATACAGCGTCGAGAAAGCTTACCGATCCAATTTCATGCCTTCGTGAACGCATGCACCTATGGTCCTTCCACTAAAGGAAATTTCACTAACGCAAACTTGTGATTAATTGCGGTTATTGAGTGATAATAAATTGTTTAATTTAATATTAATTTTATGAAAGTTATGTTTATTTTTAATATGAAAAATAAATACTGAATAATTTAATTGAAAAGTGTCCATTGTTGTTAAGTGTGTATTTTTAAAACAACCTTGTTGAAAGTTATTTGCGTATCTATATTAATTATTTTGAAAATTCTACAAATTAAAATTTTAAAAAAATATATGAAATTAATAACGATATAAATAATTTGATACGGAAAGCTAATTTCAAATATTGTAATACACACGCAACGCATATGTAAATTGAGTCATAATTAGAATGCACATAAAGAAGTTTTACTCGAAAAAACTATGAAATTCTCCTAATAGGCAGAAAAATGGTTAAGTGCGTGTTGGACTCCGTACATTTACATAATTTTATTTGAAAGTGTTTTTTAAGTTATTACAACTTCATTTTTTTCATAAATTACTACTTCATAGTTAAAAAGTTAGAAGGGAAGCACATTTTTCAGGTCTTCAGAAACTCATATTTAATTAATTAAAAAGCTATTTTACGCTATCCATATTACTTTAAAGACCCATTTATAGGTACCCTACACGTTAATCAGCGCTGGAATTTATTTTTTGTCCCTCAGTTACATATGTACAGCGATTTATCCCTAACTGCACCATTTTATAACGTTTCCTTCCAGATTTCATCTAAGTACCAATAGTCTCTAAGTAAAATGGTTATGACAGACGGACGGGTAGTCAGACAGACAGACGGAAATGACGAAATTATTAGGGTTCCGTGTTTTTGCCGTTTGGCTACTGGAACTCTAAAAACTGGTCAAGTACGTGTCAAACTACGCGTTATTGTCAGTTTTCCCAATGTTCTGTAAGTGCATTGACACCGAAATTGACTAAAAATGAAATCGTTTTATATGTGCCATCGAAAAGTAAATTATAGTAGGGAAAACTTATTCATCATAAGTACTTATTTTCAGTTAAGTTATTCATTTTAAAAAGGTTATTAATTTCCAGGATATTAGGATGACTTTAATTCAATTGTAGAAAAATGTATCGGCCGTGTAACATTTTTGTAACGACTCCTAGAGATTACAGCTTTCGAATGTCAGCTTAAAATGCTTCAAAGGCCAAATTGTAAAATACCACAATTTATTGAGTTGTGAATAAGATTACATTTTATGACAGGATCATCAATGTATGGCGAGATATCTGGGTGTGTATTTTTTGTATAATATTTTTTTCTATACTCCTAATGAGGCGAATGCTAAAGGCAAGTGGGTAGCGACCCTGCCTACGAAGTTAGAGGTCCCGGGTTCGAATCCCAGGTCGGGTCAGAATTTATATGATGAATATTGATACTGGTACCGGGTCTTGGTTGTTATATGTATGTGGTGTCTTCGCTTGGTACCCAAAATACAAGCTAATGCTTAGTTTGGGGCCTAGACGTTGTTGTGATGTATACGTTATTATTATAATTATCCATAGTGCGCCAATATTATTCTCAGTATAAGTTTTTGTCAGGTAAGAGTTGGGACAGACAAACGATCATTTGAATCTGATTGAAATATTCGAAATCGCTGTTAATTCCTTTGTTGCATATAAAATTTACATGTTATTATTAACAGAAAGCCATTTTGACTAAGAACATCGAGTCACAAACGACACTACCAAAGGTTCACCAAACGGTTGTAATCTACGCATATTCCCTTTCAAGCTAACTACGAGTATATTTGATGTCGGACGACTCTGCGATTCATGGCATTTTATGTGCGACCCTACCTCCAGTTAAATTGAGATTACTACAAAATCGCAAAACTTTACGACTTCACTAAAACAATTTACGATGTTCGCTACTTTGGTTTATTGGTTTCACAGTAGGATAAAGGCGCTCCCTGAAAATATTAATAGTACTGTAAAAACACAACTTTTAATCACTTTGGCGTCACGTGTTGCGTGCGGTGCAGCCGCGACGACGGGGCTTAGATATTATACGAAAACAATGCCGACATCCGAGACGCCCAGAAAAACTGGATGTTCCTTACAATAGTTCCAACTTTCAAACTGTAGACAAAGGACTTCCTCCGTCCCAACAAAAACTCATCCACGCCAGATGATGTGTCTATGGCGAGAAATTGCAAAAAAAGAAAAAGTAACTTCTACGTGCCTCTACGTACGCGTAGAATTTTCAAACGAGGCGTTTTTTTCCCTACTTTTCGCTGAAGAAAACTGTAGCGGATGCGAGCGAATAGACAAAAGCATAGCTCTCTATACTCTGTTACATATCTGGCGCGAGTAAAAGCGAATGTAGATGAGCCGAACCCGCCCCGCGCCCTGCTTAACTACAAACACAAAAGTCCTCACATAAATCTTGTCCTCGGAAACTGGAGGAGGCGCGGCGCCGCACCTACGAGGTGGCTGCTCCAAATGAGATATGCTCAATAACAACCTAAATTAGAGCGTTTGCTTTTTACTTGTATAAACAATACTGACATTTTGAAATTACTTAAACCCTGTTATTGCATTAAGTTTAACAAATTCAATAAAATTAAAATAATGTATTGAAATTAATGTTATTTTATATTATTTTCGTCCTTTTTATTCAAATTTGACAAAATTAGAAGAACTGAATATAAATAAAAATATATTTTTGATACGTAATAAAAAAATGTATAACGTTCATATTTAAATTGATTTAGAAGACTACAGGTGAATCCGTTTTGGGCTTCTATACCCTGGAAACGCATTGATGAATATTCAAGACAGATTTTATCTCTAGAAGGCGACATCTCGAAGGATCCTGAATTTAATCAACGATCTCCTTGAGAACCTTGTCATAAGTTTGGTCAGATAGAGAACAAGTTCGATTGACGAACGAAGACTACGGCAGTGGGGCATGTTCATGCCCCATATGTGGTGGTACACATATAATAATAATAATACATGGGACTTCCCACACAGCGCCATCTAGTCTCAAAGTAAGCAAGTATTATGCTTGTGTTATGGGTTACTAGACAACTGATATACATACTTAAATATTCTTTATAATATATACATATATAAATATTTTTGCGAAGACACTACACACATATAACAACCAAGACCCGGTACCAGTATCAATATTCATCATATTAATACTGACCCGACCTGGGATTCGAACCCGGGCCCTCCAGCTTCGTAGGCAGGGTCGCTACTCACTAGTCTAAGCGGTCGTATATGTACATATATGTACCACCACGTAAAAGATTACTTATTACACAACTCGACGTGGAATTAATTCTTAGGTTTTGAATCATGTACAATTAGAGATATCTTAAATCAACAATTAATTAGTGATTCCTTAAAGAAATGAAAACAAATAATTTTAAAGTTACACACAGTTACAAGTTTAAAGGATGATAGATCTCACACAATGGAACTAAGTGAAGCAAAGCAAACGCAGAGCCGGCCGAGCCGTGATAGGCTCCTGAAAGTGCCTCGAAGATTAGGGTCTTTCTACGCGAGGCCGTGCATCAAATACCCTACAAGTTTATTTCTACTAAACGATTTCAATGAAAATGAGACTATAAAGTTCCCGAGCGACGGAGAATGATTCTATTAGGAATATGAAATGATATTACCGCGGATGGATTATAAGAGGCACGAGCAGGTTCCCCGAAATGAAATTGCTTCTGTTTGGGATACGTTCCGAGGATAAATGAAATAATTCCTACGAATAATGTCCGACCAAGGAGGCGGCCGTTAAAATTGAATACTCATTTCATATTTGTTGCGTAATCGAAAACGGGATGTACGTTGTTGGTGTTTCCGGCGCTCGGCGGCGTTATCGCGCGAAACGAACTTTACGTTTTGTAGTTAATTGGAAATTCTCCGATAAACTTAGTTATTTGTTAACCTGGAAAGATAGACTGCGGGACTCGCGTAATGACTCATTTGTTTAAAGGTGTTCGCTTATCGGTGCTCGGTCTGTGGAACTCGTGTGGAGGTAAATTGACCAACCTTCGACCAAGTTGTGGGGCTATGATAGAACTAGGTAAGTACTTTGGGTATTCGCTAACTAATTTACATGATTTATGGTGTCATCGATTATTATACGGTTTTAATATGTGCTTTGACCCCTAACCGATTCTGCGAAAAGGTATTTATGCATTACTGTTGCTAAAGTGTGCTGCCTGGATCATTTAATTCATAACTTACCATTGCTACATGAATTTCTTTGTCGACTTACCTGTAACGAAAATATTAAATAAATATAATATATTTGAAACACCTTAACTACTTATTAGTTAACTAGCTTTTATTTTTTAGTTTTGCTGTATTATAGTAACGTATTTAGTTTTGAACTGAGAAATGGCCGAAATTTCAATTTACCTTAATTAAACACTATATTATTCGTCAAACCATCTTTGCTTTTTTTCCTACGAGCCTATCTCTATCTCAATTTATATTAACCAAAAAAGCGTAAAGCCCAATAACTCAGATCAGATGCCAGAAAATTGCCCTAAAAAAACCTTATCCACAGAAAAGTAACAGTGACTATTTGGTGGACCTGTCGTGTTGTCCACTCTGGCTTCCTTAGATCTGGTGCATCATCAATAACGGCTAATGTCTGCAGTCAAAACCTTCGAACAAAGATGGTAAAGCGGGCAAAAAAAACAGCAATCACTGTTCAACCGATCTTCACCATCGTTGTTTTAAAAGAAACCGTTTCAATACTGGAGAAGTTATACTAAGCAACATTCCGTCCCCTTTCGTACTCTTCGGACTCTACCGAGTACCGTTTTTATCAAAATCACCTTTACGAGCTTTGTTGAGTCCTGCTCCCAGAGTTCTATTGTAAAAGCATTCATGCACTCCCTTTTAAATGGCAGAAGTGCGTAGAAAATATAAGTAATTGATTTGATTAAATACTTCTTTTTAGTAATTTCAAGTAGATTTTTTCTATTACAAACGACAATTTTGGTATAATTAATTCTCTTGTATATTGTTGTAATTTGGGATTTAAACAGAGTTTAGTCACACATAGACTTAATAGGGTTAATAACTGAAAGCTCGAAGCACATATTGCTACGTTGATTGCCTCAAAATACTGATATTTTGCTTGTCAGACACTTGACGCATTACATATGTGTGAAAATGAATTAATTAAATAAACTTTTATTTATTTGTATTTTGAGAAGTAGCCTTTGGTGTTCTATAGGAAAAATGCACCTGGGTGCACTACGGGAGAAAATATTTTCCCCTGGTCCACCTGGGTGTACTTTGTAAGTGGACCATGGGCGGTAGACGTTATCAGTATTTAATTAATTGATTAGTTGCTAATCAAAATATAAGACCTAAAACACACACCAATGTACGAGTTTTTTTCATAATAATTGTCCAGTTTAAAATTATTTCCACATAGTTTGGACGTATTATTGAGCTAAAACTTTCTCTGTGTAAAGCTTTTTCTAAGTATTTTCTAACATGTTTCTTCTAAAGTACGTGGGTTCCTATATTTCTACAATCAATAGCTGCACAATAAGTAATTTTAAAAATCTATTAAAAATATTCTGTCTCGTAAAATCTTTTGGTATTTGTTGAACTCTAAGATCACTCAACAGTAGTGACATCTGATTGGAGCAAATGACAGTTTTTGTCTTCATTATATGCGATGTTATACGTTTCTTGGATTTCGTAAGTAAAGGATTATGATAATTCACAATTTCGTTCTTAGTCAACTACCGTTTAAAATATATTTAAAATAATGTATAACGTTTTGAGGTTATCTATACTATTTAAGTATTGAAGGAAATTATTTATAATATTTGCCGTATAAGAAGGAAATAATGAAATTGGATCTATACTTTTGCGAAAATCCTTTTAATTAAAAAAATATATAGTTGGAATTGATTTTACTGGTAGTACCCCCGTTGCTAAGTAAAGAAAATGTATATATATGGACCGTAAATTTTGGAGATATTTTCCTTCCAAATATGGGCGACATCGTTCATCTTTTATGATATACGGGACCCTAAAAACTTAAATCAATGCATTTATATTAGGCTATACAATCTGAAAGTTTACGGACCCCTGACCTATATCTGTGAAACTTATGTAGCGGCCTATAAATTTATTAACTATAAGAATCTTTGGAAAAGACGAACCCAACTCGGGCCGACATAACCCTTGTTTACGAGGCCCTACATAACACACTCGCACACAACTTGGAGTGGATAATTTGCGTGTTGGCGTTTTATTACAATTTAACATCGCTTCACACCCATAATGGGGGGTAGTTATGTACTTACGTGTAACTTGGATGTTGAATTACGGTAATAGAGCCCGAGGGCTTTTTCGAGGTTCTTTACATTCCAAACTTTCTATATTATAAATCACAAAGTTTTTATTTTAGTTATCGTTGCGCGATATAATATGTTTTCACGAAAACAAACGTATCACTTAACAATCTAACATCAAGTACAATTAAACCACTGAAAATGTTTTTTAAAGCAACAAAAAATATTCCTTTTAACAGGAAATTATATTCACTATAAGCACACTCATAAAAAAGATAAACCCTTTAACATTACACAGGTCAAGCTAATTCAACAGCTTGGAATCGGGGCACGTCATTTTAAAGTAGGCGCGATAACAGAGCCATAGCAACTTTCTTCAGGCACTTAACCCATTACGTGCGGCCGAGGGGCGAGTGCAACGGCGCGTGAGGGCGACCCGCGATCGAGCCTGCCTCTGACAGCGGTGGAAACAAATCGTTACTATTATTATGGACCCCTGTTAACGCACTATACTTATTTTTTTTATCCCGTTCTGGACTGTTTGTTGCTGGTCCGCGTCTGTACGATCGGCGCAATAATCACTGTTTACGAAATATCTGTCGAAAAGGTTATTTTAAATATAAATAAATAAATAAATAAATAAGCCTTTATTGCTGTTTTAGCATAGTTTACAATACAACATACATTTACAATACTATATGGGTATTATATTTGTTACTGACGATCGGTTTTCAACAACAGCTTGTCCTTCGACAAAGGCCTCCTCCAAAGACTTCCACTTATCTCTGTCTCTTGCAATTCTGATCCATTCTGGACCAGCAACTCTTTTGAAGTCATCTTCCCAACGTTTCGTTTGTCGACCTTTACTTCTTTTGCCATCCATAGGGTGCCATTCAGATATTATTCTAGTCCATTTCTCGTTTTCATCTCTTAGCATATGTCCTGCCCACTTCCATTTAAGTGTTTTACATACTTTATTAGCTTCTTTAAATTTAGATTTAGATATTTTAAATAAATAGTTACAAATATACTATTTTTATTACGAGTAAAATTAAATTAGTGCAATCAAGAATATCAAGTACAATTTTATAAAAATAACCGAGGCATGTTACGTGAGGATAAGTATAGTAACACAGTGGATGTATAAAACTGCACGAGCCGCAAGATGTACGATTAATAAAAGTAGTAGGAAATAGCTTCAAAGTTAAGATGATATAACGTAACCGTGTTACGACCGTACGTAGTGAACAATGCACCGCGAGGCGCCGAGCCGTGCCGCCGCCGTTGCGCTTGTTAAAATTCTAGTGGCCATAACGTACTTCTTGACAAATTAGATTTTTGCGAGAAATCCTGGTTAAAACCAAATTACTGGTGACTTGGAGTGAAGTGCACGCTTTTAGACGCGTATTAGAGGTTGCGTCACTCAAGCATTATGACGGAGCGGGTGTCGGGGTGTAAAAATTATCAAGTCATTTTGTCAACGAAGTTAAAATCGTTTTGATAAGTGGCGTAATAAAATTTGACGCGAATATTTACTTCGGTCAAACAGCGTTAGCCCATCGCCGAAAGCTATTTCGGCGTTTTGATGCGATTTTTGATAACTCGACGGTTTTATGTATTTCCATAATATTTAACGTTTGGAAATTATCAGTTTTATAATAAGGCTTCAGGCGAACATTTTATATGAAGGTCTAAAATAATTTTAAAATAATAATTTTTAATCCGATCTTTTCGACATCTATTTTTATAGTTAACCGTCTTTACTTTCATTAGTAAATATTTTAAGTCAGAAAATGCTTTGTTGCTCCCAAATAGAAGCGAATATTACATTTTTCCACTTATACTTGTTAGTTTACTTTGTACATCACTTGAATATACAATATTTACAAGAATAAGATAATTTTATAGTTCTGAAGACCTCATTTACGAAGAAGAAAGGCGTAAATACTCACCATATTGGATCAGTACCATAAAAAATTTTAAAGAGACCTAATATTCTTTAATCAAATCAAAATATCTTTATTTCGTAGTTATGTAACTAATTATTAATTTAAGTTTGATTAAGTTTATTAATTTAAATCCGTATTCATTATTGTTAATATAATTTCATTACAATATGAAACATATGAAGAAAACATAATATAGCGAAAAACATAAACGTTCCCTTTGTTAAGCGTATTAAAATTTAGTATCGAAGGCAGGCGAGGTCTGGCGGTCGGCGCCATGCACATAATACGGGTGTCCACGCAATGGGCACATAATCGGTGGGGCTCGCTCGCCATCTGCCGGAAGTTTTACAAAGTTTATGAGCTCCATCAGGAAGTGTACATAAATTCCGGCGATTTAGGACAGGGCATGATACGATAACAATGGTACATACAGCGCAATCGAGCCCGTTAACAGCCTCCTCGCCGACGTCGATTTTCGTTAACAGCGCTTTGAATAAAATATCGAGTTACGTCGAGATACGTCGAAATGTGTTACAATTCATTTAGGCAAGTTAAAAGTATTAAAATATTAACGTCAGATCGTGGAAATTAAGTAACGCCCAACATACGCTTTTAATTTTGTACACGAAATTAATTTATACATGATGCGAAGGATGAAATTCTGGTAAGTAATTCGGAGTAGGTATGTCTAGTGAAATTATAAGATTTTAAAAAATTATGTTTTCATTAGACAAAGTATAAATTTAAGACATTTAAAAAAAACTAATCTAATTTTATTGTCAGTAATAGTCAGTAATATAAAACAAAGTATTGATGCAGCGTTTCTGTTCAGAGCAGACGGGCCGTATTGACGGGCTCTTGCGTCTCCATTGTCTTCGGTCTTCCAGTCTAAGCATTCCAGCATAATCGCCTGCCAGAACGTCTATCTGGGAGTAGAGTTTATGTCGGGGCGAACGGCTAGGCTTAGTTTAATAAGTCAGTCTTGAGTGAAGGCTACCATCCATTGATGTTAAGAGAGCTGTATTCGACGCACACAACTTGCAGAACATACTACAAACAGGGAAATGGCTATATTCCTGGCGTTAAATACATTAGCTTATTCGTTAAAAGAGTCTAACGAGAAAAGAGGGAATTATTTTATAAATTGTTTGATTAAAGTTTTCGTTAATAGTTTCGAAATATAATTAATGTTTCCTAAGAAATAAAAAAAAATGTTATTCAATATAATATATTTTTTATACACGCTTATTGAAAGTCAAAATTAATTGATTAAATGCCAGCTCGGAAAACTAGAAGGAAAGACCAGGCAAGAAACTCATTCTTGATTTTCTTTAAATATAGGTATTTTTTTTTTCATTTGAAATTTGAAATGCGTAAAACTACTACAATTAAGTACCTACAGACACCATTAAATTGTCGTCAATACAAGAGTAAGTTCTTTTAATGAGCTAAACTTTGACACATTTTACAAATTAATTATAATTTAAGTCTAAACTTTTCTTTTGGAATTTGATTATAAATCCATGTTTGTAATATAATAAATACTATTTTCCACTAAACAATTAAAATTCTAATCCTAAGAATTTATAACATATCCTAGTATTTAAATTAAACTAAGCTAGTATCTAGTATTTAACTTGTGGCTATCATTCACCTTAGACAAAGCGTTTAGTCTTTATGTACATAAACTGAATTTTCATAAATGTATTGACTACTAGACTGTATTATTTAACGAGTAATAGATTAACTTATGAAATGTACTTTTACAAGTAAAAAAATTTGTAAAAATTCCGTACGAAATGGCAAATAGCGGTTAGCCAATAAGCGAAAACTAGATAATTTTTTTCTTTGTGATGTTATTGTAAAAGATAATTAAAAAAAAAAAAACATTTTATGATGAAAACTACATTGTATTATTAGTTTTAATATTATGCGGTGGTATAAAACCCTTCGTCCGACTCGTACTTGACCAATTTTCATACAACTATTGTATTTGAGGAACTTATTTTAGTAAAAACTGTACCGCATAAGAACTGATGCTGTGGCAACATCTTTATAAAAATTATATATTTTATCGATTACTACACTGCTAGATAGAAACTGGAATTTATTCATCTATACTATTATATATAGTCCGTGATTAGGAGCTATGTTTGAACGCTTATAAGTCGAGAATTATTAAACTGCTTTTGATGTAAATCTTTTTATATAAACGAAATCTTGATTTAACATTTGCATAAAACAAAAATATCATGACGCTACTACTTTTAGGTAAATACATAGTAGAAAAAAAAATTACCACGCAGACGATCTTGTGGGCGGGAGGATGTAGTAAATAAAGCTATTCCCTGTGTTTCGTTCTATGTTCACCAGTTAGATATGGCTAACGAAGTTCATATCACTTGCACGCTTCATGAACATGCTTTTACCCCGCTCGAAAGCTATAGTAATAATTATTATTTTCTGATGTTGCACAGTGGGCATTAAGTCTGCCAAGCCAAGTATAGCACGAAAAAAATTAAATTAAATTAGTTATGTGGATGACTACGGGAGCGGCAGCTAGTACATACATATTTTCTTCATATGTGTGTATAAAGATTTAGGACAATACGGACATACAAACAAATAGCATTTCGATGCGGATTGCTTTTCCTTTTAAAATATACGTTTTGAGTACGACTCAAATTCTGCATTCTTGACGATATAATAAAAAACTTTTGATTGAAACATTGTAAATGAGACATTAGCTACTAAATAATGACTTATGAACGAAGTTTTCAGTTATAATGTATGTATAACTAAAATTATAAAATTATAAACCACTTAGCAAAAATGTTTGTATGTTTGTACGTCATGACTTTAGGCAAACGCTGCTGTCAAATTTATTTACTCTGTGGCATTAGGTTTTGGTAAAATGCTGACAACTATCCAGGGTTGCTACGAGTAAGTGCAATTATTGTTTTAGAAATTTATTTTGGTTCTGCGATTTTTCGTTTACCAGTTTAATGCTACCAAACACTTCTATGAGTCGGTCTGGTGCCACTATGTGGTCATCCTGAAATATTCTGTCGTATGAGCTTTGCTACTGACGTACTAGTTCAAAACGAATTGGTTTTATTTTTATTTGTTTCGTATTAAGTGATCTTTTTATACAGATATTAGTAACTTTTGTAAGCCATATACTCTTTCATTTTTATATTTTAAGGGAATAAAAATAAATATGAAAACATGTTAAAACAATATATACATAAATTACCGTATTTTGACTGACCGATTGGCTGAGTGGTTAGAAACTGTAATTGCAGAACCAAAGGTAGTGGGTTCGATTCCCGCCTGGGACTAATATTTGTGTTCATGAATATGTCTATTCGTTTGTGTCTGTGTATAAAGTATTTGCATAAGTATATATCATAAAGAACATTTAAGTATGTATATCAGTTGTCTAGTACACATAATACAATCTCAGCTTAATTTGGGACTAGGGATGTCCCAGGCCTTATATTATTATTACATACATTCGTAATGTCTGTTTGGCCAAAACAGCTGAATTAGTTTTAATAAAGCTTCGCGTATATAAAAAGAAAAGATGAAAAGGAGATTGTCAAGAGTGACATAGGCTATTTTTTGTTTGTCCGTTTGTCTGCTCTGGGCTAATTTCCAAAACGACTAGACCGATTTTAATGAAGAAACATCGCAGACATGAAAAAAAAGTTTTCAGGAGTGACATAGGCTACTTTATGTCGGTCTGTGTGTGTGTCTGTTTGTCCGGAGGCTTTCCGAAATGGCTGAAACATGGGGTGCTTGCGAGTGTTTGTTCGTAAAATTACGCTTTTTCACGTTTTACGATATGCCAAAGCTTTACACCTTTGTCAGTTTTGCATGCATTCGGTTTACACGCAGTTGACTTGTTGGGTCCTTGACACTACGTAGACAAGTTAACGAACTTGAGGTTAACCTTTCGCGAGATAGTCGAACGTTCCACACGCAAGACCAATGTTAAACGGTTTATCTTTAACGATATATTCCATTCAATGTGTTAATATAAAAGTTCACGTACATATACGTAGAGTCCAAGAAAAATGCAATCGAAATAGTTCGCTGCACCGTCGAACTGAACCTTCGAGTTACTTCTACTCTGTTATTAATCCAGTCGTAGACTTGTAGTACGGTTTGCTCTTATACTTGGCAGAATTTTCTAAAGGAAGCTGTTTCGCGAGAAACTTTTACCAAAACTTTCGTGTAATCTTACTTATAAAAATAAACTTATGCATTAACTGATTCTGGATATGGGAGGTAAGCAGGTATGCGCCACGGGTAAAGTCGGGCTATTTAGACGGTACTCTAGAAAATCGGCCGAGGAAACGCAGAAACATAAATACAAACGTAGTTTTGACTAGATGAATGTAAGTTGACTTCGGGCTCCAAATTTATGGAAAAGTGTGCGAGATAAACTGCAAGTTGGGAGATAAGCCTAGCTTTGCCCGCGACCGTGAGGCTGTTTCGACACAGCGGAATATCGGAACTTCTGCGTGTAACATCGTCATTTTAGTACATTTTGCAATATGGACAATGTTTATTTATTAGGGTATGTCGAACGTGTCGCCGCACTTCAGTGTGGGTACCTTGAAGCTTAACTTTACAGTTGCTGACATCCTAGAAAGGAAACACGGTCTCCCTAAAAGTGGAACTCGCCTACGTTATTTCAAACCTTAATTTGTTGCACTAATACAGATTAATAACATAATTTTTATGTACTGATTGCTTCAAAATTTAGGTAATTTTTGAACACTTTTGATAAATATATAATCTAGCCACTGAGGTTCTTTTGATTATAATGTGAAATTTTATATCGCGCTATGTGTGCAGGCTGCATATTGTACTTAAACCGCTTAAAGTACATTTTATTCATAAGTTTGACAGTTTTTATTACATACCTAAATAAAATAATCTGTATTTGTAAGCAAGTAAGCAACATTCCGAATCCTAGTCGCGGACGTTAAGAAACTGATAATATAAAAATTGTAAAATTGCTTGTAAAATTGTTGATTATGTGGACACACATCTTACTTTTACTTTCCAATAATGAGGTAAAATATAAAAACGAAAACCAAAAAAGTAGCATACACTTGAACACAAACGAAAATAGTTTCAAACAAGATATATAGACAAAATTCTGATATATACGCAAATTTGGTTTACAAACAAAAATTTTGTTTGTTTGGTGGTTATAGTATGGCTTGTAGTGCAATACGCGCCACCGATGTAAAAGACTGCCGGCTGTACACACTCACTCGCCGATGGGAGGCGAGTGCCAGGGGCCCTTGTCTTTTACCCGCATATCGCTGTCTCTGGCGCTAGCCACCGATCGGCGAGTGTGTATAGCCGGCGGCCTTTTACATCGGTAGGGCGTATTGCACATGCTATAGAACCTTAACGCGTGTCAACCTTGCACTTGATCGGATTTTTTGATTCAATTATCTTATCGAGATAAGAAAATTTATAGCAAAATATAGGTAATTTAAAATGTGATTTTTTTTGTTTTAATAGTTTCAACTTCACCAATAATGTACATGTCAAAAAAACGTACAAAATTTTAAACACCTGGTTTATTTTTTTGATAATTTTTTTTTCTAGAAAACTTTGTTTTAAGTCCAGGCTTTATTTAAGTATGAACAATAGAAAATAACAAAAAAAATAGTTTTCTTATTCGTTCTGGTAGAGTATTTGATCCAAGTTCTCTGTTGAAATTAAATTATGTTTATTTAGTATAAATTAACGAGATTTATATTTTTCTCCTCCATAAATGGACATCATTTCAATATCTTCAAAAGTATTATTTGTATTAGGAATCACGGTGTCTCGTATTAACTCAATAAATTAAAACAATAAATCCAGTACTTCATACTTGGAGGGCGCTCACAAAGAGATCGGCGACACAATTTTCAAAATAAGACGAATTTCCTTTTAAAGCCTCAAGTCTCCGCTAATGAGAATATCCTTCATAATTATTCAATTACAAAGTTAATAAGGCCCTAACCTCTTATTCCCAGCGCTGAGAAGTTTAGACGCCGAAGAAAATCTTGAGCGATGGACACAATCTTGTGTTTAAAGTATTGTCTACTGTAATTTACCTTCGAATATAAATATTGAAGTTAAGTAAGATATTACTTAACTTCAATATTTATATTATTCGGCGGATACGCCGAAAGTAAACTTTGCTACTAAATAATAACTAACTTTTGTTTAATGTTTACAAAGTAAGTTCGTTCCAAGTTTAGTTATCTATATTATTTTATGAATTCAATATCTTCAGTATTTAACTTCGAATATGTCAACAAATAAAGTTTTAAATAAGTGGTTTAAACCCGCTGCTAGTCATCACATGGGTTTTAATAAATATTTTATTTAATGGTGTACACGCGTATTTAATATTTAACTTTTTAAGAAATTGTAACGAAGCGAACTGAAAAGTTTTATCCTAAAGCTTAGCTTTGGATTGGGAATATCTGACTGTCGCGAGAAAGGCCAATGTTAACCGGTTTGATTGTATCAAATTAAGTTTGGTTCAGTAAACTACGGGAATAATATATACGTCACCGTAAACTAACAATGCTGTATATCTTAACATAGTTGTTATATACTAACGGTTTTACACTAGTTAATGTCAAGATACCCCACCATGATTTGTTGAATCTTAGAAATAATTTTTATTGGATTAAGATAGGTTATATTAAATGAACAGATTAAGCCGAATTTGTCTATGTCAATGCGAGGAGTAAACCGGAGCGGAGCAGCGGGCCCTTTTCATTAATTTAAAATTAATCACTTTTAATTACTTAAGTAATTGGAATCGTCTTTGAGTATGCTAACATGTACCGGTGAATGTTCGAATATAGTAAGGGCCGGTATTTCAGTTCTCACTTATCCTAGGAATAGCGTTTAGAGAAACAAACAATTGAAAATTTGTATTGGTTTTTGAGAATTAAGCGTCACTTAACGTTATTCATAGGATAAATGAGAACTGAAATACCGACTCTAAAAATACTAAATATTTCGGTCTTGCACAAACGAAATTTATGATCGTTAACATACACCGGTGCATCTTAACGTTCTCCAGCTTTGGACTATTAATGGTAACGTATTACGTACTAGTAATTGTATTATATTTTATTTTTATTATCTTAGGGAAACCAACAGCTACACAATACTTATAGTGAACCTTAATAGAAACAGGAAGCCAATTAGAGATTCTAACAGGTAGTATTAGAAGTTCTGTCTATAATATAGATATGCCTTATGTATTTACTTTTTCTGAAAAATTAAAAGAGAACTAAATTAAATGTAATGGTTACATTTTTGTTAACCACAACATGGAATGTGAAATTAACTTTATTTAAAGTTTATAATTTTTAAAAACTAACGATAAACGAGTACTCGGATAAGCCACTGTTGAGCTGAGCAACACTTTTTCAAGACTTTCCCTGTTTAGAAGTATACAAAGCTAAAAATAAAAAGCCTTTTAAAACCGACGGCCAGACGAGTGCAGTCCAAACTCGAGTCCACGTCGACACTCGTAGCGGGCGCGATTTTCGATCATCGAATTTTTCCCTCCCTCCTTTCTTTTCAAAGCTGCGACTATACGTGTCATACTTGTGCGCAGGCCAAGTGTAATTAAGGTGCAAAGATACCCGAAGCCGGCTGGCGAGAGCGCCTCGAGAGCCCTCCAGTGGCTCAGCGTGTACTCAGCGGTACGAGGGCTGCGTAGGCCGCGGTTATTACTCTAAGCTTTCAAAAGATTCAAAGCCGCCTTAATTGGGTTTAAGTTGAATGTTTGGCGCATCGTCGCTATCCAATTTGTCTTTTTGTAACCCAAGTAGGTATACGCCGTGACAATCGTCTGGTGATTTATTATCAGCACTTGAAATAAGGCTTGAATAGGATTTTTTTCGCCCAGTATGCAATCATAATGGACTCCATTACGTGATGTCGTTCATGATAATTCAAAAAATTAATTAACGTCATCGCAAAATTGATTTAGACCTTCTTCGGTAACTACATAATATGCTCTTCATAAACCAAGACATAGAATTTTTTTTCGTCGCTATGTTCGGGACACACCGAGCTTGTAATTCAATGTTAACTAGAGGCCGTATGAACGTTAAATTAACTGTCGGACGAAAAATACCTTTTAGGTTTCACGACCCAGTTGTCATATTCACCAAATTCGTTGTTCGGAAGTTCAGAATATAGTTACTACACTTTAGAATATAAAACAGGTATTTTGTACTCAACGGGCGACCTATATATATTCGTTCCGCCCACTTTCCATCGCTCGAAAGTGATAACTCTGGTATTATGAATTTATTAAGTCCTGTTTGTATATAATAATTTTGACATAGAGATTGTCTCCGTTCGTCAGTCCGTTTGCGTTCTAATGTCGTAATTTTTCAACCGATTTTTTTAAACTTAACACAGCGGTTATTTTCCAACATATTTTTTTTTATTCAAAAATTGACAAATTCAAATTGGCAAATCATAGATACCTAGAAGAAAAAAGTATATTAGAATTTTAAAAAAATCCACAGATCTTGCAGTCCCCGCAACCATCGGTTTCATTGAAAATGAACCTACCCAAATCAGATTTTCACATATTATTTTATTTTATTGCCGCGAAATCGTGGCATTGGCACTATTCTTTTCAACTCTTTAAACTCAGAAATAAATCAACGAAAAAAAATATTTTCGTTTGTTCAACATATTTGAAACATTTAGGTTTTAAACTGCAGTCTCTGATATCCTTAAGCGTTTTGAACTCGATAATGAAGCATACGAACGAATACAGGCCGAAAGGCGATGACCGTAATATTAACAAGTTCCCGATCGTCCATAAATAATGTGATGTCAAATTTCTTGTTCGATTTCCAACCGATTTCCAAAATTTTGGTCTGAAACTATAGCTACCAACGCCTTCTAACATTTTTTATAACACTTTGAAGCGCAAACACCAGCGATCGACCAAAAAATCTCATCTTTCGGAAATAATTTCTCTTACAATTACTAACCTATTTCCAAAAAATTGATCTTAAATCGTAGCTACATCAGTGGCCGAGACAATATTTTTTTTTATTTTCGATATCGGTCCCCGATCTCGAAATATTTTGGATTTAGTAAAAAAAAATCCGAAAAAATCCCGATTTTTTTACATTTTCCAATTTTTTACAAAAATTACTGAACCGATTTCTAAAATTTTGGTTTCATAAGATGCGCAACTTAATTTTTGACCTTTTAAGACCTTAAAATCTTGGCTAGATCTCATACCCTCGGAGTTATGGCAAAAAATGCGTCTCACGTGAAATGGATTTGATAGTCATTTTAAATGACAATATGAAGACAATATGACAATATTATCAAATATATACTGATGGATCAAAAAATGATAAAGATGAAGTGGGTGCCGCGTTTTATGATCCTAAAACAAATATCTCTGTAAAACTTAAAATTAGTACCAGTATATCTATAATGATAACAGAACTTTTTGGTATCTTAGAAGCGTTATCGTATATAAATTCATTAGGATATGATAAGTGCATAATTTAACATAATTTAAGAAGCGTCTTCCAGCATTTAATTCGTTGTTCTTCGGGTTTCTAAAGAGTATTAATAGCATACAAATAAAATAACTCTATTTTAGGCATAATGCATACATTAAATTAACTACAAAAAAAAATTACTATATTGGCTCTCATCATACTTTGGCACATCAGGAGGTTGGTAAATTAGGAAATGAGGCTATAGACGATGGTGAAAACACCTATAGCTTGCCTATCTACACCGTTCGTCTATATATGATGAAAATGCAGTGTGTAGAAAAGTGGAAAGAACACTTTGATAGAAGATCCGTGGAGAAAGGTATTTGCTATAAAACGATCCAACACGAGCTACCTCGGTTCCCGTGATGGAGTTCGGTACGAAAAATTAGTGCCATCACAGCTATGGGACTGCGTTTCCGGACACATTCCGTTAAATTTCTTCGCATACTTAATGAGAAAAGTCAAGTCGCTAAATCAAGATGCGCTACATGCGACAAAACACAAGATGTGTACCACGTTTTGATGGAATGTGTACGGAACGAGCCTCAGGGGCAGCCTACAAATTGATAGGCTGGATGTAGGAGAGTGTAACAGTATTCTAGCTAAATCTGTATCAGGAGAGGCTAGAACGTTGTTAAAACTATTAGAACAATATTAATTTTGTAAAATACCTGGTATTAAAGTGTTTTTGAATCTCAATAAGTTGACTTGGTTAAGCAAACCCGAAGGTCGCCAAATAAAGAAATATAAATAAACATATTTTTTTGAAACTTGGCACAGAGGTTTCATTTGACATCTAGTTTAGTAAATACCATTTTATAAGTAATTGGAGCAAATGGAAAGGAAGAAATGAGTTTTTAGTTGTTTTCCAACGATTTTTTTCAAACTTCGTATAGAGGTTCCCTTTGAGCTCTAGCTTTCAAGGCATAATTTTGGAACTGATTGGAGGAATCAAACCAAATAGAGGATTGGCGCAAATGAAAAAATTAGAGCTAATAGATGATTTGAAGTAAATGGAGCAATTGGCAAAATCTGAACAAAAGTTGCTAAGGAAGGAATTGGAGAAAATGAAACAAATTGAGCAAAAGGAGGAAGTGCTAATAGAGAAATTTTAGCTAAGATAATAATATATTATATATATGCATGCATATATATATAATACTTTACAAAGTTCAAAAGTTTACATCATATTTTTAGGCAGCCATATAAAAATGTAATAACTTAATTGAGTCTTAAGTATTATTTTATAGTTTCCAGAGCTTATAATTTTCTCGATGGCCTATAAAAAAATAATTATTATTATTAAATGATTATGTAGATACGATAATTTATCAAATAAGCAATTTAAATTCTAATGACTGTTTTAAAATTTAAAAGTTGAAATAAAAAACAAAGGAAGGTTCCAAAATGGGATTACATAGAAAGAAAATGAAATTATCGCCACATAACGTTTGTCTTAGTTTCTTCTAAAATTTTGCGTACTATGTGCAACTATGGTGATGCATCAAACTATTTAATAAAGTTATTTCATTTAAAAACAATTATTTTTTTGTGGTCGAATACTAAAACATAAACATTTTAAGATAATTTAAAAATAAGAGGCAAACATTTTATTTGAAACACTATATCAAATGAAACTAAATTTGTTTTCCATAATCATTTACTAAAATTGCACCCATAGAGTATGAATTTAATATTTAGATACACAATTTGAAAATATAAAATTTAAAGTGTCTAGTTTCTGCTGCAAATGCATAACAGTGTTTGTATATTATTAACGATGTGTATAGGCATTAATTAAGTGATTATTGGCCAATGGTCAGCTCGTAGCAGTCAATAAGGTTCTCAAGAACTTATTATGTCTGCATTAATCGATAGTCATCTATTTGGGAATCAGACAGATTTATTATCTTCAGAAACATAATCTTATTAAGCTTTCCCAACTTATATGCCATGTTACACTAATTTCTCTCGAGACATCTCACAAACCAAGCAACGGCGGCCGCCCGGCGTCTCTTGTTTATTGAGAAATTGCCCTATCTCGAAGAGCTACAAACAAAACCACATCGGAAATGTTGAACTAAAATATTTCTTCTCTCTGAGGATGCGAGTTGTACCCTTGTCTGCGCCAACCGATCACACCCTTAAGGCTCCCGAATTACTGTCTGGGCTGATTACCGCCGCCCCCGCGTCCCGCCACGGCCGCCTCGGGCCCTGCGTCAACTATTGTTTGTGTTCTACTTATAATCTTGTATGCTCCAGAAAAGTTCCGCAAACGTCAGACATTTTATTAAATATTTCGAAACTTTCTCGAAGTTATCGAGGTTTGTTAGCTATCGAACTATCGAATGATTTGATTAGTGTTATACGGAGGCTTGATCGATTACATCCAGAATTAGAGAGAGCGGGCCCGTCTGCCTCTCTCCGGCCGAGAAGCCGTGAGCTTTTTGATGAGCGCGCCCACTTAGAACGATGTGTCGAATCACGTAAAAGCTACGGCGGCGGCACAAAATATAATGTACTGTCACGATAAGGGAACTTTAATATTTTGTATCAGCGCGCACCGACAAATATATGAAAATACGTCGGCGAGAATTTCTCGAGCCGTAAAGAGGCGCACATTTTAATGTTCGCATATCCGTGATTCCCCCCGAAACAGAAAAATGTGTTCATTGACGCGGAACGAAATCATCGCCCTAAATACGTCTTTCACAACAACAAAGACCGTCTCCGAACGTGTTTTACATATTTTTCTTTAAACACAACGCGATATTTACCAGCTGACACATATCACGTTAAGGGGATAAACAATGAAGTCGCGGGGATGCGTACACGAATTGCGCCTTTAAGAGACCTTGCTTTTCACTGTTCCTGCGCTGTTCGCGGAGCTTTTTCTACAAATCATCCCACAAAAGTATTTCTTGAAAATTACAATAACAATTTATTAATTACAAAATTCCGTAAATTAACTTTTAGAAGTGCATATTTATTTTCACGTTTCTAAAACAAATTAATATGTCGTCAGAAAAAAAGGTAAAATGTTTTACAAACATTGAAAAAGTTCTGTTTAATTCTTTATGGTGGATCAAAACTAAACTGCAGTTTATATTAGTTTCGACTACCTTTCCATAAAATAAATATACATACATTCTAAGCAGCAATTCTAAGAGACAATAGGTATATTGACATTCGCTTTATGACAGAATCCGAAAAAGAAACCTGATATGATAGTAAATGTAGTACTTTGATAATGTCCATTAAACGACCAACGATATTTTATTGACGTCATTTCTATGTTTTAAACAACGATGCCATTTTCATGACGCATTTCCGTCGTATTTCGCTATTTTCACTGTTTTTTGTGATTGTTGTTTTCCGAAAATTACACGTTTATTTCACAATGATAATCATTTATTGCTTCATGTGGTATAAAAAAGTGAAATCTAATACATAATATTCACATAGTGCACACACGACTCTGAAACTGCAAATTTTATGTAATTGTATTTCGTAATGTACAAACAAAAATTTAATTCTAGTGTTTATTTATTTTCGAAAAACACGTGCACAGTATAAAAGCATTTAGTTTTAAGAAATTAGGTATTTTAGTTTTTTAATAAAAAATGGGAAAATCTTTATACACCTTATATTTAATGGCAATTTACTATAAATTTTTACAGACATGTGGCAAGTTCTGGATTTCAATCACCTTTTGTTTAAAACTGGTTCTTGTATTATATTATCTGACATCCAAAAATATGTATTTGTTGATAATTTTACTATACATGTGTCTTTTAGTTAAACTAATTGGAATAGTGTTACCTTGTACGTAGTTACTTTTTTTAAAGTAACTTCAACAAAGACTTTACGAGGTTGATATGTGTTGCGCTTGCCAAAATATTTTATTAGTAAATCAATGGAAATCGCTAGATTAGCGAATTAAAACACATTTCCATTTCATGGCCATTGACCACCGCTTGTCTTGTTCACTTACTAGCTAGTTTATACGATTGAAAAAGATATGACACACAGACAGACAGACAGAAAATAAATGGCATACTGCGACAACATAATGCGAATAAATACATTTAAAAATGTTGTTACCTTCCATTCAAGTTATTATTTTAATAATTACATTTTGATTTTAAGCTATACCCCATCAGTAACATCATTAAATTTAGTATTTAATTTCATTTTTGTATAATCTTAATACCATATTTAGCTTCTTCTTTCTTCATTCAGATTTCTATCTACATAAGCAAATAACTATATGTACAAATATCTAATATGTACACTTGTAACAACAATGGACCAGCCCTACCGATTTTTTGGTCCTGACTGAATAAATGTTAGTAAAAATATGTGGGAGTGTTGATTTATCTACCACAGCTTATTTGAATTCTAGTTTTTACACCTAAATTACCTTGGTAAATACTATTAAGTGTATGGCAAATCAATAACCATATTTCTTGGTCAGATTTTTAAATAACGCGTGATAGCTGTAATATCCGAAAAGATATCTACGAAGGCACATAAGATGGATCGTACTGGTAATCAGTTAATGTGTTAGGGGTTTCAGCAGCACGTAGAACACGTCCGAGTACTAGCACAAATATTAACCGCATTTAAACGAGGCTACTTATTTTTATTATAAACACACCAGCGTATTTAGGGGGGAAAAATGGGGTTACAAAATAATAACGTTCATATTTTAAAAAGTAATAACTGCGGACATAAAGTGAAAAATAAATTAACATCTCTTAACGTCAACTTTGAAAAGTCTTTCTCAACCTTTATTGAAAAAGAACTGGCCAAGTGTGAGTCGGACTCTCAAACGAAGGGTTCAGGACCGTACATTATAAATAAAAATATGTCTCGTATACGTTTATCGTACCCCTTTCATTTTTTAACATTGTTTTATTTGTATTATTTTTTGATAAAACGAGCATAATTCTACACATTCCATAAAAATTTGAAGTGCAAGGAATGATCTCACAATTTACCAATTATCAGAAACGCTAAAAAACACGTTTCTTGTATAGGGACCCCCTTTAATATTTAATTTTATTTTACTTTTATTTGTTATCATAGCGATCATAGTAATTAATACATACCCTGTGTCTACTTCAGACGATACAACCCTGTGACAGGCGGACGGACGGACGGACACTGGATCCTTAGTAACATGGTTCCCATTGGAAACTTTTTGGCATGGAACCCTCAAAATCGAAATTATGACAGAATGGATCGTTTGAATTTTGTGATAATGCAGAAACGGATGTAAATTTAAGAATTGGAGCAGTTTGATATGAATTAATAAAATAAGCAAAAAACTGTCTTAAATAAAATTTCGGAAATTTAGAAATATAAGATTATTGAAGAAATGAGAAGTAAAAACAAATAAATAAAAAAATTACCGTCGCGTCGGTTAATATTCCAGTATTTTCAAATTAGAATAACAAAACAGTATAATCGACCAGCCAGACTTTTAAAAAATTACTGTCATTTGTTTTGACATGGAATCAAATTTCACATCTCACAGTGACTAAAAATAGGGGCGAGGTAAGCAATGGAAGTTGAGCGTTACCGAAACGTGTTCCATAGAAACGCTTACATCTTTTTACGTACCGCGCGTACAGACATGATACTTATGTCGATCGAACTAGCGAAAGTGCCCAATTACAGTACCAAAGAAGGAAATTAACTCGTAAGGATACATCATCGGTGCCGTGACATCAAAGTTGAGTTATATTCTAGGGAATTTCTTGACTATCACATGAAAAATTGGTACTATCTCTGAAATTGTTAATGCTACAAACCTAAGTAAAACATCACCGGAAAGTTAATAAAACAACCTATCAGTTGATGTATAGAACATTACTGTTGTGTGACAAATTTTGATAGGGCAGTTGTTTGAAAATTTCATTGTCCAACATCCATTATAAAAGTGCAAAAATGTATCTTTAAAGTAAAATCAAAACTGTTAGGACACCTTTGACTAATGCAGAATAAAAACTGAGGTAACAGAAAAATAAAAAAACGCAGAAATCGGCCCAAAGGGGTCCGAGTATAAGTGAAAATTGTAAGCGCGCTGTATTTCTAAATGTTGTACATGTGTGTGTGTGCTAAGCTTAGATAGTATAATAATAAAGATGGAGCGTCTCTTATATAAAAAGGATCGAAAACGTGAGCAAAATGTCAAACTCTGTGATTAGATAGACCACACATCATTATCATTTTGTTAAATTACACATTAAATGTGATTTCAAAGTCTTTATTTTCTTTTAAAGTACGAATTTTACATGTGGGTCTATCTATGGTGCATGTGACAACAGACAAGTTTAAGTTTTTTAATAAGTTTTGCAGGGTATTGTAGTACGTTATTGTATTATACGCTTAATAAATTAATAATGTTTTTCTACTGTTCATGGTTTGGAAAATTTTTATTCCACGTGCGGTAAGTGTTAAAAACGGCGATTTACCAAAGGTAAGTTATTGTTCCGCCAAATGTGCCGGTGGGTATGTATTTGAGATAAGAATATATAGAGCGATAACCGCACGATAGAAACTCGTAGGGACGTTTTATATAAATTATTGTCAGATGTGTGCAATATAAATATTCATTACTCGACAAAGACTCACATGTTGGAGTTTTTTTTTTTTTTTTTTAATAAAATATGTGTTTTGATTGTCGTATTCTATCGAATAGTTACAATAATCTAATCTTTAGTACCGTAAAAAGGAATTCGGATTTACAGAAAAAAACAACAAAAAACACAAATCGGTCCCAGTATATAACGCGTGTTACCGACGCATTGTGACCAAAAGAAAGGTGCACATTTAAAAGACAGATAGCGCCATTCGGATAATTCCGTTATCAGCCGCACGAGACCGCCCGCCCGTGCACAGAAATGGCTATTTTCGAACACCGCCCCTTACAAGCGCGCATTTTCACTTAGCTATTTAACGAACAAAGTCTATTCATCGTGATTAAGCTGCCTTGTCATAGCTTGTTATAATCTTAACCGTTGTTGATTGAATTATTCAAAAAATATGACATACTATGAAGTTTATTTAAACGAACTGTGTTACGTTATACTTATTGTATGAACAGTAAGGTGGACCAGCATGTTTGCTGAAACTCAAACTCGCCCGTAAGATAGTGAAGATAAGTACTCATCTATTAGATTTTGCATATTAGGAAAACGATTTAATATTTTCATAAATGATTCATCGGAGAAGATTTAAAAATATTATTATCATAGCTATAATAAACGAAATTTAACAATACATTTGAAAACATTTTCATCCCTCTTACAGGGTTCGCAATTTCATAATTTTATGGAATACACCTTTATAGATAGAAGATGTTAATTATTATTTTTAACTACGAATCGAATGTGAATCAAAATGGCGGGAGTGAAGACGGTTCCGCGGACGTCCGCGAACAGTCATAGTTATCTGTTCTGTCTACAAACCGGCAACTTCTACACCAGAAAAGTGGTGTTCAAGTAGTTGGGCGGACAGAACTCTGCTGTAATTTGACGCTGTTGTCAGTTTTATTCTTCTAATGATCCGATTATTGGTTTTATATAATATAAAGTTCGATTAATACAATTTTGGCAAATGTGTACAGCATATAAAGACTGTCAATCAACACGCATTGGAGCAACTAAGCACCCTCATCCTAAGGAGAACTCTGAGCTCCAGCGGTGGGGTATAATGAGCTGATATGGATATGGAAAGACTGTAGACTTTAAATTGCACACTTTCATAAATATTTGCAGTTGTACGTAATGAAATCATCAAATTAACTTTTCTAGGGTATCTTCCCTACATCTTCAGACAGAAAAAAATGTTTACTTACCGCCTCGAGCGGGGGATAATTATTTAAAAAAAAGATGTAGTTTCCTTGATAGTTTAGCAAAATTAGGCCCTCTTTAAGAAATAATCGGTTTAAGTTAGGCTTATTCCATGAGTTTCATGCCCCCGCTCCTTCAACATCATCATCATCCTCCTGCCCTTATCCCACTCTAAGTGGGGTCGGCACAACATGTGTTCTTCTTCCATTCATCTCTGTCAGTCGTCATCGCAGTACTCACACCTTTCACACACATATCCTTTCTCACGCAATCCATCCGCTCCTTCAACATATGAAACGAAATTCTAAAAAGACTGAAAAAAAACTTACTATGAAAATTTTCACGGGTATCTGAACTACTTCATCTGTTATAGCCGATTAAGTTATTTAGTAATACAATCGAAATTAATTTTACATGGAAAACAATGAATGTTAGGTTTACAAATGATTTTGAAGTTAAATTTTGTCGTCATTTAATAGGGCAATATTATGTATGGTTTTTATTGTATATAGCTCGCGCCCACAGATCATTACTCGCGCCAAACTTTTCGTTCGTTCTACAATCGCAGTAGAAAAAATGAGTATGAGAGGGTCGAGAGAGGACCCCGTACTTATGCAATACGTACTCAACTTCAAAAGAGACCAGATATTTGGCACGATCTATTGCTCCCTGTTCTATTTGCCCAATATGATTTAGGAAATTTGATTTCTAATTATTCGTCTGTTCAGATTATCGGGGCCTTAAATAACGCAATTACGAAAGTCCATACAGTTAACTTACGAAACGTACTTAATTTTTCGATTGGTGTAGGTAAATAGTTTCTCCTCTTTTCATGAAATCAACTTACGTAGAGTGATATTAATGAATAAAAGCTGTTTTAACGCTCAGTCCAATACAAAAACTCCCAAAAAAGATCTTATATAGTTTTAAGATTTGTGTTGTCACCCTAATATACCCACTCTTCAATTCTGTTATACGCAAATACATTATTGAATTGAAATGCAGATGATTTTATTTTTATATTCCTCAAATAAAAGTATGAATCTTAATCCCCAAGATAACAAACAGATCATCATTTTTCTGATCCATCGCCTGGTATAAGTACATCTTACGTAAGGTGAAAATATTTGATTCCCTTGCAAACATGCTGCTGTTCTCAAAGTTTAGATTTATTGGGCGATGTAAATACTTCGTTATTGCTGCCTATAGTAAATCAGATCGCGTATGATTAACGATCGCTGACACGGAAAAACAAAAGGTGAGCTGAGGCAAATAAAATATACGAAACTACGGCGGAACTTACAATGAGTTACCATAGGTTTCTATAGCTGAACCGAACAGTGTTTTCGATTGAAACAAATAAGGGGTATACCTATAGTAGAGACTCCTGTAATCACAGCAGGCTTAAATACAACAGAGGTTGTAGATATGTCACATCACATCCGCATTTATTGTGTATGTAACCGATAACTGGTTACATTATTTTGTATTTTACGAGTAGGACTGGATAGCATGTTCTGAAGAAACAATAATTTACGTGAAAAATTTAGACAAGTTGTGTGCGAAACGCGTAGCCCAAAGAGCAACGAACCTGTCTCAAATTTATAAGGCCATAGGGCCATGGTTCGAATCCGGGCGTGTACCTACCAATGAGTTTTTCTGACTTAAGTACATAACTATCACTGACTCTGTGCCTCGGAGAGCACGTTAAGCAGTCGGTCCCGGCTGCTGTCAATAGATGGCGGTCGTTACAATCCCCAACTGCAGTGGAGCAGCGTGGTGCATTTATGCTCCAAGCCTCCCTTAACCTTGGGGGAGGCCTAAGCCCCTGCAGTGGGGTAAAAAAAATGGGCTGATGAATTGAAGAAGAAATTAAGTGTGCGAGACGAATAGTAAGAGATTGTGTATGTGTACGAAACATAAATAAATGTTATCTACATTAACTGTCAAAACTGCACCAGTGTCCAACTTAGTTCAAGTTGCCGTATTTTTCGTGTACGTACGCAGTACCTAGCGGAGTGCAGCGAAGCCAATCCCAAATCTATATAAATACTAGCGACCGCCCGCAGCTTCGCTTGCGTAGACTACAAATTCCTGTTATAGGTACTATTAACGTCCGAGATGGTTTATACGTACTTTTTGCTGGCACCAATTTTGGTCACACCCATTCAAACTTTCAATCTTCAATCCCTTTCCACCCTTTAAAAAAACCGATACAATTTTTCATATCCCGTTTCCCACTCTTAAAATGTGGAAATCTAAAAACCCTGAAACACGTCATTATTTTAGTCCCTCCATTCCTATCCTTAGTTTGAAATTTCTAAAAAAGCCTTTCTTAACTTAATGCTTACGTTATAAAATAAACCTATTTTCTAAATTTAAGCTTCCAAGACTTAGTAGTTTCGGCTGTACGTTGCTAGATCAGTGAGGACAAACGACAGACAGATAGACAGACATACAAACACAAGAAGTAGCTTATGACACTCTTGTCAACCTTCTTTCACGTCTGCAAAGTTTCATTAAAATCTGTTCTGCCGTATTGGAAATTAGCTCGAATAGATAAAATTAAATTGAATAGACACATAGACGTACAGACAAACAGACGGACAAAAAGAAGCTAATGTCAAATCTCTTGACAACCTTCTTTCCCGTCTGCAAAGTTTCCTTAAAATCTGTTTAGCCGTTTTGGAGATTAGGTCAAATAGACAGATACACGTACAGACAGACACGGACGGACAAAAAGTAACATTTGTTAGTTTTGACGACCTTCTTTTCATACTTGTGATGTTTCATTAAAATCGGTTTAGACAGATGGACGTACAGACAGACATACAAAATGTTCTGTATGTCACATATGGATGTTCCATATGTGTAAAGTTTCATCAAAATCGGTTAAGTCGTTTTGGCCGAAGCTGATTTGCTCGAATAGACAGACAGTTTGTTTTCATATATATAGCCTATAACCCTCCGCTAGATTCAGGTTATCAAAGGCAAAAAGAATTTTTCAAATGCGACTGGTAGTTTCAGAGATTAGCGCAATCAAACAAACAAACAAACTCTTTAACTTTATAATAAGTATTTCTATTATATAGATTAATAGATTATAAGATAATAAGATATTACTGAAAACCGTATCAAAGTCTATTGCGTGGTTTGGTAAAAAGTTAACGAATAGAGGCAGACAGCAAATTTATTTTCTCTCGCTATAGTTTTCGTATTTCGATAAAAACTGCTAAGATATTAATTTAAATTGTATGGTGTAAAGGGCAATTATGATATGCATGAAATGCTTAAGACAACTAACGTATTTAATTTGACGATTGATATCATGTTTAAAAAACATCTTCGCAAATAGTACATTATGTTAGAAGAAATTTGATTATCTTAAAAAAGGTTATAGTAAGCTAACCTTAAACGATACACATATGCTTTCGCAAACTTTTGGTTAGAACTCTTAGAGGGGAACAATTCCGTAATACATGATTTTTGCTTAACATCAACCGTTTACGCAGCGCGCTCGACGGAAGCTCTCAAAAGGAATAATTTTTCCCGTTTTTGCAACATTTTTCATTGATGCTCCATTCCTATTGGTCGTAGCGTGATGTAGTATAGCTTATAGCCTTCCTCGATAAATGAACTATCCAACACAAAAATAATTTTTCAATTTGAAATAGTTGTTCCTGAGATTTGTGCGTTTAATCAAATAAACAAACAAACTCTTCAGCTTTATAATATTATTATCTATATAAATATAATTTAAATAAATATCGACTATATAAATATATATATGAGCGATTAAATAACAAATGTTTAATAACAATATATAAACAAAACAAAATTAAATTCAAATTCGTAACACATGCGGCTACGAGTAGCAGTCGTAAGAGGCCCGGCCCGCTTCGGACTGCTTGGAACGCACAATACACGAATTAAGATTCAAGCTCGGCTTTCAGCTGGAAGTGACACATACGTTACTGACAATGGAGACCATTTTATCGGCTCAATTCCCCCATTCAGTGTGCGATGCAGAAAAAAAAGTAATTTAAAGTACTGATCCGGATAAGCGCTGACTTATCTATTTTTGAAGGAAACGAACTGAACGCACGCCGCGATCCGTTAAATCAGAATCCAAGAGCTTCCGCAGTGCGCCGCACGCACCGAGCGCCTACGCCTCTAGAGGGACGACTCCACCCGAAAGGCCTCGTACGATAAATTTCCAATGAGTGCACTATTTTACGTGTATAGATTATTATAAGTCATTAAAAAAGATTATTATTTTTCATTAAAAAGTTAACAATGAGCCTAACCACACTGCATATAGTAATAATAATAATAATAATAATAATAATAATAATACATGGGACTTCCCACACAGAGCCATCTAGTCCCAAAGTAAGCAAGTATTATGCTTGTGTTATGGGTTACTAGACAACTGATATACATACTTAAATATTCTTTATTATATATACATATATAAATATTTTTTTTTTATATATATAACAACCAAGACCCGGTACCAGTATCAATATTCATCATATTAATACTGACCCGACCTGGGATTCGAACCCGGGACCTCTAGCTTCGTAGGCAGGGTCGCTACCCACTAGGCTAAGCGGTCGTCATAGTAACACATTTCAGTTTCAGTAATTACTATCACAGTATATTTTTTATTAGGTTATACACTATTTTATTACTGCTAGTTCGCTCGAGCAAGGACGTTTTTGTTAAGTAATAGATAGATCGACACGCCTAATTAGATTAAGCTAATTTGTGTAAACATTACATGACCTCAATGAAGCATTTTGATACTCGTACAGCCATGATATTAGGTCGTGTGTAGAGACGCTTCGAGTGTGCCACAATACAGTCTTAAAACTTATGGAACTTCGTGAAGCGATAAAGTTGTTCATAACATTATCTCGGCTATATAAAAAGGATTCGCGGGCACTTTAGTTCGAACGGAGCCGAACACAAAAGGTAGTTCTTTATAAATTTCCGCTCATAATACAGGGTAAGGCACTGCGTAGGTTGTTAGAGTACAGGGCACCGCCCCGCGAGTGGCCAGTGACGGTGACGGCGCAGATAAAGAGGGTCGATAACGTGAAATAGCAACGTGAAAACGTGGCGAGAAAATAGCATTATTAACCTCTTGGGCGTAATACTCGCGCCAGTGAGCCAGATACGGTAATGATTATGTAAATTCTCATCTCGCAAGTACGTCCCGAGAACGTTATGTACTTATTAAAACCGAGATTGCGAACGAAAACGGGGATTATCTTTTTATGGGGCCGGACATCTCGTATAAGGCTCGCGGAAAGCGCTCCGATACAACTTAATGCGCAATCTTTGGTCGCCTCGAATCGGATTCGCCGAGTTACAGTTTTGCTTGCGCGACTCTCTTTTCAATTTTCTTAGTTTCTTATTTCGAGTAAGCGAGCATTGTATGGCCAGATTCTTATCTCTCTTAAAAGCTATTTAGCTAAATGGAATTTACAAAGCCCGCAGTGCAGTTCGACGAGGTACATTGTAATATTTAAAATGCTGAAATTTAAGCGAAGCCGCATTATTTTATTATACTCGTAGGTCTAAGATTTCCTGGCAATCTTTTTGCAGTGTACTCCTTTATATATGCACTTCAGTAAATTGAAAGAGTTTTGCCTGAAAATCCAACGATCGTATCACTTACAGGTTTCTTTGGAACTTCGATGTTTGTATATTCACAAAACACAATTGTACGAGTATATGCTAATCGAACATCTTATATTTCTTAACCGTGTATTTATTGAAATGGAAAAGAACATTAATTTAAATTTGAAAACAAAAGCTGGTCGATTTAATTTAAATCGTATCACAAATGAGAACGTAAATATTGGTGAACAATTAGAACAGATCCACGGAAGCGCTCCTCGTAATGTTTAACTTAAAAGTACATAATTGAGACCCGTTAATCAAGAACTCGAAGTTTTCTCGAGTGCTTAATTATTTCCCCCAAGTACAAAACATCAGCGTTTCAAAGCTTTTCAGAAATATTTTGCTGCATAGACACGAAACACAAAGTGGGCTCTACAGATAGTAAATATTGAAAACGAGCGCCGAGGATCAAAAATACGCGCGCTGAATCTTGTTTATGAAGTTAATGAGAAAAGAAACGAAAAGTTCTGTCGCGTCGGGAACTCGGAGGAAAACATCCCGCGACTCCCCATTCGGAGCCGGATAGTGATGAAAGTTATTTGTTAAGTAGATTAGTCGAGCGAAATGAGATTTAAGATGTACTCACGAATGTATTATTATGTATGAAGAAAAAGTTTTGTTTATAAAATAAAATAACTCAAACTTATTCAGTAAATATTGTAACGTCAGATAGCGTTGTTCACTGCTTGACAACTTTAGTATTTTTCTCATTTTAATTTGATTCTAGTTGTGCTACACAATTTCACTCTTGTTGTTTTCACTTCATGTAAATTTGATTTTTGTATTCTTTTCTCAAATAGATACTACAGCCCGGCGAGCGAAGCGACAACTTCGATAGATCGATTCTCGATGATTCCACAACACTCAATTTTGATTTCAATTGCAAATCTAATTTTCGGTACTACCTAGCTTTATGTTTAACACTACCTTATGTCCGCGGTTCTGCTCGCGTTGACGTCTCTATTACCGTACCCTTCCGTTCCTGCACTTGTATCATTTCTACAGGTAGATACATAACTAAATTTTGTAAAATGTAATCAACACACGAAATAAATGAGAGCTAAATTAGGAAAGCGTAAGGAAAACGAAATAAATTTATATAATTTTATACCTGTTTATAACTAGGATAATGGCGCGTGCATAAAATTGTTTTGAAACCTGAACCGTCGACCGACCCGCACTCACGAGGTCACACTATTACGTGCGAATTAACGAATAATGTATTGCGTAATTAAGGAAACGTTTAAGGACGTGACACCTACAGACTAAGTCTGGAGAATTTATGTAGCAAAAACGGAATCAGTGCGCGCCGAACAGAACTTCGAGATGGGTTTCTCAATCGACTATCAACTAATTAAATTATGCGAATTATATAAATGTCCTAGTGTTACCCTCCGGTTTCGCTCGACTTTATATTTACCATAATGGTCGGTGTTGAGCTTCGAGATGTTCATACGTATTTAATTATCTATATTATTATATGAAATTCTTAATATATACTCGTACGTAGGTATGTTTGTGACGATTCAACTTAAGACTTATTGACAAATATTATTTAATAAATCTTTTTATTTAATTTTGAATACTATTATATGTATTATGACTGACTGATTGGTCCAGTGAGCATCTTAATTGCGGAGCCAAAGGTCGCGGGTTAGATTCCCGCCCGGGATAAACATTGGTGTCCATGAACATATTTATTCCGTTCCAGATCTGGGTGTTAAATATTTATATATATGTATCATTAAAAGAAATATAAAAGTATGTATATCAGTTGTCTAGTAACCTATACCACAAGCATAATACTTGCTTGTTTAATTTGGGACTAGATGGCGCTGTGTGGGAAGTCCCATGTATTATGTTATTATTGATAATATGAAAACTCTGTAATTTTCATGGATAGGCCTCTCCAAATGTCATTATCGTAATTAATTTGTTTTTTTTTCTCTTCAACCAGATCAATATCGAAAGTCTGTTTCAAAAGCATAAAATTACACCTAAAATAGTTACGAAATAAATTGAGAACGAAATATGATTAAATCGAAGTTCCTCGATTTCAAATACACACTCATGATTTACAATACACTATTTATGATATCACATTTTGAATAATTTGTTATTGAAATGCCTCGAAATGATATGTATACCATCGAATTTCATTCGAAATTCTATAAAGTTTGTTTTCAAATATAAATTAGTCAACATTATTAACTTTAACAGTACTATTTTATATGATTTTATAATTTTTTTTTCAGTAACAGTAAAAAGTTAAATTTATATATAGACTTTTACTAGTTTTTGTAAGAGCCAACTTTATTATTGAGTCCGTCGCGCAACCAAATAATCGCTACGCAACAGCGAACTAAACGCAAAATACACATAGTTACCGCCCATACAGCATTTTTCTTCTTGACTTGTAAAGCAATTTTATTTATTGCCTGCATTTTAGTAAGATTGCGCGATTGTAAATTTCTTCCAGCTTCAAATAACTTCACTAGCTTAAAGTACAAATGGCATCAACTTACCTAAGAGCAATCCTAGTTATAGCATTTTTGTTTTAGCTCAGCAACTTAATAACGTAGGCACTTTAAAAACTCATTTAATGAATTGACATACTAAAACGGTAATTGAATTTGTAGATATCTGTAGATCGATTAACGGAAAATTTTATAAAATCTCTTTACGGTATCATAGTATATTAGAAGGAAGTGAAGTGATTCTAAATTTGACATTCAAATTTGACACGATTGAGAAATAAACTACAATTTTTTTTGTTTATCCTTCAGCCCCCTCTTTCTCACGAGTCTTTCAGAAATATTAATGAAACAATAATTCATAGTCGTCATCGTAACTTGGCGACAGATTTTTGCAAGGACTTTCATTAGGAACTACTATCAGGATATTTTAAGTATATATTTTCAACTTAAGCCACCTCCACATTGATAACCGAAAAATAATTAAATTCATATTGAGTGTAAATATATAGGTACCAGTTTTACACTAGAAACATCACTGATGAAAATATCAAAGATTCATTTTCAATTTGTAACAAGTGTTGGGTGTCTGGAAGTAAATATACAGACACGCGAACGGTGCGGATTTTCTGAAATCTGGGCATAAATATTGCAAGCAAGCACAAAGCTACAACGCGGAAAATCACTGGGCAGCGAGTCACAATTAGCGGCCCAACACCCAGCGGAAATAAATAAGGATATTTGCTTTACTCCAAGGAAATTCAGATTGCGCTAAATTTATATTCTACGCATTAGCTGTACTTTTATTATAACTATGAGTCTTATAAGATTGTTCAGTTTTTATTTGTGTATGTTAAATTTGAATAACAAATGAAACAAATCTAAACTTAGAATCGGACTTGGTGCAAATGTGTTTCTCATCACATTTGCTCCACGTCATTTCCTTTATTATAATTGATCTTAAATTATTCAAATATCTAGATAAAGCCACGCTTATATATATTATACGCTATACGATGGCAACAAAAAGGGGTAAATTTTTATATGATTGTGGGTGTGACTGAAGAGAGTACATATACCGTATATTAACCGTTTCTGTGTATTTCTGTTATAACAAAAAAGTTATGTGATATTTTTATCTGCGTTATTTGACCCCGAAAAATTATCTAGAGAAGTATGTAATCAAAGTTATAGACATAAGAATATAATGTAGATGTATATTAATTACGAAAAAGGTACGGAGTAGACGTTCATATGAAAAGTTCCTTGCGCGTTAAATATCAAAAAGATACGGCGGTTAACAGTGACGATATTAAAATTTTAAGTTTTCATGTTTATTAATATTTGTATGATTTCTTCCATGAAGATTAAGTTTGAATAGTTGAAATTACTATTTATGTAGGTGTTGTAAAAGTAATACAAATAAAATGAAACTACACGATTAGATACGGTTCAAAGAATGGGAGAAGACACAAGTAAATCGCCCGTGGGACAAGGACGTGATTAGATTAGGGACTGCACTGGACGAAACACGAGGACTCAGCGATTGCCGATACGTATTTATATTGACGTTTCTACTAAAGGGATGTGACTGATTAAGGAAAAATCGTTAAAATTTTTAACTTTCTTGTGTTATGGCAGAATATAGGGGTGATTTTGTTTGCGTGTTTGGTCGTCTATAACTAAAGAGAATCACGCTCTAAATCTTTCTCAAACTTTGACTCAGAACGTTTGGAAAATTTTCCCACTACCATGGATGTAAATGGTGATACCGCGCCGCGCCGAGACTATAAAAATGTGAGTAAAATATACGCCACTTGACGTTTTGACGCATTTATTTTGTAATAAAATTGTGCGTAACATACATGAAAATTCGTACTGAGACACCAAAAAAAAATTGTGAAATCACATTTTATATGTAATTCAACAAAATCTTTAAAACAAACAAAGATAATGACGTATATGATCTTTCTATTTTACCGAGTCTGTTTTGCTCTGGTTTTCGATAGTTTGTAATTATATGGTGCTCCATCTTGCTAAGTTTCTATCTGAGACCGCGACGTATATAATAATAGAATTACGCTATCACACTGAGGAGCAATGCACTATGAGAAAATAATGAACAAAGAAAACTACATTATTTGCGGCCAGTTAAATTTCGTTTAATCATGCACCCATTAATTTTTATATTTCTTTATAGCTGTTTTAATAAAATCCGTAAAAAGTAATAAAATGGTAGTTAATACCGCCTTAGATATTTATATTTCTCCTTAGGCAGGTTTCAGAGTTTTAAGACAGCCTTCAGTTTACTAACTCATATTCGGCGCGGTAACATTATTACTATGTAGTGCTCGCGTTTTATTCCATCGCCCGAGTCCCTGAAGCATCGCTTCGCTAAAACCGATTCCTTGTTACTTGATTTCTGCATTTCGAAAAAGCGTAAATATTTTCCTCTCGGGTGCTTTTGCAGCGATAAAGAATTCAATGGCCGTTTCTCTACCGTGAATCTTTAAATTGATGTTGCTGTCACAAAGCAAGCTAGATCTCGTTATGAGAGCAAGAAAGTCATCGCCACAGTGCCACTCGTCACAAGGTATATTTATCTCAGCAATAAAAAGATCTGCCGTTTTACGTGTTTTGCATTTAAAAGGTTTGATGAGTTTTTCTATTTTTATTTTATGCGCTGTGTTGTTTTTTTGTTGTGTTAAGTCTTTAAAAAAGAAATTCGCATATTCTTGTCACGTGTCTAGAACATATCATATAAAGACATGAGTGGCCAAAGGTCGCAACTCACAAAATAGACATTTTGATAAAACTGAGTTTAAAGTTGCTCTTAATGTAAACGTTGTTGTGCATTTCCTACTTGTTCTTTAAAATTAATTAAAAATTATAAAAAACCGCTCTTATAGTTTTGGGAATAGATTAAGCGCATCATTAAACCTTTGTTCCACCGAAAAAGCAGGTTTTTGATTTTTTGCAGATATGACCTTTATGGCCACTCGTGTCTTCATATTATCTTGAATACATGAGATATGGTGTCGTACACGGAAATTACGTAATTATCGAACTATTTCATTAGTGCAGTGTTTTTAAGTAACGTACTCGTTATTTATATAAGAGTGGTGCGGACCCCTCGACAGCAATAATATCACCTGTCATGCGGTAATGATTTTGTCGTTCTTTTTTTTTGAAGGTAATATATTGCTAATAAATTGTTGTAAATTTTATTGATTATATGGTTGTCTACTACTTTTTTATTAATTTAATCTTGTTGCAGGAAATGATAACTTTTTAGTTTAGATAAAATTTTGATTCATGAATTCAAAAATATGGCGAATTTTAACGAATATTTTATATCGGGTGTGTATGAAATTTTTACCGATTGGGAAGAAAAAGTTCGCACATCTCGGTTTTTACAGAAAATGGATCCGTTCGTTTTGAGCGATGATCTATTTATAAAAAAATATCGCCTCACAAACACTCTTGTGCGGGAACATCTCACTGTTTTCCCTTCATAAAAAATTACCTCAAGATCTTTTGACCTGAGTATCACTACTAAGGTAGGTAACTACGTTTCAAGGCGTAAACAATGTATTAGGTACCTATACAAGTATCTTCAGACTACACCGGCATTGTGTTTGCTAGGTTATTAAATTTAAGCATATGGCGTGGTTTGAGTTATTGTAATAACTTACATACTTTGGGTTGGCTTTCCAAAACTACCACCCTAAGGGCACCCAACAGGTAGGTTAGGTTAGTTTAAAAAAAAATATACAATAAAACCGAATATATGGGCGCTCCGACTACTGCTCCAACAATCGATGGTTCCAACCCACTAGGAAGCGAGCGAAGTGGCATGAAAATCGAATTTGCAAATCGAATTTTTAATTGTTACTAAAGTTAGGTTAGGAAATTCTTAACGTATTTACTGTTTTCAATTTATTTTAATGTTGAAGTCTATTCCCTCTGTCAATAGTCGATCCTTTGATAATGTCAATGCAAGAAGCAAATTCATGTCGGTAGTAACGAGTATGTAGTTTTCAGTTTTTATTTTTGGTTTTTTTCGCATTTTCGCATCTCTAAAAATTCTGAAAATTGGTTTTCTGTTTTTGCCCCACCATCCCCTAAATTATTATTAATACTTCTAGGGTGGTAGTATTGTAAAACCGGACCCTTACTTCCATTACGTAGGTACTTATTTTCTTTTCGATCAATTCATACTAATTTAAAAACTGATAAAACAACAATCGACTGATAAAACACATCGATATAAGGATGTTTAGGGAATCCTTTTGAAAATAATAACACAATTACCTTTTCATATAACATTTACATAAATTTAGTTTTGTTCTTTCCGACGTTTAAATAGATATTTGCTGGGAAAACCGGGCTGTTAAGGCTTTCACATGTTAAAATCTAATAATGAAGAATAAGAAAACGCGACGATTACGAGAACATCCAAAACTACATCTGTTGTTATGACTGAAATATTTTATGTCTGTTTTCAGTACACATGAAAAAAGTGAATTCACAGTCCTTGCCTTCAAGATTTGAAACATCCAAATACATTAAACAGTCAAAGCTGCCTTCACTCGCATATGGTGAAACAGGCTTAGTGAGGGTTTCATTTTAAGAAATTTGGAATGAAAACCACCCCGACCGGTTGCTTGGTTAGCGGCGCGTTACAAATCGGCGTCTATACATCAACAGCTTTGCCAAAAGGACTGGCGCGTTAAGCACGCATTTCATTTAAGTAAGTGGCGGGCTGCTTGCGTACTATCGTCGCACCGCAGGCCGGTTTGCTCAGTAATCAGGCTTCAATATTTTGCGCCAATGAAAAAAAAAAACACTTATAAATATCGAAGAAATATTTGGTCTGTCTGTATTTCGCATCACAAACTGAGGAACGCTGAAGCTTTGCAGGCTGAATTAATTCCAGTTAGATAAATCATTTGAAGTGATTCGGAGCTGTCTACATATCACACCATCTTGGCGAGCTGAAGAGATATAGATCGAAATGACGCGAAAGTTTTAAGCATACATAATTCATAGCCCTCATGCACATACATACTTCAAGAAGTGTAGGTATATATGAACTTCCGCTAAACAGGCTTTTAAGAAGCTATGGTTTTCACACCTGTGCCATTAAGCCATTTGACTCTATCAACAACCTATCTACTAATTTAGTCGAAGCTACACTGTAATACAGGGACCGGATTTTATAAAACCCAAAGCTCGCTGTATCAATGCTCCTTGGTAAACCAGTACCTAGAGAATACTTAATACTGTCGTTTATTCATTTCTACTTCCGTATATGAATAATAATTCATATAAAAATATCTGCGTAAAATATACAAATACAATTATGTATTGGCAAATACGATGCCACTAATGTGACTGGTTTTCTTTGCGAATTTCCAATGTAATAAAAAACTGGCCAATTTTTAAGTGAAAATTCTATAATCATGTTGTGTGATTTTGGATGGGTGAAATCTTATGACTTAAATAAATAAAATATTCAACACTGTCCGATTTATATTTTTTTTATTATTATTTTGTATTAAAACTAAATATCATACTACAGACTCACGGTTAGGTTACATTGTTCCGTTGTGGAGTTGCAGTCCCTACTTTTCGGCTCCATCATCAGACCAGTTCAATGGTGCCATTTTATTCTATTATCATCAGAACTGCTCACGATCGCCAAGTTACATGATGATACAATTAGAAGTGGGTGAAATTCAGTTCCTTAGATTACACTACGCATTATTCATAATTACATATTTTCATATAGCACAAGTGTGTTAAAACGACAAACCTACCGTCAACCATCAATTTATTTATTTGCCAATATGATAGAAAAATGTTGGATTCGCAAACATCGAAAAATTATTTCAATGAAAGCTAAATACATTCAATCTTTCAGTTTTTTTTTCTCTGGTTTGTGCTAAGTGATCACATTTCGATATTAAACCATTTGTAGACGGCCGGTGCTGGCTACGTATTTCATTTAACGGAGTGTCTGATAATATGAGATTCGTAGGACGTTGCTTTTTCTGATAATACATTTTTTTCTGTTACTCTTTTGTTAGGGGCGTCAAATTTATCTTCTTTTTGTGATCAATCAATTTCAGAAGTATCATCAGCGACACCAGAAATATAGTCAAAACATTTTGTCGAATATTACTTAGGTGTATCTAAATGTTATAATTGTTTTTTTCAAATGTAAATTAATATATATATAACCGGTCAAGTGTGAGTAGAACTCGGATTTTAATAAGTGAGTTTACGAGCTTCAGAATATATGTGACCGTATCTTATATTTGTGTTAACTTAGAATCTTAATTTTTTCTACCTCCAAAGGACCATAGACATTAGCATTTTATATTAATTTTAAACTTATACGTTTAAGCGTTTTTCAAAAAAAAGATCTCGATTGACGGACGGACGGACTGACATCAAAGTAATCCTTTAGTGGTTGCGTTTTTTTTCTTCTAAGGTACGGAGCCCTAAGAACGTTTCTTGTTTATATGGTTTTCTCTAGAAAATTCAATATTAAGTAATACTAGTTCCACAAGAGCAGCAATCTTACACTTTGTTTGCGAAGTGTTTTCGCAGAGTTCTGCAGCACTTTTCTACTGTGCTCATTAAATATATTAACAAGTTTCTTCCGCGTGTGTTCAGACAACGCTACTTCATTTGTTTAAGGCACTTAAGGTAGATACTTTTGTTATTATCAAACTAATTAGCAAGTGCTACATTTTAATGAATAGATTGTCAGTAAATTACTCAATTGGTTTTTTTTATACATTTATTATTATTTAAATGGAATTGAGATGAATAATGTTCTAATTGTAATTAAATAAACCAATAGCAGTTTTATAATTTAATAATAAGCAATATTATTTATATACATTACTAACGACCCGCCCCGGCTTCGCAAGGGTAGCAGAGCATATAAGCCGTAATGTTTTTTTCTGTTGTAGTGTCATATCAGCTTGTTGTGTCGAACATGTGGATTGGATTTAATTACCTTTAAATGTGTCGTAAGTTCATCCTACTTGGAGTATTTTTAAAGTATTTTATTTCAAATTCTATACGTATTTGAAAAAGTAAGGAATATAACCTAACCTAAATACGCGTGTCGCGTCGCCGCCGTCGTTTGGCCGCCCGGCTGGTCGCGCGATATTTATATTTCGCGATAGCTCCTGAGATATTAATTTAAATTATATAATGTCAAGGGCAATCATAAAGTGCATAAAATACTGAAGGTAAATAACGTAGTTAATTTGATAAGGATTAATACTATATCCGTATAAATTGCTTTCCAATTACCTCATCATATGACATCATTTTTTTAAACATGAAAATAGGTATAGTAAGCTATCCATAAAAGATAGATATATGCCATTGCGGACTTTTCTTTAGTTCTATATAAGATACACAATTCCTCCATATATTATTTTGTTATATCTCAAATGGATTAGGCAGCGTTTTCGATGAAAGCTCCTAACCGGCTTAATTTTTTTCCGACTACTTGAATAATAATCGCCATATTTTAACAAATTTTCACAAAACAGTAATAAATTATACACGTAAACCTTCCTCTTGAATTACTCTCTCTATTGGTGTCAACAATCTGGCAATCCGTTTGGTAGTTTTTGAGTTTATCACGTTCAGACAGACAGACGCACGCGGCGGAGGACTTTATTTTATAATATGTAGTGATTATTATTAACATTCTTAACTTGCCAGTGCTTAAATTCACATTGGATCGTATAAAATATATCTCATGCCTACCTATGCTTTGGTGCACAGTAGGTACAGGGATTGCATTACGGAATTACTAACGGAAACCTACTCGAGTTCAAAAAGCAAAATTTTAAAGTGCAAACTTGGACGCCGTTTGATGCGGAGAAGGCTAGCCCGCTAATGGCAACTACAGAAATGCAAATAGAATTGATTAGGTAGCCGTGTTACGTAGCCCGTATCGGTCGAGCCACGGCCGCTCCGTTTACACTCATTTCGATGCTAGTTTCGTGAGCTGCTTTACTTGTTTTAACTTAGAACTGAGTGAAATTTTAGTAAAATACTTATAGTAAAATATTGCAATTAATGAGTTAATGACAGATTCATAAAAGCCCCATTCAAAGGTTACTGTTCAGCTATCTGTAATATTCTGGTTTATTTTGATATTAAGTATAATATTGTTTGATACTAAAATAATGAAATGTATTTCAAATAAAAAACAGCCTTAGGGAAAGTACCGAATTAATTTTCTTAATTTTTATTTTAGTAATATTTGTGCGCCAAATTATTATGAAGGGAAATGTTTCAAATATACAAACATAGCATTCTACTGTTGTCGTAATAAGTTAAATGTTGGAATTTGATAAGTAAAAAGAATTCCAAGACTATTGTATTAAAAACAAACGATAAAAAGATTCCAAAAAGAAAACTAAACCAAATTTCGAAAAAATCGAACCAACGTACTACTTTTTTTTCTATGATTTGAACAATAGGTTTTTGAACACAAATAGATTTTATTTCATAATTCATATAATTGCACCAAAAAACATTTTAAAATGACGTAACCTTCAATAAAATTTAATTTACCCAAACATTGAGTTGCTTTGAGCTATTTTTATGATATCAAACTTAAAAAAAATATATAAAAAAAACTATATTATATTTTTACATATTTGAGACAACAAAATGAAAGCGCGATATTTTATCATCATGGTGCTTTTTTTTTAATTTTCTACTCATTTATCGCCGTGCCTGAAATTTAATTTGCGTAAACTTGTAATTTATGGCTTTATAAATATATATTCGAAAGACTTTAAGTCTCGAATATGTAGCTATAAGTTTGCTTTGAATAAATAAATAAATAAAATATCATCATTATCACGATCATTATAATGATGATGATTAAATACCGCGCTTCCATTTTGTCGTCTCAAATATGTTAAAATATATCTTTTTTTTTTTCAATTGGATAATTAAGAAGAAAATTTAATATATAGGTGTCCCATGAAATAGTGTCATGCGGAAATCTAGAAGTAGAACACCCCCAAATATATCCGAATCACCCCCGTGTATATTTCGTGATTATTTGTAGTTCAATAATTTTAAGTTTGATAACAGAAGACAAAATGAAAACGTGGTATTTAACCAGATAAAAACCAGATTTGGTTCTTTGTCACAATTTTAACTGGAAGATAAAAACTCATAAAAGAAGACAACGCAGTCTGACACATTAAAAATTTATATTTTAGACGCCATTTTTATTGTAAAATGTTTCTGCATTCTTCATAGCACACACCGCTAATCTCTATTTAAAGTCGTAGCTTTTTTTTAAAGATTGTTGTACTTCTTATTTATTCGACTTTTGACGATAAGATATAAGTTGGTCAAATTGCTTGCCGCTGTTATAAATAGCGTGTGAGAAAATACTAGAAAAAACTTTCCCACAAAAACAAATATGTAGTAAATCGTAAATGCCAGCCATCTGTCGATACGGAGTAAACCGAGTTCTGTAGTTCACGACACTCATACATCATTCGCCAAAACACCTTACATAAACCGAGCGGGATATCGTAAGACACTTCTCCCGTTAGATGTTTGTAAGCTATATTGTAATGCCATGAGAATTCATAACTAGGGAATAAATTTTACTATTTCATGTTATATACACAACTCGCATAATGTGTTACGCCCGTACGCATCGACCATAGACTCGTAATTTTCCGGTATATTTACACATTGCAAACACGTAGGTATCGTAGCCACTTGCGCCCTCTCTCGGCCGGCGTAGGCGCGGTGCAGTATTCAAATTCTATCCAACTATCCGGGTAAGCTCCCTGCTGTGAATAGATAAGATTAATTGCGGCGGATCGCCCGCCGACCGATTGACGTTTCGGCTATTTCGGTAATATTACTGCGGCCATGATCATTGGCTGCTCTTACGTGCCGTTTCGATACTCAATGTCGTCGTTGAATCGCTTTTCCGTTCAAATTTACACTTAACTAGATTATAATGTTAATATAATTATATTAAATAATAGAGCGTTTAGATATAACCATTATACTAAGTAAAAGAAAGTTAATCAATCAATACAAATTCCTGTTTTCCTGTGTGACTGTCGCGTTTATAGATTTTAAATATTTGGAAGCATTTTGTTGGTCGTTACAATATTCTAAACTTTATTTTTATTTTCTGTATGTGGAATCTATGTAAACGTCTGTTTTTGTTTCCTGAATAAATTAAAAAAAAAATTAAGCAATGATATTTGGTCTTTTACACGTGAAGGAAAAACCTATATATATGGACTATTATATGAAATCGATTGTTTGTGGAAAACTCTAGAACGACATATCCGATTGTAATGAGAGATGACTCTAATAGTTAGTTTACTCGCCTATTAGATAGGTTGTTTTTATAAATCGGTTTAGCAGTCCAAAAGTTATGAGGGGTGAAATGGTATGGTCGAATATTAACGTAATGGAAATGTTTGGAACAATGGAATTGTTCTTTTCTTTAGTTTCTTTTGTAGTATGAAAATAAAAATATAACTTTCTTGAAGATGAAAAATAAAAAAAATACTAAAAACGACTTCCTTTTCCGAAAACGTGCAGGCATGACTGTTTTTCGCTAGTCCGACTTGTACGGATTTTTTATAATTTTAAATCATTAATTAGCAAATAAACGCTATTAACTTATTACATTAAGTTTTATTAAAGTCACACATTTTAATGTACAGAAAGTAATCAATTAATTACCATTAGCTTAGATGACCCCAAAATTTTATAATTTTAATTAGCAGCCATATAACGCACCAACATAAAATATTGTAAGTCCAAATTGTCACGCATTAATTCAAATTGAATATTAATTTATGACCGAAGAGCGAGCTTAACCGAATGAAGGTGTACTCTGGCGTACCTCAAAATCGTATTTAATTGAATGATAACAACCGCAGGACTTTGCCGTGTTTATGTTAATTTAAGTCAGTTGTACAGGACAGAATTTTACTAAGATATCTCTCACTGTAATTTTATGGAAAATCGAACAAGTTATCCGAAGCAGATTGATTGACTTTCAATTTTATATCTCCGACGGCAGTGAATGTTTTCTAGGTCAATAAATATTTTTTGAATTTGTATATATAAGAAGGACCGATACAAAAATAATAAGAAACCCTAAAATTTTACGGTAAATCACCGTATATGTTTTGTGCCTCAAAGTAGTTAAGTGGCTTTGGTTGTACTTGACTCAAGTGGGTACACTTACAGCCGACATAAGGTTAAACAAAAAATTAAATGTTGAAACTGATATAATTTATTATTTAGTGAGATTTTTTGTGGTCTTATTTAATGATTAAAATGCAATAATAGCTATGCAATGTGATTCATTTAAATTAAGGATTATTTGACTTGATTGTTCACAATAGCTAACAGATATTATTGAATTAATATTACTTTTAATTACTAATTTAATTACTTCAATATATATAATTTGTATACAATATAAAATACAGAAATGAAATAAAGTGAGGTAAAGGCATTTCCAGTCCTAAATCTTTATAATTCTTTTTTTAAATAAATATAACAGAAAAGGATTGTATACCATGTATATGTATATATAATAACTATTACATGTTCGGTTAAATGTGACATATACATATATATTTTTTCCTGTTTTTTGTAGGTACTTAAGAAAGATAAGGGTGTGGTAGTCGATGGGCTTTGTAGTACTTGTTAAGTGTGACACATATTTCATACAAAAGTATTTCATATACTTTTAATTTACATTTTTTTATATAACGCTAGAAAATCACATAGTTTCAGTTTTTTTTTAAATTATTCATAATATCTTTTTCCAAAGCGGTTCAGATTTTAGTTAGCTGTCACAGACCAATAGACGGGCGAATTCTGTTGAATAATCACGGTACACTTTGTTTGAAAGATGTTGAGAGAGCACACAAAATTGAAATAGCTATTTCAAAATCTAGACTATATACTAACACCAATTTAAAGTAAACCATTATATCAAAATAAGCTTAGATTTTGAAAGTCTCATAATTCGTATATTTGGCGATGAATGTACCGCGCGGTATCTTCACACAACACACAATACACGTCGATTCGGATTACGCTATCGGCTGGCGTCATAACTATTCGTAAGTGGCTACGCATCCGCCCTCTATAGCCACTTACCGGCACCACAATGAGATGCTTTCCAGCTTCTTTCACGAGATCGAACTTCGAGATTGCGCTATCACAAGCGATATGCGACGCGCCCGCGGTGTAATTGAATTATTACATTCTTTACAAACAGTGATCCTTTTGTGGAGCGTGTTAATAGTATAGATATATTGTTGACATAAGTGTGTATATAGGTGAACATGAGAGATATGTTTAACATACTTTAGGTGTATTTTGGTATAGCTGAGATGCAAAATTATAACAAATTAAAATCAGCAATTTATTGCTTATTTGTCAAACTTGTCACTTCCTTCTTATCATATCTTTAAACAAAGCTATGCACAAACAAGTAAAAATACATTATCTTTAAATCAACATTCAGAACTATTACAGTTTTCAAAAACAGGTAAGAGAGTCTCGTGAAATAAAAAATAAATAAAACAAATAGCTTGATATATTCACCAGAAACAATCCGAATCAAGTTTCGGCGCGAAAGCTTTTGTGCGTGGCAGGTGAAAAAGTGAGAGGCTTGATTTATTCGCGCCGGCGCCGCCTATCGCGGCATGATTGAACGGGAAACGTGTTTATACATCGGCCTACTCGTGAAATATGACAACAGAAATACGCTACCGTTCTCCACTCCTGCGTTCCGAAGGGCTCCACTCATGGGTAAAGTAACGGCTACTAAGAAAAATTGCTGTCATTATAGTTAGCATTATAGCCAACATTTTACCTACCCGTATGAGACTTACAGCGAAGATCTTTTGGAGCGTCGAAATTCACCCCAATATTCAGTTTTAGGAATGGTTACTACCGTTTTGTTATTATTGGTTTTTTTTTTCAAGAATTTCAGAGATTTTTTTTCTGTGTACACATTTTTAAAGTATTTCATTATCCATACAAATAAAAGACATGATTGTGGGATACAATATTTTTTTAATATTTTCTCTAGTCTATGGAATAATACTATTTATAAATAAAAAATATAATTTGAAAAGGTGATATATATTTATGGTTCAAATTTGATCACGATTGATATGGAAAGATAGGGACAAGCCTGTGTCATACTGATCAGACGGACCGACAGACGGACAGGACGTTATTATGTTTGATAAAGGTCCCATTTTTTGCCTTTTAGCATCCCACACCTAGCCTTCCTTTGCCCACGGAACCTTAAAAACATTACCTATATGTGTATATTTTTTTTTATCAATTTATTTAAAGGTATTGCACATTTTTCTAAACATCAAAACATTACAATTTTGTTTTATACGGCACTTGTTCGGGATTGTTTCTTACTGGGATTGCAATGGAGAGAGGTTATTGTGTTCCTGTCAAACGCCTTCTTCTCGCTGTGCACTGGTGCGTTTGAAAGTTTTCTGATATATTATGCACGGATTTTGCGGATTTTACTGATTTGACATACAAAAATATTGTAAAATATACATTCGTCAGGATTCTCTGTTGTACAATAATTCACCGGCAAAACTACGTCAAACGCCTGGTACATTCTGTGTCGTTAAAGTGGAATTTTTAATAAGCTGGACTAAATCGACATTTGCTGGATTGTTTGTTTTTCACAAAATTAAAATTGTGTGCTGACGAAAAGACAGAAGCTCCCTCATTTCATTCAAGTTTTCTTAATTATAGGCTCTAATACGGCACGAAATTAACCGACAGTTATAATATACATTAACAGGTAATCGACATCAACAAGATTTCAATAATCAGACCAAATTATTAAAAAAAAAGTGTTAGTGATAAACTCGTCAATACTGTTTTTCTGTGTTATCTGGAGAGATTAAATTTTATTACATATTATGTAATTTTTTTATGTATTTTTTTTTTGTTTTTGTATATCGATCTCACACAAATTGAAGAAAAGTTCTTAACAAATATCTTGCTCGCTCGCACGCTTGAAATGATTTGAAGATCAATGGGGTCACAAAACAGCAGGTCATTATTATTTAAAAAAAAAAAGGTTTTTTAAGAGCATACAATAAGTATGGCTGCGCATTTGATAAGTGCGCGTGCGGTAACGCAGTCTACCTCATGGAGCATCAATGGCTTGAGGTAGTTGAAACACCTTTTATTATTCAATTTGTCTTTTTGAGCAAAAAGGCAATATTACACTGATGATATAAACGACATGAATAACATTTTAATTATCAAGAGTGCACTTTTGCTCAACTGGTAATTTTAAAGAACGGGTGGCATTGGTCCGGCTAAGATATCGAGTTCTTCCTCATATAACTGTGGGGGGGGGGGGGTCAAGATAGCTGCGTCATCCTTTCAACGATCGATTTATTTTGTCGAGCAACGACAATGTTTAATATCATTAGATTCCTTTTTTTTCTTTAAGTAACTATTCGATGTCTGGTACCCATAGTGCAGATGTACAAAATAAATTATGCGCCTCGGTAAACTTCGTTTTTCTTCGTAATAATATACTCATATTCGTGAACTATATTAATAAATATGAATGTTATGACTGTTCTATATTAATACGATCAATTCATAAGTACATAAAGATTGCCGAAAATAAACGGAGATTGCCGAGGCGCATAATATTAGTTTTTAGTTTTGGCTGAGAACTAATTTTTAGATTAGTTAAATTACTAAAATACTTTAAGAAAATCATTGTAAATACTGTACTTTAACATTCTTAAATGTTTGACATAAAACACAATATTATTAGCGAATTATCCCGTATGGTAAGCGACCTTAAACATACTAAACGATCCCTCGAATTTTAATAACGATTGGGAGCCATTATTTCTTGACAAACAGCACAGAAATTCACCGTTTCACAATACCCTTTATTGAGCATATCAGGATTCGAGGAAATGAATGATGGTTCTTCATTGAAGATTTTCTCTGCGCTCCACACCAAAAGGTCCCATTAAAAAATAACTACGTTTTTGGCGAGAATTTAATGACCTGCGATTAGATAATTCCCCCCCCCCCCCTAAAAAGTCGTAAAATAGTAAAAACCGTTTGTTTAAACTTTCGACTTTGAATACCTTGGAGCCGAACACTAGTAAAGTCTGTTGCAGCAAAGTCCACACACAATAAAAGAGACATTTTTAACAGTACCTACCTGGCATCGACACTCACTGTATAATACATGACATTGATACGAGGAAAATGGTACGAATAAAATAATGTTTCAACCACTTGAAACATTATTTTATTCATATCATTTTCATTACTCCAAACATCAAATACTCTAAGTTCAGGCTTGAGTAAATATTTTATTATAATTTGAGTAAACAAGCCAAAAAGGTAAGACAACAATATAGTTTCTTTTATTGCGTAATAAATTATTATTCTGAAATGATCACCCGGAGTCTATTCTGAATCAAACGTCATATTTTAATCACGGCCAGGGAGCGTGGGATTAATTTACTAAACGATCTGAAATAAAAACCATAAATTCATAGATGTTCCTACATATTCATGGGCTCTGTATAAGTTATATTCTACTCGGCGGTGGGCCTTAGGGACAGTACGTTCTAGTTAAGCGACATATTTCATAGATCTGCCGCACACTGTCTGCGCTCCGCAAATAACCATAAAGCATTAGCATAATATCGCGGCATCGGATATGGATCCACAGAGCTCATTAACTTAATTGATCGGCTTTCCGTTAGTCCGGAATCAATCGCACGTCCCGCTATTGATTTGCATTAATTACCGTAGTGAATGTGATGTGTCGTCATAAACCATCCGCCGTCGCGGCCCGACCTGGCGCGCTGGACGTTTCATGACCCGAGCTAATGCTGTATTTATATCGAAAGACCATGGCTTAAACGCAATTCGAAATAAAGCCTTCGAAAAACAACTTCATCTCGACCTTTGAGGTTTTATTGTGGTTATGTACAGACTCAGTAGCAAGAATACAGAGTGACAAAAGCTTGGTGACAACGCGTGAGTAGGTATATTGCTTAGATCAATTGCAATATTAGCAATTTGAAGGACTTTGAAATCGTGATTTGGTCAACGTTTAATGTATTTCCGAAATATTTTCAAAGTGAAAATAGAACAGTTTGAAATACTTATCTATATATTATATATATATATATATATTATACTATCTCATTTCATATTTTAAAATATTACGCTGACGTTGTTTATTCCGCTTATTTTTTAATTACAAAATTTTTGTGAACCACAATCATCACGTTAAATTGTATTTAAAATAAGGAGGTACCTTGATGCCAGTCGCATTTATTTTAATTAATACATTTCAAATATTCTCGCCTATATATAGTACCTATATATTGTGAATAGTAAGTACATGGCGAGACTAATTAGGGTACATTTGAAATAATATGTGAGACCCAAGAAATGAGTCACAATAAAACTGGAATACAAACATCTGGTTCGATCTAGTACGAGAGCGTCGCGTCTAATATCCTTCCATGTTAGAAGCAAACATCTCAAACAACGGCGCTTGCTTCGAAGCACACAACTTTGACATCTGCCAAATCAGAACAAACACAATCTCGCGAAAGGCGGTCTACACACCCGACTTAAATCAAATAACTGTGTTGCTTTCAGCATTGTAAAGCTTCAAGTGCAATAGCGACAGTGGCGGATGTTCCGCCCCTGTCTCGAGTCTGTAGTCTATGATATTGCTCTCCGCCCTTTACGTGTTCGGTGGGTCTGCAGGAGTGACGCGGTGCGGGGCGCGGGTAGCGGGACGCGAACGCAATGCTCGCTCTCTGCTCGCCGGTGCTCGCCGTCCAGTTATCGCAAGCGTGACGCCACGACTAACGGCTCTAGTTTATCCCTTTAATTGCTTTTTTTTTCTGCAGAGCGGGTTTAAGAGCACCGCCATATCTCCTCACGTCGCAATTACGGAGACGTCTTATGATAAATCTACTGTAATTTGCATGAGATAGCATACGCTCCCAACTTTCACGTGGCGTGCTTCCTGCTCTCGCCGTTTATTACGCTAAAGTACGTTTGCGAGAATGATAATGAGCTATTTCACATTAAACTACGTGCAAGTGGCAGTTTGAGATGTTTTCGCTCCTAAAAACGAGCGCTTCCGTAGGCGTTTTTGATCACAAACAACTCTAAGATAGCTTAACAAAGAAGGAAGAAGATCGCGATTGCGGCGAAGCGAAACAAGGACGTGATTAGACTATTCTAGCAACGTACGGCGTAACGTCGGAAATTGGACGCAATGGCGCAATGCATTTTTGTAAAATGTAGCAATTTTATTAGGCGAATGCGCCTTCATACAATTTTCTATCTCGGGAAAATAAGACGGTAAGAGGCAAACAAAACAGACGGCACAATCTCCGTCTTGCAACTGCAACGTGGCGAATCGGCAGTCGACACCCGCGGCTACCCGCGCTGCGCTCTTCGCCAATCTCGAGATTTTTTCGTGCGCCGTCGAGATTGTGGCGTCAGCGCCCACTGCGGAGCCGGCTCGCTGTTTGCCGAGCGATGCACCAAAACGCAGTCGCAATCAGGACAAAAAAATCTCCCCCTAGACATCCTCAATTGAAAAAGTGAAAAACGAAAAGCACCAGATTCAAATGAACAGGAAATGAAAACTTTATATTGGAATATTTTCGAGTTTGACGACGACGCGACTTTCGGTTCTATGGACGTCAGCTACGTAAACAGGGAATTGAACGATTTTAACAGTATTAAGTTTGGGTATTCTGGCCAGCTAATAAATTTGCGTATGCAAACAACTTGGAAGTAAATTAATATGTTCGAGGAAGTTGGTCGGATGCGGCAGGGGCGTCCGTGTATTACTTCAATATCTGTCAGGGACAAGGGCGGAGATCGCAGCGAGGGCCCCGGCTGGGCGGCCAGCGGGCGCTGTCTGCGAGATGACACGTCATTAGCCCGCCCCGCTCGCCTATACCGTTACCTTCCTATTTAAATAACATGGGTAATACTGTCTAAACATAACTTTTACTTATAATTAAAACTTTAAAATTAATCAGGGATCGAGGTTAAGTTTGATAAATATATAAAGTGGGAAAATATTTTAAAAGTCATTATGGGGAAAAAAGCGGCTATCTCTCCATCGTGAAAATTCCTTCTCTTCTCGATTTTTTGAAATTTTTTTCCATTTCTTTTAATTATAATTGAATAATAATTGAGTGCAAATCGATTGTTTTTAATATTAACATAAGACAAAGCACTCGAAAAAACCTTGCCAAATTGCTTGCATCTTTAGAGAAACAACGTATTGCATCCAACAGATGTAGCATTTCGGTCCTACTGTTCAACCACCTAAACACTAGTTTATCAATGTACGAGTTGCAGTTTTGTAGGCGAAACTGCTGACGACAACCCTACACAGATCCCTAAGCAACCGCCTTCACACCCGCCATTTTGGCGCACGGTCGACTCTTATTCAAACTAATATTGGGTACTCTAAAGCACGGCCCATAGAATAACAAACTTTATGCATTCATAACCATTAGTCAAGAAATCGGACAATATTGTTTATACTTTAGACAATAATCTATTGATTCTGCAACTATTCAATCAATTTACGTTGGCAGCGCATTATGAACTTACATGACATGGTATCACGTCAGAATACTCGTATTATTATTTAGTGTTATTATTATTTATCTATAAGTTATAACCCACGAAACAATACAACTACCCATATGAAAACTTATATACCGTAAGGTGAGCTCGTAACATTATAGCGTGGCACGGAGTGATTACTGATGAGTTTGTAACGGTCGAGGCGGAGTAGCGTCGCCATCATACACGATGACACCCCATTAACCCTCCGACTGGCCGGCGAGCGGCCACTTGCTAACTCAGTAATATGTTTTGAAATATGTAACTTAAAGAGTGACACAGATAACAATGTCCACGTTTTGTAAGGGCGTATGATTTAGTACTTTACAAAGAAACGTTTGCGGTACGTTAAGTCGTTATCTTTTTACATTAAGATGGCGAACGCCGATAAGGGGGCGACTGAAAAAGCCTTTTTTTATTATTTAAAACACTTTCGAAATTACACAAAGTTTCTACGAACGCAATTAACCTTGTCAAAAGCGTTAACGGTCTTAATGCGTTGTAAATTCACTTAGAAAATATGAAATATTATTTTGGTGTTAAGGAAAAAAAAAATCACGTAAAAAAATGTTGTCGTTTACGTATTATCACGCGTCACGGCCAGCCAATTTAAGTATTAATAAGATGACAAAAGTGGGTCCGGCGACCGGCGTCATCCATCACGCCGGCTGTCAGGTGCTGCCCGGCGATTAAAAACTGAGCCTAACCAGTGGCCCGGTAATTCTCATGCGCGCTGAAGTATTTTGGGAGGCACCGCGGGTAAATGGTCTAGACAAGGGTGAAATTAAATATTAAATTCGCGGTTAGGAATTTTGGGTTGAAAAGTAACGTCCCTGGGCAAGCGCAACTCTGGCCGAGCTGATCTCGCATTCGGAGCGGCCGTTTTGTTTTGATGTTTTGTGCAAAATTTATTAAATTACGGCCTCCCAGGTGAGTACTAATTGCACGATGTTCCTAAATTCAAATATTGAACGCGACTAGTGCGACTTTATCTTTTACATGTTAGATAACGAATTTGGTTATTCATGATTTGAACATAGTTGGGTATACTAAAATATTTAACTTCATATTTAGATATCAGAAGCAAAACAATCATTATCCTAATTGATTTCGCCGACCTTTCGACTTTATTATTCCGAACTATACCTCGACGAGCTCATACAGTCATAAATTACGACGATCTATTGTTATAGACAGACCATTACAGCGGTATTAAAAATATTTTAGTGGAAGGACACATGGAATCTTTTGGACAAATTTTCTTCGACATATATTTAGTGATGTTGGTTGTGAAACTGAATGTCAATGCTTATCACCCCATACGTAATTGACAAAATTTATTATTATGGGACTATAAGTTGCATCAAATTGACACATATGCTATTGAAAAGATCATCTCTTTTGAAAATTTTAAATAAAATATATTTTCAAGTAACGTTTTTGAGTTTATTACATATTAAAATTAATGCATGTAGTGCCATCTTTACACAGTTGCTTTATTTCAAACAATTCACATTTTTTCCCGAAATTATACATATTACGCATTTGAAAGATTATATATATATATATTTTTGAACTGAATAAATAATTACGGTTTATTCAAGACAGCACTAGTGATAGCGCTGCTATCTGTTAAAGAACAATAACTAGTTAGATAACGCGTAAAGTACAGCAACTATTTCGATTTCAGTTTATTTCGCTGCGCATATCGGATGGTTAATCTACTCCATTGCAAGTTCACTAATTTTTTTCCAGACTTTATTAAAGCCCGCTGCATAGAAAATCACAAAATGAAATTAAAGATATTTAATTAATTTAAATTAATTAATTTTTTATATCGATTTTCTTAAAAAGCAATCTTTTAATTTTTAAACAAGTATCAATAGTGTGGGTCAATATTGAACTTTGTTTTTATTAAGCTTTCAAACTAAAGCAGAAACTAGAGATTTTTAACCATAGAGCTAAGGCGAGATAGCGAGACAGCTATTTTAAGACGTCTTGACTACGGATGGAATCCATCTCTCATTCGATCTCAACGAATTTATTTCGTTCTTGTTCCGGGGAAAGAGGTCCTTTCCCTGGAGCAAGCATGTCGAACAAGTTAGGGTCTCCACGTTTTTAATGTAATGTAGAATAAAGTTTGTCATATCAAGTTTTCCTAAAAAAAACGTTAAATTTCCTAAAAAATGCTCTAAGAATAATGAATTTCCACAATAAATGTAGGATATTATTGGTTTTTATTAACATTAAATTGAAATAAAGATATTTTTTCGGCTCGGGGAACTTAGTCATACGTTTTTTACTCATATGACTTTTTACTGTCAATTTACATTTTAAAAAACATTACCATACTTTGGGCGTCACCGGCTCCCAGACTACTATCACTATAAAAGAAGCCTCTTCGATCGGAGTAAGAAGAACTAACAATCGACTGATATCGTAACTCATTAATAACTTCACTTATTATACGAAAGCAAATACATTCTTATAGCGAGATCTAGGAGCGATTTGGTGTTTACTTGTGAAAATAAAAAAAAATAAAAATGTAACAGATAATTTTGATCTTGGCAATAGGTAAGTATCAGATGAAATGAAAATTTTATGTAATTTTAAGAAATGATATGAAAAAGCAAAAAATTGTAGGAGGTGATATGAAATGGTATAAAGTACCTAGTAGGAAAAATAAGAAATTATTAAAAATGTTAGGAAACGCAGGAAATAACAGGACATGGTAAAAACTGGCATGAAATGGTACAAGGAGTAGAAAATGAATACGAAATAGTAGATGACGGTAACAAATAAAATGAAATAAAATGAAATTGTAAGAAATGAATAGGAAAATATATAAACAGGGTAAATAAGTTATTATAATGATAAGTACAACGGATGTAGCTGTCTCGGCTAAAATTGTCATGGCACTGTTTCCATGGTTTTGGAGGATGTTGATTATGTAATTGATTTTTTAATTTTAAAGGTTAAATATGAGTTCTCTTGTGGTTTTTACTGGTATAGATTTGAATGTGAAAATGTTTTTAAAATGGCAACCATACTAAAGTCCTGTCAGGATTAGCGATGAAACGCTTTTGTTGTCGCCGTAAACGTTGATGTGTTTCGTGAATCAAGGTCGGCATCGCCAAGTGATGTACATATTTTATAAATAGACAGTGTCCTGTACCTGTTAGTGCACTTACACTATCGTATACTTTCGTCATCGAGTGGGGGAGGGGGTCGTAGAAGGGGTTCAAAATACACTCCATGTCATGCGATCAAAGAATAAGTGATAACTCCGCAACGAAAGGATTAGACAAGATATTTGTGCGTCGACGTGTCGGTATTGAGCTGCTCTAAAAGGTAGGTTCAGCAGAAAAAAAGCTGTCAAGTGTTCCTCTTAAATTACACTTGGGATGACGAAAAACGTTATCACGCGAAAAATTCCTATACTGTAGCGATACTACCCACACAGATTTTTTGTATGCTTGATAAAGCTTAGTTTTTCAATTCCGACAAAAAAGATATACTTGTAACGCGTGTACATAAAGCACACACAACTTGCGTTTTTATTAACTTTATAACAGTCAAAAGATACATTAATAGTAGTTCCATGTCACGGGTATGTAACAGTAATATCGCGAATAACTAGAATCTAAAGTTAGTTGACGACGCTCGGTGGGTGCGCGATAACGCAACTAATGATTGATATGCCTAGTGCCTACTCGCACGTCGCCGTTCAACTAATGACAGGGTGAACACTGTTGACTTTGAGGTTATTAATTAATGTTACTGTTATTTAAGCTCCGTCGTCTGACATTTTAAATTGATAAATTAATTATATATTGACGACGAGTAATAAAGGGGTAACCGGTGCGCTTTTGACACGCATGTAATTAGGAAGGAAAATGCACACGCATAACACATATATTATGGGAGAGTAAGAATATCGTATACTGAGATTTGATATGATGTACATAATAACAACGAAAAAGTTATTTTCAAATGTATCTTTAAAATATACTGATTTACATTTTGTTATATTCCAACCAAATAATAATAATATAATAATAATAATGTATACATTACAACAACGCCTAGGTCCTAAACTTAGCTTGTGTTTTGGGTACCAAACGAAGACACCACATACATATAACAATCAAGACCCAGTATCGATATTCATCATATACATACTGACTCGACATTGGCTTCAATATCAGGACCTCCAGCTTCGTAGGCAGGATCGCTACCCACTAGGCTAAGCGGTCGTCGCTTAGCCTAGCCTAAATAAAATATTACAAGTGATAAATTAGTAATTACTTAAAAGTTCTATATAATATTATGAGCACACGTTTACGCTATAAAAACCAATGAACTCGAAGTTAGTTGAAAAGAAAATTTTCACTAGTTTTTCAAAGGCAACATTGAACTCGCCTGATGGACCCGAAAACGAAGATATAATATAACAATAACATATGAAACATCAAATTTCCACCCTGAGAAAATGTTCATCATCAGTCGAGCAATGGATGACCTCCATAATAAGAAACGAGGAATATGAAGAGGAAGAAAATATGCGTCAGCGAAAATTATGGACAACCATAATTTTCGCTGACGCTTATTTTTTGGATTGGGCATGGGGCATGAAATAAAACACATATATATATAAAAATACAGAAAATACTCTTAGTTATTTTAGAGTAAATTACATCGATGTCCCAATATAACTAAATGGGCTGTCCGCGTTCTAAAGTGTCCGCGCAGAAAGTCATCCAAAACGCAATTAGTCCTCCAACCGGCTTTTAGTCAATGTAATGGCTTAGCGCCGAATAAACGTGCGCGATGTCGACTTGTGTCGTGAAAATTATTTGTAAAACTACTCGTCAAAGACGCAAAAAAAAGAGCTGAATATCGTATTTTCGATAAGTAAACATTTAAATTTAAATTTAGTTTATGCCTGCGGACGGTTATTCTATTGTTTTTAATTTAATGTGAACGTTATCATTTATGGGGGCTGTCGGTGAAAGTTATAGGTTTTGTTGTTCACATTATAGCATCGCATTTGTCGAATATATTTAATGGATGTATTAAAGTGGGCTTATTTCCTGATTTAATGAAATATAGCAGAATAATACCATTGTATAATTCTGGTGATAAAAAGGACACCACTAATTATAGATCAATAGCAGTATTGGCCACTTTAAGTAAGATTTTTGAAAAAATCATGCTCAATCAAATGCTTTTTTATTTTGTGTCCCAAAATTTATTTCATTCAAAACAATTTGGTTTTACAAAAGGAAGATCCACAGCAGACGCTGGCATTTTACTTTTAAAACATGTTTTTGATGCATTGGAAAATTCTAAAAATGATATAGGGGTCTTCTGTGATTTATCAAATGCATTTGATTGTGTTGATCATCGAACGTTGTTGTTTAAATTAAACCATTATGGTGTAAATAATGGTGCTAACAATCTAATAGAATTACACCTCTGTAATAGAATTAAAATAGTTGATATTAATAAAGTAAAATCGAAGGGTTCTATTATAAAATGGAAATTCCACAGGGATCTATATTGGGTCCTTTTCCTGTTTTTGTTGTATAATAGTGCCTTACCTTATTTGGTAGAAAAATCTGCCGAAATAGTGTTGTTTGCTGATGAAATTTCTCTCGTATTTATAATTAATAGAAATGAAAAGTAATTTTCAGTAGTAAACTCTTCACTTTTGCAGCTCTTGAATTGGTTCAACGCTAATAAATTATTATTAAACGCAAATAAAAATGTTTAAAATTTACATTGCCCAATGTTCGACAGTTGATGTCAATTTGAGACTTAGCTGAAATTCGTTTAGTTAATGAAACTGTGTTCTTGGGCATTACTATCCATGCAAATTTACAATGGGGTCCTCATGTTATGAGAGTGGCTTGCAATCAGGCAAATAAGAAGACTAATCGATGTGCTTACAGCGAGGCTGGTTTATTTTAGCTACTTTCATAGCATAATGTCATATGGTATTCCGCTCTGCAAAAACCGCTGACATTCAAACAATATTTATTATGCAAAAAAGAGCTATTCGAGCTGTATATAAATTAAAATCTAGAGATAGTGTGAAGGCTCACTTTAGAGAAAGCAACATTTTGACAGTCCCTTGTCAGTACATTTATGAATATATAATTTATGTACATAAAAATTTAAATGCTTTCTCTAGGGTGAGTGATGGACACAACTTAAATACAAGACATGTATGTTATCGATTCCTAGGTTCAGACTCTCAAAGGTTAATAATTCATTTGTGGGAAATTGTATGCGTTTTTATAATAAAATTCCTAAAGAACTGTTGAACTTAAATTCAAATCAATTTACAAAGCAAGTTAAAATCCAACTCATGAAAAAAGCTTACTTACTATTGTATTAGCGAGTATTTAAATGATAAGGGCGCATGGATATCGTTGTAATAGTTGTAAGGATATTAAAACAAAAAAAAAAAACTAAGAAAACCATATATTTAAATTAAATAAACAAGGAGTAGTTTCTTGCCGGTTCTTCTCCTTCAAGTTTTTGAACCGGTACCTAATCAATTCATTTTGAATAAGTGTGTGTAAACATCTTATATTGAATAATAACTTTTTGATTTTGATTTTTTAATTTTGAATAAAATTACATGAAGTCTTCCGTTGGCATTGAAACTTGTGTTCGTAGTGGAATTATCCTATACCTTTCCCGGGCATTGTGTAAATAGCTACAAACGAAGCCAGATCCGGGTTTCTGTATAAAAATTCGTTCGCTCGGTACGTGTTCTGCAAAATAAAGAGTCACACGTGTGGATTTCTGTTCTTATTTTGGTTCTAAACCAAATTATAGTAGGGTTGTGCACAAGAATCGCGTAGATCACATTAATGAGAAAGCTCAAGTATCCAGGACGTCTTGAAAGCCAAAAAATTGCAAGTATCAAAAAAAATGTGCCTATCAAAAAAAGTGACAATTTACAAAGCTGTTTCGTTTACGTTAACGCACATAAAAAATGGAAGTCGGTTTACAAATAATTCATTCTAACTAAATTACAATAATTTATTTACGAGTGAGTTTTTCTTTAAAAACTGTTGGATTTCATTCAAAAAGGTAATCAGTGTGTATTATAAATTTCATCGATGGTAGGCCCGAAAAAAAGTATCATAAACAGTTCACAACACGAAGGAAAACACACGCCTCTTGTTTTATTTTTCTTGGCAATGAAAACTTTAAATATGAAAATCTGTGAAAATTTAAGGATAAAAGGAAAGACGTTAAAAATATTTTTATTGTGTTCAATCAATCAATCATCAATCAATTCGTTCGACCTTCAGCCAGACGCAATGTCTGAAAGGGACAAGTCCCAATACACCAAAGGGAACGTAGATATAGGATGGAGTGTAGGTTGTAGTCTGGATTGGGAATGACGGGAAAGAGAGCCAGCCGGTATTCGTGCAACCTATAGCCACAAAAGGGAGCCAGGAGAGGTAATAGATATTATAGTGTGTTAGTGAATAATAATGGGGAGCATAAGTTGTCAGTTTATTCTCCTGGGCATTGTTTCTTTACTCGTAATTCGTTTTCTTCATTTGAAATAGACATAGACATTGAATAGAATATTTCTGGGAGTTTCTATAATTCGTCGTCAGCCTTTTCGTTTCTGTTCTGCTTCGCGCCAGTGTTGCCTATTAGTAGTAGTCTGGGTAGTAGTAGCCCGTATCTTTCTTGAGTATAGTCCTTGAAGCTGCAATTAGTATTTCTTCACCCCTCCCTCATGAGTCTCCAATATGTTTTTAATGTACGTTTCAATTATTTTTTTATTTTCATTATATTATTTTATTAATATTCAAAACGTTACGCTGTGTTTTTCAACTCAGGTATAAAGGAGTTTTGGGTTTGGGTCCGTTTTTTTTTACTATCACATGTGTTCTTTTGTTTCGGGTTCCGGCCGATAGTTTGTTCTTGAGAAAGCTTCTCTTGTTTTATTGCGATGCGACCGATGATGTTTTCGCTAGTTGAAAGTAAGAAAAAAAAATCTTTTTTTTTATTTCCAAATCCAAATCCAAAATTTTTGACACATTAAAAAGTAGATCGAAAACAGAAAAGCATAAAATATAGTGTTTTTGGATCGAAATCATACGAAAATCTCCAAATTTATATTTATTCTATTTGTGTAAGTTCATTGAAAAGTTGTGGCTTGCCTACGGTAATCGAAACTACATTTTTTATATCACCACACTTGGTCGTATTACGTTCAAGTGTCACTAAAAAACGTAGGTACCTCCATCAGCGCAACTGAACTTCATCGTACATTATGATGTATGAGCATAAGTAGGTAATAAAATTTATAAAATTTAACATAAAAACAGGAATCACGCCATTCAATCAATTAATTCAAATTACAATATAATTAATTCACTTCACCACATGAGAAAGGTCTGGTGCACAAGTCGTTCAACAGTCACATGCTCATAAATTAATAGGTAGGTATTTGAATTATCTCAGTCAGGCATGTATAATGGAATTTCCTCACCAAATAAAGTGTTTTCCTGTGCGGCTTCAATTTCAGTTTTCACAACTTTTCCTTCTTACGAATCACTATTAAATTACGTCTGCGTTTGTACACTTTTAATTAACCGCAACTTTTAGCAAATACATTCACACAAACATTTAAAACAACCACGTCAAATAAACAGTCAGCACAACAACCATGTCACATTTTAAAAAATTTAATACACAATCACTTCCAGTGTGCTTAAAGTGGCACCCCCGAATAAAACACGTCCATATGCACCCACCGCTAGAACTGGACTCCTCTTAAAAAAATATTTTTATTGTGTTTTATAAAAACTTTATCTCACTGTCTAGCGATCGATTTGACACGTCCTTATTTTCTTAGAATCGACGAATCATAATATATGTAATTTTATATAGCATTTTGTATTTATTCTATACGTATTAAGTCAACCCTAACAGGAAGCGCCTCAATGAATACGAATTCATAAAGGAAAAGATGTATTTGAGGTAAACATTCTTATTATTATTGCTTGTAAGCATTAATAATAAAAGCAGAATATACAAAAACATTACAAACTTATTTCAAGTGCTTTAGGAATATAAAATAATGGAGAAAATTCAAATAGGTACAAAAATTAAAGCCATAAATTTAAAATTAAAAATAATTTTAAATTAGTATGAATTTTAAAGTTTAATAATAAATTTTATCTCGTACCTAATTTTAGGATTAGTATAATTATGTAATATATATAGTATTTCATTTAAATGATAAATATTACGACCAGGGAAATAATTGACCGGAAGTGATGCAGAGTGTTTTCCTCAATGACAGTACATGTTTGTAAACGGATTAATTTATTTTTTTTATTTATTGATCTAGTTCAATTCATGTCACAAACGAAATCTTAATATGGCGTGAAAATATAGCAGGATAAGATATAGGTCATCATCATCAGCCCGTGTCTCTCCACTGCAGGATATAGGCCTCTCCCAAGGCTCGCCACCACACACGGTCCTCCGCCTTTCGCATCCAACTACCCCCGGTATGGTGCTTCAGGTCATCTGTCCACCTGGCCGGGGGGCGTCCAACGCTTCGCTTTCCGGTACGTGGCCTCCATTCGAGAACTCGTCTACCCCATCGGTTACCCAAGATATACGTGTATTTTCGTAACTTTAAAATATTTATTGATTAGTGCAAAATATTTACATATGTATGTATTATGAAAAATATCTAAGTATGTCTTACAGTTGTCTAGTTAGTACCCATAATACAGGTGCCACCTTAGAGGCTCCGCCTAGTTTGGGACTTTGGATGAAAAGTCCTAGATAATAATAATATTATTATTATAGAATGTCATGACGTTCTAGAAAAGTGGAAATGAAAGTATTTATAATTTCATATGTATTAAAATTTATTACCATTTTTCCGAGTACAGAAAAATACGATATCTAATTTATAAAAAAATTTCGTCAAGGCAATTTATTTTGATACACGCAAAAAGAATTACTTAACGCATGTCTTTCAATTGTATTATAATAAACTAGCGACCGCCCGCAGCTTCGCTTGCGTAGACTACACATTCCTGTTTTAGGTAGTATTAACATTCGAAATGGTTTATACGCACTTTTTGCTGAAACTAATATTGGGTACACCCATTCAAACTTTCAATCTTCATTCTCCCCAATCCTTTAAGAAAACCGATACTACCATACTTTTCACCTCCCATTTCCCACCCTTAAAATGTGGAAATCCAAAACCCTGAAACGCGTCATTATTTATTTATAATAAAAATTTTATGTTTCTAACTTTAAAGAACAAAGACTCTCATACAAAGCCCCGCCATCCCTCCCTCCTTAAATTTGAAATTTCCAAATATTCCTTCCTTAAAAAATTAATACTCACGTTATAAAATAAAACACTATTCCAAATTTCGGCTTCCTAGACTTAATAGTTTCGTTTTTATCTACGTTGATAGATCAGTGAGGACAAACGACACACAGCCACAAAAAGTAGCTGACGTTACTCTTGACAACCTTTTTTCACGTCTGCAAAGTTTCATTAAAATCTGTTCAGCCATTTGGAGATTAGCTTGAATAGACCCATAAACTTACAGACAGACAAACAGACAAAAAGTAGCGTATGTCACTTTTGACCACCTCCTTTTCATACCCGTGAAATTTCATTAAAATCGGTTTAGCCGTTTTGGAGTTTAGCTCGAATAGACAGATGGACGTACATACAGAGTACAAAAGTAGTGTATGTCACTTTTGACCACTTCCTTTCCACATCTGTGAAGTTTCATCAAAATCAGTTTAACTGTTTTGGTGATTTGCTCGAATAGACAGACAGACAGATAGTATTATTTTATACATATAGCCTATTATAGCCTTCCTCAATAAATAGACTACCCAACACAAAAAGAATTTTTCAATTTGAACCAATAGTTCTTGAGATTTGCGCGTTCAAACAAACAAACAAACAAACTCTTCAGCTTTATAATATTAGTATTTTATACATATAGCCTATAGCCTTCCTCAATAAATAGACTACCCAACACAAAAAGAATTTTTCAATTTGAACCAATAGTTCTTGAGATTTGCGCGTTCAAACAAACAAACAAACAAACAAACAAACTCTTCAGCTTTATAATATTAGTATAGATGATATAGCTTCCGATAACGCACTTCAATTATTAATATCTAGCCTAAAGTCAAATTTCGTAAGTGAAGTACTTACGTAAATATTATTATAAAATATTTCGCAAAGGGAAGTTTGAAAAATTAACAAAGTTTTCAGGCAAAAATCCGAGATGAGAAAGTCACAGCATATTTGTTGCGAAGTATGCGCTTTCAACGGTAGATACTCATTCGCTTAAACTCTCGAACTATTTAGTTAGGGAGTCATTGTTTATTTATATCGATTTTTTATTCTTAAGTTGTGTATGGTTTGGATTGAAAGTACTCCAGCCAAGTATTAAGTGTTTACGTGTTGCCAGGTGGAGATACGAGCGGAGCACGTCGGCCGTAGTCGAGCCACTCTCGGCTGTCTAAGCGAACGATAAATTTGTTGTGTTTACGAAATGTATAAAGGCGCGTTTCGAGCAAGAAAATAACTTTCCTCCCGTATACATATATTAAGGGATTTGCTACATCTTTATTGGAGTTTTATTCGCACTTTTGGGAATATTGATACGTTTTCAGAATTTTCAGCTATGGTAGTATTTTTCTTTATATTTACATGCCGCGACACAAGAACATTTATTTTGTTATAGCCGCTTTAAAAAACAGATTGGCTCAGATTACACGTACCTAACTTGGCACGCAATTTAAATTTATTTCTGTTTTCTGGGAAAATAGTATTCAATGTTATGAGTTAAGCAATAAATAAAATAACAATAATTTAGAGCTTAACCTAGGAAAGTTAATTTTCAATTTTATATGAAATTATCACGAATAGAAATTAAATAGAACGAGTAAGGCTTAAATAACAATAAAATATTGAAAAAAAAAAACAATATTCCATGTTTTGAAATGTTCATAACATGGACTTTGGTTAATGACTAATGTCAGAGCTTTGTTTTTTTTTTGTACTTGAGAGTATATGTATGGCAATTCCAATTGTAAAAATAAAATAGCTAAATATCATCCTCAGTAATTAATTATAAAATAATGGACGTTGATAGAGTTCAAAAGCAATCCATTAGTTTAAAAAAAAGACATGATATTGTGCTTTAATCATAATTTATAATACAGTATAATATTGCGATTTCATAATGTGTTCAAATTAATAAAAGCTCACCCTAAACAGTCGACGGGAACTTTGTTATTCGCCTGTCAGTCGGCTTTTAGAATCCTCGCAACAAAGTTAAAACGAAGTAATTAAAAAAGAAAACACAAAATGCTTACAAAGTCGGAAGCTCGGCTCTCTTCACTTAAATTACTTGCGATTACACCGACAAAACGTTTAATGAAACACGTTAAATCGCGCCAACGGGCCCGCCCGCGCGCCGAGCGATAGTTCGGCAACTTCGCCACTTACTGCGGTAGGTGGCGAGTAGTTTTTCCTCAAATATCTTACCCGTAAGGAGAGTTGGAACAACTTCTCCAAAGTCCATTAAAGAGTATAAACCTAAGCTACTATAATTACAAACGTTGATTTCGGCCGCAATTTGGCTTGCATCGAAACACTTGGCCCTGTCCACTGTCCCTGTTGTCACTTGTCCAGTTCCCAACCCGCGGTGGAGCAGCGTGGTGGACTTAAGCTGCAAGCCCCCCTCCTCACCCTGGGGGAGGCCTAAGCCCCTGCAGTGAGGTAAAAATGGGCTGATGATGATGATAAAACACTTGTCGATTTGAATTTCGCGCAGCAATACGTCGGTATTATCTAAATGTTATTTCGCTACTGTCTGCTTTATTACTTTTTACTTTAATCTGGTTGATTGCATATATTGATAAAAAAAAAATACCTTATCATCCATTGTTGTACTGAAATACGATATTCACGTGCTAAGTAAAAAATAACAAAGGAAGCTCAGCAAAGGATCCCACATCAAAAACATGCACCGTTTTTGTACGACAGTCTTTTAACAAATTTAAATCTTAGCAATTTAGGATTTTTTGGTACTAGTCATAACAAAGGGAAACTAATCCATCGAAGTCCTGTTTTCGATTCTGGAATTCCACATCGGCGGACAAATGCGCGACGCGGCCTGCGCGGCTTCCATCTATTTTGCCTGTCAGTTAAAACAGATGGAAGTCATCATCAAAACGAATTATATGAGTACAAACATGAGGTAGCTGCTGTATATCACTGAGGGAGTTCACCTCGACTGCCTGCCATGTCCATCGGATCAGCTCTAGGTGAGCATAATATTTCATTTTAACATAAACTACATTAATATGCCAATTTTTATTAAAACCGGTGAGCGTAAAGTGGGTGAAATTTTAACAATCGGGTTCGGGGGGAACAATTCGTTCTCTGATTTTCTTTTTACCCTTAAAGATGCAATTTTCTTTATATTTAAATGGGACCAACCTTGAGATATATATCTATTATTTATCCAAGTCAAACACAAGAATATTGCCTTAAGAAACTTACCTATAGAAAGGTAGTGGTTATTGGTAGTCCATTCGTGGTAGTTTACAATAGCTTCTCCAGATTCGGTGTAACAATGACACTAGGTAAGGTTTTCAGCATGAACTTTGGAGAGTCACTGGAGAACCCTGACTGGTCAAACTGATCTTTACCATTATTAATTTACGAAAATGCAAAACCCCATAATGCATTTAAACAACTTCAAGGGAGTTACACTTAAAAACACTCCGTCATTCTCCGTACTTTCCTTGGCACCCTACCGCCTAGCATTTTCTTGCAGTTCGGACAACGGATAACCATGGAGAAAAAAATTTATTCCCAAGAAGAAGTAGGAATCGCCTTTACTGACATTTTTGAATTCTACTCCAAAGCGTTCTATCGCAAATAAATTCGTTATATCCCCTTAGATAGCAAAAATACGTAAATTTCGTAGTTTGATTTTTCCTATATCAAACGGCAATTTAATTTGGCGTTGTGATTACTCTCTTTGAATAAAACAGTATTATAACGAAAATATTGGTTTGGAAATTTAAAAAAGGTTAAGCGTGAATCTTGTGAAATTTGTGCACAGAAGATTATGTCCCACCACACAATATATTTTGTGAGATGTAATTATTGAAAAATTGTATTTTCTTTTTTCCAGTCCGGAATCTTCAAGATAAGCTCGACTCCCACTTGACTGATTTTTATAATTTGTTTTATCATTTTAAAATTTGCACTATAATAATAAACATGGGACATCTTAGTGCCATCTAATCTCAAAGTAAGCAAGTATTATGCTTGTGTTATGGGTATCACACCAAGTTAAACATTTGAACGTTTTACAGTTTTTACTATAGAGTAAAAACAAAAAAAAACCTAAAACACACCTTGCCCTCATGGTGGTCCCTCCCCTTTTTTTTCTTTTTTTAGTCTTGACATCCGAATAATACGTATAATAACTCGTATGCAGTGAAAATTTCAACCGACTACCTAATACGGTTCCCAAGTTATCTACAGCCCTTTAAAGGTAGGACAGACGGACAATAGAGAACCTGTCTCGTAGGCTTTATAAAAGGGTACCTTCAGCGCTCTTTGGGAACGGAACGCTAAAAAGGAATAGCGTAAACTCGTAAAAGGTCTCTTGTTTTAATTAAAAGAACGCCGCAACATCAAAATGCGGCGGTAATAGTGAACTTAATATTTGAAGAGGAGCCAAGAGATTGCGGCGGGACGTCGTCGTCGGACCAAGCCATCCGCGCAGCACTTCCGACTTCTCCCTCCCGTTTAACCATCTCACTGTCCGTTCACCCGTACCTTTGTGACACGTTCCCATATAGTGCCACGAGATGATTCTTTTGGATTAAGCAGATATAAAAGAATGTAAAGCGAAGTACTTAAAACCTAATTAAAAAATTGGCCAAGTGTACAATTGGACTCAGGCGCCGGGATTTTGTACAATCACTCATATAATTGTGTTATGTATTTACCAAAAAAAGGGTTTTATTTCATTATGTTGGAAGCCTTAAGGCGAGTCCAATTTAAATTTTGCCGGATTAAGTTTGACGCCTGTATTTTTACGGTAATACAAAAACAAAACCTCGAGAAAAACACGTTTCTTGTATAAAGATATCTTTAATTTTTTCTTAATTTTTGTCATTGGAATTGACTTTCATTTCGTTGAAGTATAGGGGGTCATTTGGGAGTTTTGTGAGACAAGCAGATTGCATGAAGAATTTTCGAGATATCGGAATGAACTGGTGTCAAAAGACGCAGCTTGGTGAGCTCTACAAGATGGCAAAAGACAATTTGGAAAAAGTTCAAAAACAAAAAAATTATTGGCAAAAAACGAAATAAATGGCATTTTTTCCCCCGATTTTCGTTTTGGGAGCCCGATATCTCGAGAACTAGGGCCAAATAAGAAAAAAATGGCTCGGGGTAATTAGACGGGGGATCGATTGAGATTAAAATTGTTAGAATCAGACAACTGGAAGTAGTGGTTAAGAATGCCTTTAGTTGGAAGTCGGATATGCGTCGGTGTTACATTTCGTACTAATTCCGTTTGTTCGATCGAAATGTCGTACAGAATGTTATATTTCGAAGTTTTAAGCTTATTCAGATGCAGTTGTGTTATTTTTTATTTGCGGGAAAAAATTTATTTCGAAAAATATTATCCAAAATATGTGTGTTTACTTTATTCCGTAAGGTTCATTTCCAATGTCGTAAGAAGTTCGTGCAAAAGCAGGAGATCCGTTGATTTTTTAAGCTTATAGGACCATTCTATTGTCCGTCCATTCGTCTGTTCATCTATCAATACATTTTGTCTCAGGAACGAGTTGACGTATGAAGTTGAATTTAAAATAAAATATTAAGGTCTGTGATCTGTTGTAGGTGTGAACAATCCAAGCTTTTGAGTTAACGCAACAAAATGTAGAGCCATTTATGTCAATTCGTCAATTTGCAATTATATAAAAATATTTTTTGAAATTACAAACAACGGTTCTCAAGTTATGTGCAGCCCTTTAAAGTTAGGACAGACGGATAGACAGAGAGCCTGTTTCTTTTTTTGGTAGGTAAGTGTATAACATAAGTATTTTTAATACGATAAGACGGGGACGACGTTTAGTGCAAGAGGTTGACTTGCATTTGGATTTCTTTTAATTATTCTAATATCAGGTATTAGAATGTTCGCCATAATAATAAATTATACTCTGTGAATATTTCAACTGGCTACCTCTTACGGTTAAAAAATACAGCCCTTTAAATGTAGGACAGGCGGACATACGACATAAGCTTAGTGATAAGGTCACGTTCATCCCGTTGGCAGCCTTTGAACACGGAACACTAAAAACCTTGTCGATGCGTGGTGGATTAAGCCCCAAGCCCCCTCATCATGAGGGGAGGCCTAAGCCCTTGCAGTGAGGCATAATGGGCGGGTGGAATGGAATGGTATGGTAAGAAAATTGAAAGTAGGGTTTCTCCCTAGCGTTAAATTATTTGGAAACACAGTTGATGAAAGTTTCTGATTAGATTTTAGAATATTGAATTTACATAAAAATACGAATATGCTCCTGCTGTCAAATTTAATTTCTCTGTGGATTTCAATTCAAACCTTGGCAAAGCTGCGAAACAGAAATATGGTATCATATAATGATAAATGACATGTTTGGATTGTAATTTTGTCTTATTATGTGTCATTGCGAGTGTCGTGATAGCGCAAGCACAGCGAACCTGTTTCAAATCTATAAGGCCATGTGGCCGTGGTTTGAAATCCGGGCGTTTACTAATGAGTTTTTTCTGACTTAAGTACATTAACTATCACTGACTCCGTGCGTCGGAGAGCGCATCAAGTAGTCGGTCCCGGTCGCTGCCAATAGATGGCGATCGTTACAATCCGCCTACCCGCATTGGAGCAGCGAGGTGAATTTAAGCTCCAAGCCCCCTCAACTTGAAGAGAGGCCTAAGCCACTGCAGTGGGGTATAAAAAAGGCCTGGTGGAAAGGTGCATTGCCATTAAGAAACAATTGATTATAAATTAAAACTTTTGCAAATTTTATTCAATTTATTCCTCAACACATAATTTTATTTCCTAAAATATCAATTAGTTACAATATATAAATGAGTTATAGTCGCAAAACATACTAGTCAGAAACACACACTAAATACATTTGTTTTGTTTTCGTCTCTGTAGATAATAAATTGCAATACGGTTCGTAAAATTAAAAGCGAATAGGTAATATTTTACTGTGCGCGAGTAAACGCAGCCGCTCCATATAAATATGTAAACGGAGGAAACGCTGACGTCTGCGTTCCGCCGCCGGTGCGGAAACCGCGTCAATTAACTTGGCCACGATGACATATTAGTCTTTGTTCCCCTCTGGCTGCTCGCGCGCGCATTGTCTTATGAGAAAGAAGCCATCGTGTAGTTCTGCGCAACACTTCTACGCGCACATCGCATGTCCTTGTAAACAAAATAGAGTTTTTGACTAATACTAAAAATATTACATTTATCAAGAAAATATAAAAATAGACTTCATAAGATCATTAAATTTATAAAGAAAATTATATTCGGTTGAAAAGTATGGAATTTATGTTACTAAAAGTATAATTTGAGCTTAATAACAAATATTGAGGTTTGCGATCTATTTTAGGTGAAGTCGTTTATGTCAAGCCGGTTTATCTATTTCTATTAAAAACTTTGTTTTCAAGAAATAGATAAAAATATACTTTAAATGGCTTGATGTCACACCACGGTGCGGTATTGCCCTCTCTTGTGTAAAAAGACCATTCAAATATATAACTAATAACTTTGTTGATAATTTTTTTTAATAATTTCACTGTTATTACATATTTAAAAATAATATATCGTATAAAATAATTTCAGAAAAATATTAAACCACTCTACTGTACCCTCTCAAAGACATCAAAACTTAATATTAACTATATACCTGTGCAATATTTCAATAAGGGGATGGAAATATTTCAACATTCTAAAATTCAATATCATCCGGAGTCATCTGGATTTCGTTAGACAATTAAATTTCGTCGAATCAAATCTAAATTGAATAGATCCAGTGTGAAAACACAAAGTTTAGTGACTGTCAATGTCAAACAAAGAAGATGAAAAAAGTTTTTTCTTCCAATCCCATTTTCTTTCACGATTCTTCTTTCACAGTCTGTAAAAGTTTTAAAAATAAGAGGTTTTCGCGAGAGTCTCAATTATCGATAAAGACGATATTAAAAATTCGTTTGTTTTGTTCTCAGCTTCCGCCTCGAGAATGGTGTCCCCTTTTGCCATTGTTTGCGTAAGAGGAGGGCAGGAGCGGTGCCACAGATAATCAGAATTTTAAATTTCGCCCCCGTGGCTGCTGATACAATCATCCGATTTAGAACGTCGTTAATCAAAATCATCAAATTTAATCTAAGTACAGAAATTAGTTTACAATTTTATCAATTTGCGTTCAATATGATGAATCTTCAACATAGTTTCAGAGTAGGGTATTGACTGTTAAAAGTAGATGGTAAAGTGTATTTAACGTTTGATCGTCTAGTTGCTAACCACGTATAAGGATATGCAAATAAGTCCGAATCCCGAATTTCACTCGGTAGCCATTAGGCAACTATGATCGACATCAAAATGTAAATAGTTGCGGTACCGTGGCGGCGTGATGAAGGAACTGCCTCTAAATTTATTCGTGAGCATTACACTGTAACATGTACGGCGCTCCCTTAATGTATTCACGTAATTCGCATGCCGGCTCCCCTTTGACCGGCCACGCAGCGCCGCCGGATAGAGTAATATACGTGATGTTTTAAAATCATCCATCACGAGCGCCGCTATCCGAATGAAGGAGAGATCTCGCCGCCTGTCCACATATTGCAGCTTGATATGACGAGGTGGCTACTAAAAGCTTTGAATGCTTCAATTGACTGCTTTCGTATTCTTCGGTAAACACATAATATTCCTATAACAACTGTTATTGTAATATTTTATTATTTATTTAAAATTTGATCAAAAGCCTGAAAGTTTCAAGATTATTTATTGGCTACGATTTAAAAGTAATTTTTAGTCAATAGCCACCTGCCTACTGCACCTTTACATATATTTTAACTAGGAACGGTATCTTATCTAGCAGCTCTATCAACAGAGGCGCTGGCGTCCAACTAGCCGGCAGCCGTCGAATAAAACCTCAAGTATGAGCTACTTGAATGTAAAAACGATGCAGCGACCGAGCGGGCGGCACGGCGCGGTCGCACCAATTTACATTAAATGCGGCCGCGCGCCCTCCAGTGATGGCTCTGTCTTGCTTATTGGTGGCTCACTCGCGCAACTTTACGTATGTATGAACCTTGAGTATTCTCTTGCTGAACGCGAAATTTCTATTTTATGCGGTTTTTAACGCGGTCGCTTTGAAGATTATTTCTCGAAACTATGTAGCGGAGGGGAATCATATTATGGCCCGTTGAATTATTTTCTGAAAGACAATAATTTTTTAAAGTGCACTAGCGACTCGGAAGTTTATGAATTATGTCAGAGCACCTTAGGAAGTCGTCGAGTGTGCAAGTTTTTAAGTTATTTTGCGTTTTTGGCATTGGATATCCCTTAATATTACAATTTAGGTGTGCCCAACATAATTATAGTACCTGCTTTTCGCAAATAAGTCAAATAATGACGACCGCTTAGCTTAGTGGGTAGCGACCCTGCCTACGAAGCTGGAGGTCCCGGGTTCGAATCCCAAGTCGGGTCAGTATTATGATGAATATCGATACTGGACCGGGTCTTGGTTGTTATATGTATGTGGTGTCTTCGCTTGGTACCCAAAACACAAACTAATGCTTAGTTTGGAGTCTAGACGTTCTTGTCATGTATACATTATTATTATAATAATAATAATAGCAATATTAAAGAATACATCATTTTATAGTTCGCCATTTAGTAACTAAAATTTAATAATCTTACTCCATCACACAACAAATAAAAGGAACACTTTATGAAATGAGGATATTGACTAAGTACGCTGTTATTCCTTTCAATCAGAGACGAGCTATCTACTATATGGACGGCTTTAAGAACACAACCCGCATACTAAATTGTTAAACCCTCCGTTATTTATGCATCGTGAGCTAACATCTTAATGGCAACTGAGAGTTATATAAGTCCAGCCTAAAATAATATTTTGTGTTTGAAAATAAACAAGCCACCCCGACGTTAGTGAGGTGTTGTATATGAAATGTTTTATGAAATATAATGTTAAGAGATGACTAACATTTATTCCGGGGCTTACTAAGGGAAAATGTTTAGAATTAAAAAAAAACAACATCTTACCTTTGGGTGTGCTCTTCTGGGGAAGGCCACTTTGGGGTCAATCTGAAATGAAATAAAAGTACTTAGAATAATCATTCAACAAAAATTAAAATATAATTATTTAAATAAAATCTTACACAAAACAATTTCTGTTCAAATTTTTGTCAAGTACGATTATCTGCATTGTTTTAGAGATTTTTGAAGTGAGAATTTATTTAGATGCACTTTCCGTTCTTTCTGAATAGTGTACGAAACTAAACCGGCACGCCTCTGCGTTCCGCTCGGGTCGGTGACGCTGAATCGGGTATACTCGGCTCCAGTCGGTCGATAATATGAAAATGATAATAATATTCTATCGCATTGTTATACCCTTTTTGTAACATCATGTACGTATATATTTTAAAATTAGAAAATTGTATAGTTTCAATTATATCTTTTGCACAGGCCATCTCTTTTTTTGATTGCACAGCTGAAAAGAGGGAGGGACATATTGCTTACGAATTTAGAAGCTCATAGCTCGCAAATCGTCACTTAAATAAAATGTCATTTAAGAAACTTCAGTATACCTATTTTGAAACATATTCCACACGCCGCACAAAAAAATTATTTCTATGTTCAATATATACAGAGCCACCATTAAATAATTGAGTTATCATAATTTTTCTGCAGAATATTATGACGGTTCATATAAGACATCAGCCTGTGTTTCATCGGCATCAATAGAAAGATGGCGAAGATATGAATGAGTCTGTGACATACGGTGGCATGAGGTGTGCGGGTGTAGAAAGAAATGGAACTCTCATTTAACTTCATTCATGCTCTTATTAAATAGTTAGCAAATCTATTTAGAATTAACCCCTATTTTGTAATTAATAACCTGAAACCATGTTTGGACTGGTGTTAATGTAGCCAGTTCAAATTTTGCATAATAACCCCTTTCGGTCTCACCATATATTTCATACATTTATTCAGATCCAAATTGAAATAACTTTTTCCATCCGTGTCATGAAGTGGAGACATAAGTACCTACTTCGAATTCATACAAAACGCACTAGTGAAACCAACCTTGACTGACCGAATGGCCGAGTGGTTAGAGACTAACTGCGGAGCCGAAGGTCGCCGTTTCTATTTCCGCCCGCGACAAATATTTTTGCGCTTGAACATGTTTATTTCATTCCGTGTCTGTGTGTAAAGTATTTATGTATGTTATAAATAATAATATGTTAGTCTGTATATCAGTTGTCTAGTAACCCATGACCACAGACCAGTCAACCTATAGACCACGCTTTAATAAACGTCAGTACGAAAACGAAATCGCCAAAAAGTGGCGGGGTGCGGGGAGAGGTCGGCTAGTTTTCATTGGCTCGTTCAAAATTGACAATTTAATGGCTTTCGACGTGCTTCCAACTGACCGCTCACAAAAGACGTAGTTATGTAGTGTCACTACATAGCCTTGGCGAATGCTACTCCCTGTCAAAGCATGGTCTATAAGGTTGACTTGTCTGTGCCCATGACACAAGAATAATACTTGCTTACTTTGGGACTAAATGGCGCTGTGTGGGATGTCTCATGTATTATTATTAAGTAGTGGAACCAACAATCGGTACAAAAATGTGTCTTTTTGTTTCAAAAAGCTTGCAAAAGTATACATTTTTTCAATTAGGTACAGTTGATTAGTTTTTTGTGCAAAAAGAGAGCAAAATTTGTTTTTGTTGCGAGAGCTGAGTTTGCCGATCCCGAGCAAGCGAAAGGTTCAAAAGTACAAAAAACAACTTTGCTATCGGTTAAATTTTTTTTTTCAAGGAAAATTATGGTCACTAGTCTTAACAATAACTTTATTTTACAGGTCTACGAACAGACCTTTGAGCATTTAGGGGGTCTCCAAACATTAATAAATCATAACATGTGATATATTTTTCATGCGACTTTTCTGGAAGAAATTTCAGCATTGTCTCTATGCATCTAATGGTGGTGTTAAACTACAATCTTCGTTATTAGTCGTTCACGTTAAATTCATTCATAATTTAAAACTTTTTAGACTTTCATAGCAAAAAAGCACCTAATTGTTGCAGAAGAAGGAAGGAAGGATTTATTTTCCGCTATTTATTTTTGTTTTCTAAGTGTTCTGAAAGTGCGACAGTACATAAATAAAAAGTTTAAATAAAAACATAACTAAGTATAATTTGTATCTTATAGTTTCATTAATATATATTACCTGATTCCTATAAATGATATTTTCGAACAAATTAAGTCTTCCGAACATAAATTAACCAGAAGTTTGTTTTTAAAGAATGGAAAAATATTGCTTAGGAAATAAATTGTTATTTACGAAGGTTCTAACTTTTTTGTGAACTAATGAAATTATCATATCAGCAAAACTGACATTTGCTCTGAATTTTTAAACACCCGAAATACCCATATGCTATTAAATTATTTTGGATTTAAAAATCTGCACAATATTGATTAGCTCAGTGTTCTGTGCTAACTTTTCTGTCGACTCATCTAATAAATTAATGATAAACAGAGGACGAGAGAACGTTATAAATTCTTCAGAGTAGCTTACGGAACGCAACTTTAAAAGCTAGCCAGAGAAAAAACCGTCGCAGGAAAAGCCCGGCGCACCGTGCTCCTGTCACTCGATTTCGCCTCTCGTCTTTTTCATGTAACCGAGCACCACTATTTCATACGTGGCACTGTTTAAGCTCTCAGATTTTCTCTCGCCGGCGTTCGTCCGGCGTCCGTTCCTTTTTGCTCGCACGCGACTGACCATTTTAAACGCAAAATATAAACTGAAAGGAACTTACCTTTGACATTTTCAGCGTTAAAATGTTTTATATACTGTCGCGTTTGACGTTCTATGAAAATTTCTCTTTGAGTCGGATTGTCATTTGAGTTAAGCCAGTTTCCTTCGTTAGCAGTGACTGTGTCGTTAAATGGATTTTAAGAATAGCAAATGGAGTGGTTTTCAACATTTAGAGGTAAAATTTTTCCTTCTATTTTTTTATACAAAATATCTCGTAGCTAGATTAATATTCTCTAAGAAAAAATTTGTTTGTTAATATATCACTAGTTAAGCTTCACCAAAGTACCAATTTTAAGAAAAATTTTAAGAAAAACACAACAAATTAATGACACAAATAGAAATGCGTAAACATTTTAGGTTTTCGTAGCCATGTGACAACAATCGGACCCTTTGTAATTTCTTTATATCCGTCCGTATGTCCTACGCTCGTTTCTTCGCCATTTTTCCATTATTTCTGATGAATTTTCACAGGAAAATGTATTAAATAAATCTCCACGAAGTGCTGCCGGGAAATTATGACAATTTAATTGTTTAGATGTAGCTTTTCATTTAGGTACAGAACTAGGAAATAAAAAAAATATTGCGTAAACCATGTGGGGTATCGTTGGACAGATTTTAAGTATTGCAATGAAGGTGAGTTAGTAACTTTTTATATGGGTAAATATTTCGCAAGACATGAGTGCCTAAAACCATTAAAAATTTGTCTTCCTCTAAGTTTTAAGCCGCGCGATTAAAAAAGTTGTAAAAAATAAAATAGAAAGAGTAGTAAGTAGTTACAATTTGAACGAAAATTGTTTTATTCAGGTTTATTGCAAGTTTATTAGATATCCGCCTTTTTTAATTACGTACCTACGCTTTTTCTTACAAACTTTGAATCTCAGTTCTTTGTTTGAATTTCATTGATCCACATCCATATTAATCACAAAGATAAGTATTTTCTATACATCGATTCAATCGGGATAAGTATCGAGCTCAACCTATACAGAGAAGTCATGATAGTTACAATAAACAGGAAGCATACATAGAAAAAAAATTCTTGAACAAAGAAAATATTGTTTCATATACAAAGAGGATATTTTCTCAAAGTGAGGAAATATTTCTTCAGACCAAGAAAAATGTTTTGCAACAACAGTATATTTACTTATTTTGAGAAAAATATCTTTTTCGTATTATACAAAACAATATTTTCTTGATTTCACCAAAATTTCACCTAGAACTTTAAATTTAGTACGTTCTTTTCTAAAATATTATTTCATGGTTTATTGCAAAGAGTGACTACCACTTTCCCCAGCACCTCATCTAAACCCTGTCAAACATTGTTCAATAACATATAGGAATTAATTTCACGTAACAGGTGCCTAGTTACTCAGATAATTTTTTATGATATTAATATAGGAAAATTAAAGGATTGACTCATTTGATTATTACTCTTTCATGAATCAGGCACTGTAACAATTTAACGGAAATTTCGTATGTAGGTTTTTTAGTGTTTTCAGTAACTTATAGGCTATCAAGATTCCTGCGTCTAAGAAGGAAAATTACTATTATAAATTCAACTTTAATGAACGTATGTTATGTTTCCAGAGTTCACATAACAAAAAAAAGACCTCGCAATAATACATAAATCGACCTTGTTGTTATAGGTAAACATAATTAATGGAACAGGGTGCAGAATGAAAAGAGAAATATTTAAAGTCCAAAGTCCGCCTAGCCGTTAACAAAGTGGGCTTTTGATTAGTTACGTTTAAAATTTTGCTCTACCGAGAGAGCTTATATGTATATTTATAAAACTAGCACCATATAAATTAATCAGTTTTAAATAAAATAACCGAATTTTTCCTTTTTGTTTTAAAGGGTTTTTTTTATGTAACAATCTATAATAAATAATAATAATACAATACATCACAACAACGTCTAGGCCCCAAACTAAGCATTAGCTTGTGTTTTGGGTACCAAACAAAGACACCACATACATATAACAACCAAGACCCGAAACCAATATCAATATTCATCATATAAATACTACTGGCCCGACCTGGGATTCGAACCCGGGACCTCCAGCTACGTAGGTTGGGTCGCTACTCACTAGGTTAAGCGGTCGATATTAAACGTATTCAGTGAACCTGAATTCATTGTTAGAAAAATATCATATTCCTTAGTTGAAGTTTGTCTCTTTGACTTTTTTTTAATTTTAGTGCCGGTGTTTAGAACACTTCTATAAAATGATTACGAAACTCGACGTTTTGGTATACCTAATATTTTTTGCGAGCATTTACTTCTATGACATATCTGAAGTGGTCATGGAAATAGCATGAAAGTTTCGTCTAGCAGCAATAAACTAAATTCGAAGATTTCGTTTTTATTTTTATAAATCAATGTTTATATCCTGTAAGCGAACTATCACAAACACATACGAGTACAAATTTAGATAATTGATTTCTATTTCAAAAAGTAGTTTAAAAAATGCTACTTATTTAGTTTTTCTTTTTAAGGAATAAAAACTTCATGGAAATACTGTGTCTTAAAAATTTTTAAATAGTACACATATCTACTTGAAATAATTGTGTCTGGTAATATTTTATTTATTTGATATATGAATAAATATTGTTTTTCTTAGGTAATATTTAGAAGAACAAATTGACTAAAACAGTGGGTCCAGAAGTACATACAATATTTTTCTGAACTCCTTGCCTAGCTTGTATGTAACTACTGAACGACTTATGTTATATTGATGAAATTTTCGGAAATTAGGGCTTCTTTCACATATAATATCTACGGATGCTTTATATTATAAAGGAGCAAAATAAGTACATTAGAACATTATACGAATAATAATGAGAGAGCTTTTACCTAACGCACGACGTGATACGAGTACAACCATGTCACACTCAGTATTGTGTTCCGAGGGTAAAATAGTAGGAAAATCTCAAGTAAAATCATCATTTCTTTCAAAACTTAATGAAAGAAAGACAGACATAAGACAAAGAACACAAGAGCAGCACATGAATGTCAGAAATATAAAATTTATATTTCTAGTTTAATATCTGAAAAGAAATGAACCGCCGCTGTTGTATTAAGAACATTTCCGAATTTCTTTTACATTAAATTTTATTTCGATTTGCAAATAAGCAAATAATTTTAAATCTATTATTTTGTACTAATGTGTTGAATACTTCTTCTTTACCTCAAGACATATTGCGTCACTCATGTAATCATGAACAGTGCGTTTGATATTTCCCACTGCTTCATATTTCAAAAAATAAAAGCATGGGAAGTTACTAAGCACCGTCTTTATTTTATATTTTATCACTCCATCTCTATTAGCATTTCACTTCTATCATTTTGTATCCACTCGTTATAAAGGTTTTCTGCAATAAAGTCTAGAAATGAAGTAGTCGCATATTCTCAAATGTTCGCGACTGGGATTATAAATATTTGTTTTTTTTTCAGAGCGTTCCGAAAGCTTTTCAGTCTTTTTTTCTCTGTTGGAACTTAATGTTTGAACCGTAGAGTATATTTAATTTGTTCCATTTTATCTAACTAGTTTATGACCATACTTGGTCCTAATAATTAATTGGAAAAGCTACGACTTGCCCACTGGCTAAAATATAGGAAACAAAACGAATGGTCCCACTTTACACGACAATCTTCTGCTAATAGTAAAGTATTGCATAATTATCGGCGAATTTTCTCGTTTAATCTTATTATATAGAATATAGATGCAAGAGTGCGACCAACCGCGTTCGCGTAATTACTAAGCGAGAGTAAGAGAATAATTTAAAAGATTATGCCCAAGAGGACTGCATTATTACAATATAAGGGAACGGCTTTAGAGCGTCATTCATACATTCTTAATTATTTAATTATGTTTCGAGAGCACCATGGAATAATCGGCCACCGGAAAATCCTTTGTAGTTTTACGGATTGACGTTTATTAGAGCACGAATTTTTTGCTTTGTGAAATACAAATAGGTACGTAACAAAGACTTCCAAATTAATAAATAAATAAAATAAGTATGAAATGTATGTCATCATCATCATCATCATCATCATCATCATCATCATCATCATCATCATCATCATCATCATCATCATCAGCCCGTGTCTCTCCACTGTAGGATATAGGCTTCTCCCAAGGCTCGCCACCACACACGATCCTCCGCTTTTCGCATACAACTACCCTTGGTATGGTGCTTCAGGTCAGCTGTCCACCTGGCCGGGGGGCGTCCAACGCTTCGCTTTCCGGTACGTGGCCTCCATTCGAGAACTCGTCTACCCCATCGGTTATCAGTTCTACGGCAATTGTGACCGGCCCGAAATGTACTCAGTTTGAACTTGATTTATAACTTATTTGACATTACCACCTACGGAAGTCGGATACGTAAAAAAATTAATTCGATTATAAAACATGAAACTTCCCACACGCCACAAAAGGGGCAAAAAGTGAATTGTAATATTCGGGCGTAATCGTTTAACCGCTGCGCGAAAGCAATTTTGTAATCGTTATAAAATGACCACGAAAGTATACAGAGCAAGCAGAAAAATCATAAAACCCCAGATGGTGGCGCTAAAGCGATTAAGCGGGTCGATGATAAATTTTAACGAGTTATTTTAATGGAGGCGATCGCAGTCAGTGGTGGCTGGCAGCCCGCGTCGATACAAAAATAAAGCCGACCCCTCGAAATACTTTGCGATACCGGCCGTGTCCACGGATCGCGAAAATTGTTACTGCGCCAAGTTGTACGACGTGGCTCTCACTCCTTTAAGATACTTGTTTCGTAAACTTGAAAGATGGCGTTACTTCTGCAATTGAAACCAAAGTGCTTCCTGAAAAATACGGAATTTCAAAGAGTTTACAGTCTATTGTTTATTAAGAAATAAACGTACACTTAGAAAATGTACGGTTTTGTTGTTGCCTTCTTTACCTTTGTTACTGTTAGTCGGAGCCTAATAATGCACAACATGCATTCTATCATTATTTCCCATTCCATTCTATCTGCCTTTTTATACCCCCCTGCAGAGGCTTAGGCCTCCCCTCAAGGTAAGGGGGCTTGAAGCTTAAGTCCACCACGCTGCTCCAATGCGGGTTGGCGGATTTTGACGACCGCCATCTATTGACAGCAACCGGGACCGACTGCTTAACGTGCTCTCCGAAGCACGGCGTCCCTGATACTTAATGTACTTAAGTCATAAGAAACCCATTGATACACGCCCGGAATCGAACCACGACCACATGGCCTTATAGATTTGAAACCGGTTCGCTGCGGCTCGGGCTATCACGACATTCATTTTTATCATTATGTCTTATATATAGTTTTTTCTTTATTATTCACGTTCCTGTCTTCACCTTATCGCCTATATAATTTTCTTCCGTCATGTGAGTTCATTTTATTAGTCATTATATATTTTAAAACTAATAATACTTTTCATTCCACATATATAAAAACTATCATAACGAAAATTTATATCATTAACATGACAGTATTAAGAACATGGCATGATTTTTAGGGTTCTATACCACAAAAGGAAAAAAGGAACCCTTATAGTATATGACTTCGTTGTCCGTCTGTATGTCTGTGGGTCAAGACCTTTTTTCTAAGGAAGGTGTGGAGGTATCCAATTGTTCCTTGAAGCTGTAAAAAATAAAGTGTCCAAGTCAAGCCAATAAAAAATATGGTCATTTTTGTTGCTTATCGGGACACTCGCAAGTAAATTAAAACCTACAGGGTACTTCTCGTTCACCTAGAATCATAAAATTCGGCAGGAAGCATGGTTTTACAGCACAAATACAGGAATAAATTTGAAAACCGTACATTTAGAGTAATATGAAAAAATTAAAAATTTCATTCGGAATATGTGAATATGCTTTTTGGCGGCAAACAGCGGTACCTTATGTAAGTTTATCGAACCTTTAGGACGTGAGTCCGTCTCGCACTTAGCCGGTTCGTTTAAAACTGAATCTATTTGGTAATTCAAAAACATTACATAATTATTACAAAACTAGGTATGTTATATAATATTATATTCGACATCTATAAATATAAAATCGAAATACCACTCACTTATAATCATCGTCAAACTGAAACCGCTGCTGAAGCGAATCACACGGAATTTGAACATTAGGTTAGTTTAATAAAGTAAGCATACACTAAGAAAAGATTTTTAAGTTAAATGCATGAAAATAGGTATTTGCCTTTTGGGTCAGAAACTAAATAATATGTCACGCTTCAAGATTTCTGAAAATTTGAGTTTTAAGGGAATAAAACAAGGAAAAAGACTTTGTGTGAGATTCCTGTCATTCTTGAAGTTTAAACTAATGAAATCTATTATTTATTACTTATTAACATAGATGTACAGGCAGCCGGCGCGGCGGTGGCGTCTAGAAATATTCTGTGGGAACTTCACGTCACACGTATAGTAACGACCGATGACGTCGGTCAAATATAAATTCTCTACCCAATAACGTTACCATATAATATAATTCATGTAATAATTATATTATAATTAAAATTATAAGAAAATTATAATAAAAAATTATAATTTATTTAATCTTTGCATCACAAGCATATTCTTTATAGTAGTTCACACGAACTAGGTAAAGATAAGCCGTTCAGTGCTGGCCTTCCGTGTGGAACTTTCGACTATAGCGGGAAAGACCGACCTTAAACTGTTTACCTTAAGCAATTGTGTGACTAGACTGGAATCGATAATAGTTTATTTCACCTTCTTTGCTACAGTAAATCGTCTTTTTTAAAGTCTATGGTTTCATCTAAAATTAAAAAAAATATTAGCAAAACGTTTAAAATGAACTATCATATCATTTGACGCGCGTGTGTGAATTAATGGCTTCTTGCTTGAATTCAATTTTGTAAACATTTTCTTTATTTACCATTCCATTCCATCAGCCCTTTTTATACCCCCCTGCAGGGGCTTAGGCCTCCTCTCACGATGAGGGGGCTTGGAGCTTAAAGCCACCACACTGCTCCAACGCGGGTTGGCGGATTGTAACGACCGCCATCTATTGACAGCAACCGGGACCGACTGCCTAACGTGCTCTCCGAGGTACGAAGTCGGTGATAGTTATGTACTTATAGAAAAAACTCAGTGGTACACGCCCGGATTCGAACCACGGCCACATGGCCTTATATATTTGAAACTGGTTCGCTGCGTTCGGGCTATCACGACACCATCATTTATTTACCAACTGAAAGTAAAATAGTGGAATTGCAACTTACGTATCTGCTCTGAAAACTTTTTAATTAAGATATGATATAAGATTTCAATAAACGGAATCCTCTAATTCATCAACAAATCCTGAGACACGCTTATTGAAATAATAGCTAAGACCTATAATACGACTTATGACCTTGGTTCAGCACAGAATCGGTTCCTACTAAATTAATATCTGGTGTCAATAAAAGACCCGTATTTTGTAAATGTCAACTAAGTAAGGTTCTGGTATGAGCCAAACCGGAGCTACACCAGGCAGTTCGGGCCTTGGTTTACTTCAATTGGGACCCACTGTACTACAGCGCAATGTAAAATACTCTACAAGAACCAGCACCGGCGTACTAGATTGCATATTTTTTCCCAAATGATACAGGAGAACTATATTTACAAAATGTTCCCTAAGTCTGTCCAGTTAATGATGTACGTAATTTTAAAATAAATGTTTGTGACGTGTATACACGTAGGCGGGCGAACCGGGTATAAATTGTTAGGGTTTTTTGTTGAACCACGAAACACTGATAAAGATTTCCAATTGTAATTTAGAATAAGACACCTTATTCACCTTATTCTGAGGTAGATTTATTCATAAATTGTTTAGTTCGAAGCATAATCTAGCAATGATTCTTCTATAAACACAGACAAGTCAACCTTATAGACCACGCTTTGACAGGGAGTAGCATTCGCCAAGGCTATGTAGTGACACTACATAACTACGTCACTAGTGAGCCGTCAGTTGGAAGCACGTCGGAAGCCATTAAATTGTCAATTTTGAACGAGCCGATGAAAACTAGCCGACCTCTCCCCGCACCCCGCCACTTCTTGGCGATTTCGTTTTCGTACTGACGTTTATTAAAGCGTGGTCTATAGGTTGACTGGTCTGTGTCTATAAATCATCATCAGTTTGTCGTAATGCAGTCAAATAAAATGCTTACGATTCGTCACACGCAAACCGAAAAACGTCAACAGTATTTTTCGACGTATCAATCACGAATCACGCAGCACTCCCGCGCAAAACCGACAACGAAACATCGATACGAGTGTGACATTTTGACACGGAGCCATTTGCGTGATTACAATCGACGCGACGCAGCGCCGCACCCTCCTTAGCTGCCTTCGACCTTCCCCTTCCTCGGCTTCCCTTGCGATAAAGATTGGCATCGTAGCATTTAAATTTCGAATTATCCTAAGTCCGATTACATTCAGCGATCTAAAAATCACTTTATCGCAACCGAATAAAGTCTAAAATCACAAAGGTAATAGAATAAGTTTTAGCGTGTCATCGTGAGATTGTACGAGAAAGCACATTAGTGGGACATCACTACTGGTTGGAAAAGAGCATGTTCGCTTTATGTACCCGCGCAGCGGCACCGACGACGTAAAGTCGATTACGTTAAATTTTATATTAAGCAAACAGACATATCGATGTCTCGTGCGGTTTGAAGAGTGATTTCGCCGCGCTGAGCGCTAGCTAATGTTTCGTAGGTTATGTCGATAAATGTTTAAAAGGCTACATATAACCTAGTTTCTAATGTATTAGGGTATTGTATCGTAGATATTATAAGACTTGTATATCACAGGGAAATAGGTTCATTCCTTTTTGTAATTTCGTGGCGAGTGAAATAAATAATTACTAATAAATAGTTTCAATAACTAGAATAGAAATCTATGTATTTAATATTTATTAATAAATAAATATTTTATAATAGATGACATTCGATCAAACCATAAGTCTTCACTTGTTATAAATACTCATATAAAGTATAAATTTACTAGAAGCCTTCTTCTGCGTTTAGCGTCTAACAACTCATAATATTTATAATATTAATATTTGGGACATCCCACACAGCGTCATCTAGTCCTAAAGTAAGCAAGTATTATGCTTGTATTATGGGGTACCAGACAACTGGTATATATACTTAAATATTCTTTTTTTTTATAATGTATACATATGTAGATACTTTTACACCCAGACACGGAACAAATAGACATGTTCATGCACACAAATACTTGTCCCGGGCGGGCATCGACCCTCGGCTCCGCAGTTAGGGTCTCTAACCACTCGGCCAACCGGTCAGTCATACTCTAGCTAGCTGGTGCAAGATGATAAGTTTTAGTCTGAGTTTCAGTGCGCAAGGTCCCCGCGCGCCAGTCTTCAACCCCGCAAAATTGCGTAATGTCACTTCGATACTGTGAATTCACATTTATGACTTTATTGAAACCAAACGCTACTGTCAAATTAATTTATGTAAATACCATAAAGGTATATATACTAGCGTAAGAGAGGAACACAGTGTGCGAATGACATCCAGCTCTTTGCGGAAATCCTACATGCGAGAAAGAAATGCAAGAAAATCTGTCGTAAAACCTCTTTGAACACATTTAGTCTTCATTAGTCACTTGTCAAAATAAGGTCTAGCTTTGTTTTCTATTTTGTGTTATAATCGTTTTAAATTCTACAAAAATTAATTCTTGTGATAAAAATGGTGTCGTGTTCAGTTTTAAATTGCACTGTAACATATGTTAATAATCCAAATAAAGAGACATTTCACCGGTAAGTACTGCCAATAACATATTGTTATCTTAATGCTTATTTTTATAAAAAGCGATCCTAAATTTACTTGGTTATACATCAGTCGTATACGGTAAATACTTTATTTTGTAAATAATTTGTTATTTTAAACAATTATGTGTACGATACAAAAATATTGTGTAAAATTACAATCAAACAATTAAGCATAGGGATTGCACAAAATCTATCGATATGTCGATATTTTCAAATATAAATATTTTGTAAATTTGATATTACCTTATTGCACCTGTTCCACTGGAATGATGTCGTTAACTGTTTTTAAACATATTGTGATGTTTATTTAGCCTGGCAGCACATTGTAAGAGAAAGTATGACATCTATACATATATACTACACATAGGGTATATATATGTAAATACAAGACTTTTTCAAATGAAAATATAAGATATATACACAATTAATTTTAATCGTTATTTATTTATGATTTTAAATCTGATGCTCTATCTGCCCTCTGATTAAGAACGTCGTAAATAATTTAACTTTGAATGACGAAGTAACTGTATACAATAATTTAACCTCAATTTCCTCCAAGAAACTGCGGTGTTAAAAAATGATTCGTGCTAATGATGACTATATACAGGTTTCCTGTAAACGCAATTACCAAAGAACAATGGATAAGAATGTTAAATAGAACAGGTTGGACGCCTCGAAAATATTCTTTCGTTTGCAGTAGACATTTCAAGGAAGACTGTTTTGTCCAACGAAAGCACCGACGACTTCTGAAGAAAGGATCCATTCCCATTGATTTCGTGCCGGTAGCGGTTCCTTTCTTTTTCATATGTGCTTACTTAGTATATTAAGTAGTATACTAACGCCGTAGTATATACTTAATATCTAAGATCAGAGCATTTATGCTAACTGTAATTTCTGTACAGGTCAATTTGAAGCCCAAGCGATCGGTGTCAGCCTACGTTTACCGGGATATATCACCAGAACCTTCAACTTTAGAGCCTAAGCCTTTGAGTCCACGAAAAAAAAATTAATTAACAAATGTTCAAAATTAAAACAAAAATTAAAAAAGAAACAACAAAATATTCGAAATTTAAAAGCTAAGTCTTAGACGAACGGAGGGAAAGACGGACAGAGATGGACATCTTATAAGAGTCCCGTTTTTTCGTATTAAGATACGGAACCCTAAAAACCAGACTTTAGATAATTAAGCAGGTAAATACTTACGTGTAAAGTTTAAAAACTAGCGCTTTTCAGCACTAATTTATGACGAATTTGAAGAAAAAAGTCCATCACAGTGTAAATATCAATTTTAGGCAAATTATTACTTTGTCTTTTACAGAAATTTGTTTATAATCAAATAAAACTTAACTACCTATTACATAACATAAAGAAACAAAAGATATTATAGACTGGGATGAAATATAGGAATTTTATCCAAGACATAATTGGTGGTGCAGTGAGACGACACGACAATCGATCGAGTAGGCAATGTGACGTCACGGACAGTAAGAGGCCGCCTGTCAAACCGCACGAAAATACATAAATTTCAATAAACTATTTCTCAGTCATTTATTGACGAATTTAAAAAAACTTTCACTGTTTTATTAGTTTTGGTTTATTTTTCAATTCTATCGAATTAAATTGTATATTTTGAACATCATGAACTTCTCCATTGTAAATGTTTTTGTTTTGTACATTCTCATTTTTTTGTTTACAAAGAGTTAAAATTTTGTTGTTATGCGTTGCAACGTGACGTATTGCCATTAAAAATAAAAATCGTTTATTTATATTGTTTTATTTATTTCTTGGCTTGTATTCAACTAAATATTAAAATTTCCATAATGATGTTAACGCTTTCTTTACTTCTGCAAATTTTTTATTATCAACTGTTAACAAAAAAAAATATTTATTGGAGTAAAGGAAATGACATTTAAATTGACTGATTGATGATTTGTCATTTTAAAAAACTAAAAGATAGGAAAAGTAACTCAAAACAAAAATTATGTAGTATAGCAGATTCAAAATAATAAATAGGATTGCCGATTTCGACTTATGATAACGCGGTAATTTCAACGACACATTATCATGAAAGTACTACGTGCTATCGATAATATAAAAAACACCCATGCACATCACTAAAACTGGCTCAACCACATGTGAATTTTGCACACATACTCATTTCCGTTTCGGTCATGCGATGTTTAGATGTCAGTTGGTCTCCTACGCTAGTATATATATGTCTATGGTAAATACTGTAATATTTATATCAATTTTCATTACCATCTCTCAGAATAGCTTCTTTCAGTTGTTTCAAATGTCTGCATATAAATATTCATTGAAGTGTGAGGTATTATGAGACAAATGAAAGTGTGGAAGGATTATTTAATCTAAAATATTCAAATTACTATTATTCATCGGCCGTCGAGAGTTTGTGTTCCAGACACATGAGATTCATAGCTATAACACCATGTTTGTTGTTAGTTTGCATATTAATATAATTTTTAAATTAATTTTGTGTCATTCGTGCATGTAAACGATAATAATATTTGAAAACGGGAATCGTCTGACGGTACAAATTCACATCAACCATTCGATCACTATGCCGATTACGACCTGTCAGGAACGCAAACTCTCGACGGCCGATGTATAGTCGAAATTCATTAATAATTTGTAAAAGTAAGTGTACGTGGAGTAGAAATTGGAGTTTTCACCCTGTTCGTGTTTCAATTTATCGCGTCAACCGGCATACAAATAGTACGTACAGAGCGCGCCACATCATTTGGTGTTGAGCGTGGCGAGCGCTCTCTAACTCTTCCTAATTGGAACGAATTTGGCTGCAGGTGCAACACTCGACTTGGCTCAAGATTAGAGGCGAGCTATTACGAGTATATTCTGGGCCAGTACCTCCCAAATATGCGCCTGCAGCGAGCGACTTGTGGCCCGCACTTGCCGTGCCTCCGCCCAGACTCGACTCAAATTAAGAACAATATTTACCCTCGCCACCGAGATAAATGATATTACACAGTTTAGCTTAAGTGTACGTTTAGTGAGGACTTACGTAGCGGCATTCTTAGAATAAGCCGGTGAACAGCAGACGCCTCGCAACTCTCATACCTGCCGCTCGAAAGTGAAAAGAGAAATACGAGCGCGTAACGCGGAGTTAACGATGCGAGATTTTAGCTAGACATATATATTACCTATTTAGCGCCAGTTAAGACTAGCACCAACAAACATTTCGTTTTTACATTAAACTGTTGAAGACATCGGGGTGTATATTATACAAAACTCAGAGGTAATAATTTTTTATCTTCAAAAACATCTTTTCATTCCTACAACAAAGACATTTAGTATAAGTTTTGATTCTCTGCCGGAGATGATTTACACGGTAAAAGTCGTTCTTAATGACAGCGCAAAGGGAGGCGTCGCACAAACGTCATTACTGGGGCACGCATAAATATGCAAGGCAGGTAACGTACATTTTCATGCGACGTCGGAAGAATTTTATCGCTCGTTTAAAACTGTAGGAAAAAAGCGGACTCGTCTCGGCGTAACGCGACACGGCGCACGCGGCGTGGGAACCGGCGCAGCCGCCCACCGCCGCCCGTACCTAAGTCAGTGCACCCCAAATATATTTTCTCCACTTTGTCAGATATTACTTTCTCTTAAATACCGACGTCGAGAGCAAGACCGTCGGAAGGGAAGAGACGTAATCTTATCCATCAGCCGAGCGTTATTCGTTAGGCGTTAATGTGGGTGCTTCGCGCAGTAACGCGCGCGCCTATTAACGTGTGTTTTATTCATCGCCCTTTTCCTTCACTGCCTGCCGCGCCCGGCTGAGTCGGTTACGCCGACTTTAACGGGATAGTTCTCCCTTTTCTTAATGTTTTCGTTAATTAAGGTCATTTAGGTGGCCGGTTCTGAACCGCATTACCTATATTACTCGGTACATTTTTGTTCGAAACGAAAACGACGTACGACATTCATGACGTATGGACTTTCTTGTTTTAATCGTTAGTAGGATTAAATGAAATTAGGTGAAGTGAATCGTGAATCAAGTCATCAATCAATAACAGTGGGATTTTTAATATAATGCTATACTAAATTAATTCATTTGAAATGGTTACGATAACTTTCTACATTATCGTATATTAAATTACCGACAACAAATCAGTGGCAAATTTAAATCGTAATCGAGTACTATTAAGCTCTCAATCAACTAGTGGTGAAGAAAAAATAGAACAATCTATGGAGACTAACAAGTTTATCGAGCGATTTCTTTGAAAGATTTCGCATTGACCGTTCAATCAAACGGTGTTTGTGAAGAGCGAATCGCCTCCGAACTCGACGTAATCCTTTTAAAACTCTCTGTTACAATTGAAACCGTTCGGAGAAGGCTAGAACTTTCAGCTTATCTGGCGAACCGGCCGCAACAATATAAAAGCTTCTGTTCGGCCAGCGACGTCGCTATAGTAGGAAGGTGGACAACAGAACTACGTACAGATTATAAAAAGTTACCCTATAAATTACTCGTAAAGTTAGATTTAATATTCTAATACATTTTAAAATGCTACGGCTTACAAATGGCTTAGCTTTCGTCATTTTATTTACAAATGTAGTTTTGATCTTATTTAAAAAGTTAATATAGTCAATGATTCAAAAATAATGTTGAAGATAGGTACGACCTGGTGCAGGCCAAGACACAGAATAGGGATTACTAGTTACAGATGCAAGGGGGGAAGGGCGACAACTCAGTCACGTGTTGATGCTTTCGGCGTTCGACTCATGCACCTTTTTGTGCATACACTCCACCCCAGATAGTACCGTCCACACCTTCTAGATGTTGATGGCGGCAGCGAAGGGGTTAAGGAAACAACAACGAGGTTAAATGGAACAGTTTAGTATGGTTTCATGGAAATGGGTAACCTGCGCACCCACCCCGGAAGTGACGATTTACTCTGTTTTGCTTGGCCGTTTCCTGTTCCGGTTCTGTTTTTTTTCATCCATTAACAAGCTTAGGATCTCTTCCACACAATAAAAAACGAAACATCGCCAATAAATAATAAAACAACGACGTAGGGACATCTACAAATTTCAAAAATGTTCACTTTCAGAACATACCATCCTATCTTATATTATTTAAAAGATTTAATTTGGAAAATTTACTGCTAATTTATTGTGGATTCATTGTCCTTGCATTCGTTTCCAATATGATTGACCGAACGGCCAAATTGTTACGACGTTATTCATTTTAACAGTACTATTTTATGTCATTTTTTATTTGTTTTTTAATATCAATAAAAAGTAATATATATATAATATATAGCAGTCAAGAAGTTAATCAATACCGTAACCTATCCCGGAATTTGTATACGTCAAGAGGAAATACAAAGCGCAAGTTAGCCACGTCGGATGCAGTCAGAGCACGCGGCCACTGTATTATTTATTAACTCCAACGATGTTCCGATGTTGCTCCATACGATTGTGCAACTGTATCTGCGTCAGGCTCTGGTCTGATGTTCGACCGCGGAAGTTCGCGTCCAACTGACACGGCCAGGGAGAAACTTTTCGTGCATGGAATGAAAGCCTGTCACGTTGATGTAAGTAAACAGAGTTCGCGGATTAAAGATGTTTGTTTACGCATCCGTACTTATGTGCTAGCGGTACACGATACTCCAATTAAAAAAAAAAATCATTGTTTACGCTACCTTTTTTAAAATATAAATTAATATTTTTACAGCTGTTATGTATCCACTTCGGGTTTTTCACATTGACATAGACAAATCGATTTTTCGGGAATTTTTTTCAAAATGATTACAGTTTAGGGTGCTTAGTTGAAAGAAATACACCTTAATTATATTTTATTATAAGCAATTAATAAAGTATGTTGTTCAAGTACTACAACAAATTAAAAAAAAAAATAACTCGAAATTCAGTTTTTATCAAGATTCGACGAAAAATTTGCAAACTCGCATTTACTGCATATCACGAAATATACTTAGGTATACGCCGCGTTCCTGAATTTTATCTCGTGGGATAATCTTTTCGGGAGTGGGTCCGAAATTGAAATCGGAATATGTTGACATGGCGCTGGGCACGGCGGCCGGATGTAAATAAAGGGCCCACTATATTAGGCATTCCTCCCCCCACCCCCTACATCTCGCCAGGTAGGGTGTGCTGGGGCGAACTTATTATTTCAGTACTAGAGCACGCGCCGCTTGTTTTTCTTCGTCTCCACTCGGAATGTTTCGATTTAATCCTTTTATTAAATTCTCTGTAGGTACCCACCTGTGCAAGAGGTTTCATGTAAGTCCATGATATTATTTTCATTTCAATGCAAAATCTAACTCTGCTAACAAACGTACAAAATTTGTGATAATGAGCTTGCGGCAGGGCTTTGTGAAAATTTTGATCGTGCTGATTAAACGCGAACTAATTTCCTGTTATCCCTAAATCTGCTCACATGACATATAACGGAAAATAGATTTCATTTGTATTTTCATCACGTACAATTTAAATGTTTTGGCAAAAGTTATCTCATTAGTAATTTCTAATACAAAATATTCCAACCTACATTAATATTTTGATATTAAAGTATTGTGACCATCGTAACTGAAAATGTAATATTACGATCTCGTAAAGTTTCGTTCACACAATTTTTTATTAGCTTTTGTAGAAATTAAGTTAGGAAAATTTCAGTTTTGACACTACACGCCTTCTTATATACAATTTAAATTATAATAATATTATCTTTAATAATATCCGAGACATCCTACACGGCATTGCCTAGTCCTAAAGTTGGCAAATAATATGTTTGTATTATGGGGTACTAGACAACTGATACACATAATATACTTAAATATTCTTTATATAAAAAAAATTAAAAATAAAAAAAATAATATAGAATAAGTATACATATATATAAAGAATAAGTATATAGAATAAGTAGACTAAGTTGTTTAGTCGGCAAACTCACCACAATTAAAACGGAGTGGAGGCAAATAGATAAGAAAATTGGCTCGAACAAAATTAAATAAATAAATATATCAAGGGCACGGACGAACGTCTGTGGATTGTACAGTTATTCGGAAAAAAAAAATCTTTATATTATACACATATATATACACATACATGTTCATGTGCACAAATATTTGTACCTCGGCGGGAATAATAATAATAATAATAATACATGGGACTTCCCACACAGCGCACAGCGGAATGGAACCCGCGACCCTTGGCTCCGTAGTTAGGGTACTCTCACCACTCGGCCAATCGGTCAGCCAATTAAATAATTAGGTAATTGCTATATTATTTAAATAATGTCATATCTAACCACTAACTCAAACGGCTTTATGCGAAGCAAAAACAGTTCAAAAAGATCGCTCGCTTGCGACGCTTCGAAAGAGCTTTTTAAAAAGGCGCGTATCGTCCATCATTAATGAACTCGTTATAACGTTAATTGTTGCCACAATCAGGTCGTGCCGTGGCATTAAAGCGACATTAAAAATGCACGTACACTCTTTAAAGATACCCATTCCGCGGGCGGTCGCGTGCGGCCGATCTACACTGGCCTTGTGCCCATTAAACCAGATTACAAGCGAAAAAAATCCGACCGGCTTTTGGCGTTATGAGTTAATTTTGGAAGAATAACGCGGGTGTCGGATAGTATTTCCCTTTATTTGGCGTTTCAGCCGAGTTTGTTTAAACGGGTAATCCGCTACGAGACTACACAGGTCGATCTGCATTATGTAGTCACGTGTGTGTTTTGACCACTTAAAGTAATTTACCATGTTATGACTTATAACACCATTTATTGAAAAATCTAGATTTGTTAAAGTTTGGCGTATATAATACGTAAGTTTTAGGGGAGGATAGGGACTTTCCGATATTTATTTAAAATATTTTAGTTAATAGTAGAAAGCATTATTTAGTTAATTTCATTTTATAAACGGGTCAGAATTTCAGTACAGATTATTGAAATAACGTTAGGTACTTACCGTATGTTCAATACTATTTCGTTAAGTGACTTTAAAATTCATGAATATCTCACGAGTAGTTTACTTTCAGTACAATATCCATGCTATAATAAAATAAATTTATTTTAGAAAAACGACCAAATGTGTCACACACAATTGACGTACTAGATCCTGCGGTACATCTATACTAATATTATAAAGCTGAAGAGTTTGTTTGTTTGTTTGTTTGTTTGTTTGTTTGTTTGAACGCGCAAATCTCAGGAACTACTGGTTCAAATTGAAAATTATAGTTGTGTTGGATAGTCCATTTATCGAGGAAGGCTATAGGCTATACTACATCACGCTACGACCAATAGGAGTGGAGCATCAATGAAAAATGTTGCAAAAACGAGAAAAATTATTCCTTTTGAGGACTTCCGTCGCGCGCGCTGCGTAAACGGTTGATGTTAACCAAAAATCATGTACTACGGAATTGTTCCACTTTAAAAGCTCTAACCAAAAGTCCGCGACAGCATATGTGTATCTTTTAAGGTTAACTTACTATTACCTTTTTTATACAATCAAATTTGTTCTAATATTAGGTACTATTTGCGAAGATGTTTTTTAAACGTAATATTAATCCTTATCAAATTAAATACGTTAGTTGTCTTAAGCATTTCATGCATATTATAATTGCCCTTTACACCACACAATTTAAATTAATTTCTTAGCAGTTTTTATCGAAATATGAAAACTATAGCGGGAGAAAATAAATTCGCTGTCTGCGTCTGTTCGTTAACTTTTTACTTCCAAACCACGCAATAGACTTTGATACGGTTTTCAGTATTATCTTATTTTCTTATTATCTTATAATCTATTAATCTATATAATAGAAATACTTATTATAAAGGTGAAGAGTTTGTTTGTTTGTTTGAATGCGCTAATCTCTGAAACTACCAGTCGGATTTGAAAAATTCTTTTTGCCTTTGATAGCCTGAATCTAGCGGAGGGTTATAGGCTATATATATGAAAACGAACTGTCTGTCTTTTCGAGCAAATAGGTTTCGGCCAAAACAGCTTAACCGATTTTGATGCAACTTTACACATATGGAAAGGATGTAGTCAAAAGTGACATACAGAACTTTTTGTATGTCTGTCTGTACGTCCATCTGTCTAAACCAATTTTAATGAAACATCACAAGTATGAAAAGAAGGTCGTCAAAACTAACAAATGTTACTTTTTGTCCGTCTGTCTGTCTGTACGTGTATCTCTCTATTTGAGCTAATCTACAAAACGGCTAAACAGATTTTAAGGAAACTTTGCAGACGGGAAAGAAGGTTGTCAAGAGATTTGACAATAGCTACATTTTGTCCGTCTGTTTGTCTGTACGTTTACGTGTCTATTCAATTCAATTTTATCTATTCGAGCTAATTTCCACTACGGCTGAACAGATTTTAATGAAACTTTGCAGACGTGAAAGAAGATTGTCAAGAGTGTCATAAGCAACTTTTTGTGTTTGTTTGTCTGTCTATCTGTCTGTCGTTTGTCCACACTGATCTATCAACTACTACAGCCAAAACTACTAAGTCTAGGAAGCTTAAATTTGGAACATAGGTTTATTTTATAACGTGAGCATTAAGTTAAGAAAGGCTTTTTTAGAAATTTCAAACGTAAGGATGGGAATGGAGGGACTCAAATAATGACGAGTTTCAAGGTTTTTAGATTTCCACATTTTAAGGGTGGGAAACGGGAGATGAAAAATTGTATCGGTTTTTTTAAAGGGTGGAAGGGGAATGAAGATTGAAAGTTTGAATGGGTGTAACCAAAATTGGTTCCAGCAAAAAGTGCGTATAAACCATCTCGAACGTTAATAGTACCTATAACAGGAATTCGTAGTCTACGCAAGCGAAGCTGCGGGCGGTCGCTAGTACAATATAAATTCGATTTTACTGATTCAATCAGTAGATATTACCACTTCATTAATTTTTTTATCAGACTTTGACGTCTCCACTTCTAAAGTACGTCCTTAACAGTCCTTTCATCAAAGTGAAGGTGTGATTTTCACTTATGTGACTAAAATTTTTATAAACTAAAAATATTTTTTTTTTGTGGCATAAAATTTCAAAACACATCGAATTTCTTTGTCAAAATCACTCATTTTGGACAGAACAAAACTGAAAATAGCGGGAAACAGTTTTTTTATTCTGTGTTTTTGTTTTACCTTCGTAATGGTATTATAACCAGCCAGTTACAAACTGTACAACAAAAGAGATTGGATTACAACTTCATACAAATAAATTATGAAAATACTTTTTCCTCCATCTAATATAATAAGGATAACTACTGTAAGTAGGATAAGTGTAACAGACCAAAATTTTGTTCAAATTGAAACTATACTCCTTAGATCGTATTAATACGTAATAAAGCAAATAAGGAAATCGGAGAAATTTATGCTGCAGCACGATGACACACTTGAAAGTGCATTCGTTGCATTTTATTTACGCGGAGCGGCGACTAGGGCTGCGCGTTTTCGAATTCATTCCGTGAACACGGGACGTGTTAGGTGACAATATGAATTTATGATTTAAGGCGTAATAAATGCGTTAAAGTCCAACGTGATTCCATGAAATGTGAATTGAAATTTAATTACTTAACAGCTTTTTACGCTGTTCTACGTGGACTAGAGCGACGCGTGCGCTTTTCATGTAACTTACTCAATATTCTTGCATCGTAGTACAGACAAAAATGGCGAAGGGCGACCTATAAAAAGAAAAGCCGGCCACGATAATCTAGGCGATGGATAACCTGCCATTAATATTGTGATGATCCATTCTAATGTTTATATACTAACGAAACCAAAACACTAGAATAGACCATCGCAATAGGTGTACATCGCTTAGAGTACCTATCACGGCCGGTTTCAGCTTTGCCGCCCTTCGCAATCACAAATAAATTATACAATTATATTTTTAAAAGCTTACACTTGAGAGTCAAATAATCTTTATTCAGATATTTGTAATTTTCTTGTGGTTATTTTGGGAAATATAATCGAATCAAATAAACAGAGAATAATAACCAAATCAAAATCTATTCCAATAAGAAACAAAGAAACAGGCATTTAAGTAACTTAACAACATAAATGCATTGCCTTATAATATAGGTAACGTTCTAACGTACCGAAAACTGCAATAACAGTTTCGAAGAAAATAGGTTCATTAAAACCTATAATATGAACATCACCTGGTGACTTTAATAAAAACGAGTTATACTCGTAAAAACTATAACGCATTTCGAACCGCTGCACTGTGATCAAGTGTTATTTAATAATTTCCGACGTTCAAATCATAATAACTTGACGTTTTCAATAAAGCTTTGCATGCGCTTTTTGAAATATCGTTTTAAAAATATAATAAGTTTTAATGTAATTAATAAGACAATAAATAGAGTATGGTAATCTCATGTCTTTGAAGAATGCGACAAGAATTTTGATAATACTGAAAAGTGTAAAATATTTTTCATGAATAGTTTTACAAAATGTTTGAACAGTTAGCCATACTGCACACAACTAGACTGTACACTTGCCATACGATATTATCGTAAATGTATCGATGAATAGTTTTATGTAAGAGAAAATGTTTTTACTATTAGGAAACAATGTTTGGATTCTGCTGCTATGGAAGTGTTGGATAAATTTTAACTGTCAGTCGTTTACAACATATTGTACGACTGTATGTGGTGATGATTCTAAAATCTCTGTAATAGAATAAGATAGGAAACCACTGTTTTGTACTGAATGTTACGATGAAGATACCGTCCATACATCAGGGCCATTTATGCAATCTAATTAAAATATTTACAGTCTAACTACTTATTTTGTGACAAACACTGTAGTATTAAGTAGTAAACATTTAATAAATTATATATAACCAATTGATGACCGGTTGGCCGAGTGGTTAGAGACCCTAACTGCGGAGCCGAGGGTTGCGGGTTCGATTCCCGCCCGGGACAAATATTTGTGTGCATGAACATGTCTATTTGTTCCGTGTCGGTGTGTAAAAAAAATATCGATATATGTAAATATTATAAAGATTATTTAAGTATTTATATCAATTGTCTGGTATCCATAGTACAAGCTTTGTTTAGTTTGAAACTAGATGGCGCTGTGTGGGATGCCAAATTTCATGATTCTAAATCTGCAAGAACCACCCACAGGTTTTTTTTTTGATGAGTGAGTCAACGCGAATCGAAATATGTGACATAAATGACCATATCTTTTGTTTGCATTGATTTAGAACTGACTCAAAACGAAATCAGTATGGCCCTCAAATAACATAATCTTCTTCATTTTCGCCAATGAATTGAACTGTCGTTTTTATTTCAATAACAAACCAGTTATATCCAATGTCATTTAATATTCCCGAAATAGACATTATTGTCGAGGTTCATGTCGTTTTTAAATTTTATTCACAACGATTTTCAGATGAAATATTACGGCCGAAATTATTGCGTTTCAGTCGTTATAAACAGGAAATTGTCTGTGTGTCATTTTAAAATATTGGTCCTGTTTTAAATCAAAGAAGCACAGCACCGATGAAGCAAATATATACGTATATTCTATCCGATCCTAAATACATGTCTTTAAATCGATTTCATATCGATGAGCGCTTGACCTAGTGGGTAGCGACGTGGTAGCGTCCCTGCCTACGAAGCTGCAGGTCCCCGGTTCGAATCCCAGGTCGGGTCAGTATTTATATGATGAATATGGATATTGGTACCGGATCTTTGTTGTTATATGTATGTGGTGTCTTCGCTTGGCACCCAGAGCACAAGCTAATGCTTAGTTTGGGGCCTAGACGTTGTTGTGTTGTATAGGTACGTTATTATTATTATTATTATATTTTATGAGTATATTAATTACTACGATTATGACAATTTATACTTACAGGGCATTATTTACTTTCTTTTACCACTATCTTTATTTCAGGTTACATCATAAGATTTGCTAGTTTGGATATCACTGGCATATTATAACAATTATATCAATTTACCTTGCAAACCACCATTTCATTGCATTGCATTGCAAATTACCATTTTTCTGACTTAAGTACACAATATCACTGACACCGTGCTTCGGAGGGCACGTTAAGCAGTCGGTCCCGGACGCTGTCAATAGATGGCGGTCATTACAGTTCCCAACCCGCAGTGGAGCAGCGTGGTGGACTTAAGCTCCAAGCCCCCCTCCTCACCCTGGGGGAGGCCTAAGCCCCTGCAGTGGGGTAAAAATGGGCTGATGATGATGATGACCTTGCAAAAAAAATGTAACTGCTAGTTAACTATAGTCTTATATTCTGAAAGTTATATACAAGTGTTTCTGTAACCAACAACTATACGTTTCAGCTATGGATGTTCATAAAGATACCGCGTTGTGACAACAATATTGTGAGTCTAAAAATATACGCCACAGATCAAACATATACCAGTGGATATTTTGAAATATTCGCAATGAAGTAGTATTTTATGTGACGCACATGTCAAGTTCGTGCTGGAAAAGAAAATAAAGATTGGAAAACTACATTTCATGTGTAATTTAAACAAAAATTGTTCAAAACAATTATAATGAGGTATATTGTCTATGTCCAATCACTGAGTCTGAATTTCGTTCAGGTTTTCGTTCGTTTTGAAGTATGAAACGCGTCAGCCTGATTATTATACTACGTAAAGCTCAGCATAACAACCTTGTTCACAATATCAACTTGTTGCAACGATGAGTGATTTTAACCCAGTACTTTTGACGTCATATAGACGAGACGAAGTTTGAACGAACCGCTTGAGAAGGGTCGTAAGAATAATCATGCTTCCCATATTACGTATTCCTCGTACGCACGCATATTTTTCATTTTGTGAAATTTCGTGATATATTTGTAAATATTCGCTTTAATAATTGTGAAACGTTTTATGGCAACCGTAAACGCTATTTAGCTGAGATGAGAGACGAAATTTATGACGTCCAACAAGCGTACTTACGCCGATGGAATTCTAACCGTTATCTGAGTATTGCCTTTGGGACGAAATCGGAACAACATATTTATAAACATTCACATTTATGAGTATTTTTTTTTTGGACCCACGAAAACAAGATTAAATTTCCGCGAATCATATTTTCACGAAACAGTAGTAATGCTTAATAATAAAACATCAAAATATAATCTAATTACTTTATGTCATCGATTTAATTAAACAAGAAAATTTTTGTAGTGATGTAGTGATGATGAAAATGCATAATTCTTAACTTTTGTTTTTTTTTGACATTTTGATTAACTTCAGGTCTCTAAGTAGACTAAAAGCAGTGTTGAACTAATCGATGTAAAGAATGTTCGGTTTCCGGCAAGAGAAATGTGTAGTGACAAATTTCCATACAAACGGCGTTAAAGGTTGCACCCCATTAAATCCTAACCGATTGGGGCAAAAAATTATATGGTATTCAGATCAACAAAAACTAAGTTTATATTTATATTTTCATACATCATAAGAAAAAAAAACTAAAAAGCAAGGTTTTTTTTATTTTGTTTCATTTTTCACAACCTATTCAACATGAAACGAATTGGATTTTCACATGCAATTAGTTTAATGTCTTAACTAAATGAGCAATGATTGAATGAAAAAAAATATCATCGTTATGAAATGTGGAAACAAATAATTGGTAATAAAGTATATATATCGCCAACAATATAAATAGAACTAAATTAAATTAAATTTATAAAAATTAAGTAATAAATTTAAAAATAATTACTAGTACTTACAAATCATTGAGCAAATTAAATACGAATATATATTGCTAAGCAAAACGAGAGTTACGTATATAAGCGACACATACTCGTCTGTTAAAACTTGCTTACGTCAGAAAAACAGACCTAGCATCATCATCTTACATCTATAATGAAAAGAAATACCTCGAAACTATTAAAATCATAATTTCAATTGTAATCATTGATGAAGAATAATTTTTTTAAAGTAGCTTTTAAAGTTTTATTAAGGAAAACGTGGAAATGTGTTAATAAAAAGCAATAATATATTTAAAAAAAAAACTTAAAACTCGACGGCGTTAAGAATAATTATGAAGTCAAAAGACAATAACATAAAATACACGATCATATAAATATGATTTGAATGTTATAAGGCTTCTTGGCAGATGAGGAAAACTTCATATCGAAATGACCAAAATTTATTTGGTGATGATCTGTAGGGGAAACTACTCGTATATTTTAATTTTTACAAAAAAAAAAGATTTTATGATTTCTGATTGCCTCCACCTGCAACGCCTTCTTATAACGCTCAAGTCATACTATATGATAGTATATTTTATCCACATTCTAATAGATTATGAAGTTTTTTTTATTTTGTTATTTTTTAAGAAAATGATTTTTAAAATTTTTTTATTACTGTTTATTTTCTTTCAACTAAAGAACTTAAATCTTTTATTGTTTTTTAGTCGGCTTAGGGTTACACAAGTGTGATTTTTTCAAAGATATATAAACTAATATCCGCAACGGACCAATCCAATGTAGAGATTGCAATCCGGAAAAATGGATCCTGCAACAATATAGACTGACCGGATCCGGTACCAATATACCAAATCCGGTAACCGGGTAAGGTAATTGCATATTTTGCCAAAATAACTGCGCTGTTGCATGAGTAGAAAATTTAAATAATTATAAGGCTTAGCAAAATGAAACTGCATTTTATGCAGAAAGCAAGCCGCTTTGCCCAATGATACTACGGACCAATATGAATGATTTCATCCGAGAAATTGAAAATTTCATTTACTGGAATTCAAGATGGCGGATCATTTTCAAAATGGCGACTGCACAAATTTAAAATTTTACCGTCTCAAAACGGCTGCACAGATTTTAGTAATTTGGGTGTCAATCAATTTGTATTGACTCCTCTAATCAAAAAAATACCGTTTAGGAAATTAAAGATCATCATCATCATCATCATCAGCCCATTTTTACCCCACTGCAGGGGCTTAGGCCTCCCCCAGGGTGAGGAGGGGGGCTTGGAGCTTAAGTCCACCACGCTGCTCCACTGCGGGTTGGGAACTGTAACGACCGCCATCTATTGACAGCGTCCGGGACCGACTGCTTAACGTGCCCTCCGAAGCACGGTGTCAGTGATATTGTGTACTTAAGTCAGAAAAACTCATTGGTACACGCCCGGATTCGAACCATGGCCTTAAAAATTTGAGACAGGTTCGTTGCGCTCTAGGCTATCACGACATTATAAATTAAAGTAAATTAAAGATGGTAGCCAATAATCAAGAAAATTGAGTAATTTTCAAATCTGATTTTCGTTCTAATTAAAAAAAAATTTCTTGAAAAAAAGCCACCATAGCTTGTGATAAGCCACAAGTTACTAATTTCACTATGAATCAGCGTTTTCAATATTTGATGTACTACATATTATATGGTTCATAATATCCAGAAATTATAAAACCTTACCTATTTTAATTTTTGAGATAATTAAACTCCGTAACGAAAAAAATGAAACTGGCAATTTTGAGATTTGATTGATTGAGATTTGTACGTATAGTTTTTTTTTCCACTTCATTAAAAAGTCCAAAAAGGAAAGTTAAGTTATCTTGGTTAGATCAATCCGCGCAATCCATAATATTTGCTAGAATAGTAGCATAAAAATATTATGATGTTTATGTATTATTGGAATTGACAATTTTTTTTGTTCGCAGACGCCATATGTATTTATTATATACCCTATGTCACTCCCACATATAAGACAAAGCTCACGACCCTTCATAGTATGTTAAAATCCGTAGAACCCTTTCAAATAAGTAGATATACAAACATACTTCCGTATACTCGAAAAAACATTGTATAGTGGCTCCGTTTATTTTCAAACCGACAAGGCAACAATACACTTTCACAAGGTAAGAATATAGCCCCAACCAATGATGTTTTACTTTTACAGACACGGCCCATCACCATTGAAATACACGTACAAGGGAAAAGTGACACTTTTAGAACGTCCTAGTTGAGACGTTTTGCTCCTCCATGTGTTTCGGCAGCGCTAGCAGATGAGGTTGTAGAGACAATCTTTGTCATAACTGTACGCTTGCTTAAGTTACCTAACCTAACGGTCATCGTTTATTATAACTCATTGAGGACAAACGGGTGCTTTGCGGGTAGGGAAAATGAAAATGAGCCTCATTGTAATCACATTATTACAAAAACTTGTCTTGATAACTTATTCCAAAGATTTTATTATAAAATTATTAAAAATTAATTTTTGACCAAGTATTTATTTTCAGTTTGTTATGATCAGTTAATCTAAGTGAGCCATCCTGTTTGAGTACAAGTGATTACGTATATGAAAAAAATAAAACATCGTTAGTCCCTATAGTATAGAAACACCCAAATACGGTTTTAATCATAGCATCTATATATAAATAGGCGAAGGAAAAGCTTTACACCGTGTTTAGACCCCATTTTAAGCGTATTATGCGCACGGGGGACTATAAGATTTGGCTTAGTTAAAGTTTATGTGGAGTAGGAGTGTAGAAAGCTAAAATCTATATATAGGATGAATTTTTGAGACGCAACTATTAGGCGAAATCATAAACTATGAGAAATAGCGAAAAGTGTTTAAAGGGATCATGAGTTCGATTTTTTAGAAAACAAAACTGCATATTTACATTTTTGAAAAATCTGTTCCTTTGACAGAAAATCAAATCACTTCATTTTATAATCTATTTTTATACGTAGAGAGAAAGCTTTGTATTCCCATGCAAGCATATTGCGCTTACGGAGGAGTGTCAGATTTGGCACTGTCAAAGTTTAGAAGTGCAGAAAGGTAACATCTATAGACAGGCTAAATTTTTGAGATGGGATTAAACTATGAGAAATAGCGAAAAGTGTTCAAAGGATTCATGAGGTCGATTTTTGAGGAAAAACATGCATATTCACATTAAAAAAAATCTCTTATTTCATCAGGGAATCAAACCACTTGATTTGATAATCTATATTATATTAATACGTGAAGAGAAAACTTTGTACCCCTTTTAAAGCATATTGCGGGTACGGAGGAGTGTGAGATTTGGCATAGGTAAAGTTTATTCGGAAAAGGAGGAAAATCTTCATATACCTATTATGTGTTATAAATACTGTGAACCATTGGTGTTAATAGTTATTGGTAGTTTCAAAAAAGTGAGTACGGCCGAACTTCGAGCGCTGGGCGACCAATAGCAGATATAAATACAAGAATCATCACATTAACAAAATAACAAAACGAATAGCGCATTCAATCCAAACAGCCGGAAGGTGAAAGCATCTTGTATATAAATCTATGGTTATAATCAACAATTCATCACAGATAATCGCAATTATAAAAACGTTAAAACGATTTTGCGCGCTCTATCGCGATCGACGCGTTCAGTTTATGTAAATTAAGAGAATACTCGGTCCTTCCCGCTCGATTTGAGGAGCTCCGGCTGATCTTCCGCCCGTCGACTACAATTTAATCAAAGTAAACAACGACGCCGCCGTAATTTATCTAGATTATTCCGTGGCGAGCGATAGTAATCGACTTTTTCTCTATTCCCCGACAGAGGGTGTACTGAGCGGCATCTAATGTGCCTTGAATCCCAAGTCGCTGTGCCCTATTTATTTCTTACATGAACGATCTGATTTCGACTAATATTATTGCCGTATATTTCGAACAGTATGTTTATATTGAGATACATTTCGACTTATAGCTTAGTTTGCTGATAAAGATAATAATATTTCTCCAATAAACTGTTCTATGCATCATGTATTGTTATTTAAGTACATACAAGTAATATAATAATATAAGGATAATATCTATAAAAATTATGTTAAATTAAATTATTAGGTATTTGTAAAACTTAAAGTAACTAAAAATGGATACCATTAGAAACAACGAAGTATTAAAATTAAGAATTTCTCTTGTGTTAAATAAAATATAAGTCCTAAACGTGAATGAATGCAATCAGTTAATGATGACAATCTTTTTATTTGGAGTCTTTAATGCATTTATCACTACATATTATAAAATAACTAGCGACCCGCCCCGGCTTCGCACGGGTGCAGAGCATATAAGCCGTAATGTTTTTTTTCAGTCGTAGTGTCATAGGTTGTTGCGTCGAACAGGTGTAGTAGATTTAATTACCTTTAAATGTGACGTAAGTTCATCCTACTTGGAGTATTTTATTTCAAATTCTATAAATATTTGAAAAAGTAAAGAATGAATATATATAACCTAAACTAACCTAACTACGCGTGTCGCGTCGTTCCGTAGGACCTATTTATATTTCGCAATAGCTTCTAAGATATTAATTTAAATTGTATAGTTTAAAGGGCAATCATAGTGTGCATAAAATGCTGAAGGTAAATAACGTATTTAATTTGATAAGGTTAAATAATATATCCGTATAAATTCTTTTCCAATTACCTCATCATATGACACCATTTTTTAAACATAAAATAGGTATAGTAAGCTATCCATAAAAGATAGTCATATGTCATCGTGGATTTTTCCTTATAAGACTAAAGGCGGCTTTCTATCAAAACTTTCGATGGCGTTAATGAAAGCTTCATCGCGCAAAATTTGCTTGGTCTATGGCTTGGCCGTTGTTTGTCATGGATATCGATGCCCATGGATATCCATCAGCTCTCTTAGAGCCTCGGTTTGTGATCGTTACAGCACCTCAATAAACGAATCGAGTGCATCGCGGTCGACGCCAGGTGTGTCATCGTTGCGTTCCATGGGATCAGCAGGACGTCTAGGTATTTTAGACTTGATTATATTTTTCTATATAGATGTAACACAGGTTGTATGTAATACGGTGTAAAGGTGTAAATAGAACTTTTCGACACGGCACCACATAAGTAATTAAACGGTACAGAGGCACAGTTTCATACAACCGTGCGAAATGTTTACACTACTACAAGCATGCGCGGCATGTGTGCGTGTCCACTGGCTGCTTGTCACGTACGCGGCGCGAGTGGAAAAAACCGGCTCAGCCAGTAGACAAACTCAGGGACGGCGCGACGCACATCGTATAGTTTTACATTGCAAGTTTGTGTAATTTAATGTAAAAAAGTTGTATTTTATTCTAAATATGGTTACTTATTGTATTGGATGTATGAACAATAATATAAAAAATAAATCATATTTCAATTATACTACAATAGGTAAGTAAATATTTGATTATATCTTTTTTAAGTAGGCATCATGCCTTCGCTGTAGGCATCTTTATTTTCTTGTATGATTCTTTTTTAGTGGACAGAGGATACTTCACGGTATTTTCACCTTTTTATTACTTATTATAAGCTGTTATTTAACTTAACATTTGTGAGTGGGTAACTGCGTATGTATATATTTTTAGTTCAAATAATGTAAGCAAAATTTTTACTTCGATATTTTTTAAACCATCACGTCCGATTGAACTGAAATTTAATTAATCTACGTAATTTTGGTGACAATGCAATAATATTATAGATATGATTTGACGCTGCAGTCAGAATTGTCTCCCCACGAATAACTTTTCAACAGTTAGTAGCACAGATGTGGAAATTTGTATGTAAGTTTAATGTTGATAGCGAAATATGATCTTTACCATGAACTGCTGCTACAGCCAGGATTATCTTCACACAAGAGAACACCTCAGCGGCTAATAGCATGGTCATGAAACTTTGAAACAGCGTTAAAAAGCTTGAGTTTAAAAAACATTTTTCATGAAAACTTATTATTAACACGTTATACGTCATTTTATTACTCGCTTTCTAGTCTGTCTGTCTTTAATTAAATAAATATTTAAAAAATGTTTTCGTTATCTTTCGTATGCACGTTTTCGGTTTGCAATTTGATGTAATCTTATCGGTTAGCCAAAGATTTGAAACTTAACGATAGCTTGAAACTCGTTCTAAGATTCCATTACAGACAAACATATAGGTGGAACTAATGAAAGCGTCTCAAAAACTTTCTGCTAAACTAAAAATTTACCACACTGAAAAGAATCAATAAATTATTAAAATCAAAAATTATAAAACGAAAATTATCAGAGTAAGTAATTTATAATTGAGTATTCTTTCATACCTATTAATAAAGCTAATAAACAAATGTTTAGTTTAATTTATCTTATCTTTTTGTGACAACCCTACCAAAATGGGTATAAATTTTGCTCACTCATAGCAGCTATGCCTCTGTACGGTTTATTTACTCATGTGACGGCACGGTGCGCGCTTCACTGTTGGGCAGCCAGTTGTAGCGTGGGATAGTTTTCGCAAAAATCTACTTTACTATGTTCACATATTAAATAAACACAAAATCAAGCTAATACACATTGATAATCAGATGTAAACCGTATAACACGCAATTAATACAGAGCGCAATCAATTTTATGCGATGCTCGATATCTCACTGATTCTAAATTCTAATTGGGTCAACGCGATTTCGTACGCGGGCGCAGGGGAAAACGAAGCCGCGGCCATTTTGCGGGGATAACCGAAGAGTTACGAATTATAACGTCGGTGTCACGTTTGGCGCGAAAGACGATGCCCTATACGTTTTCAAATAATGTTTTTAGTTTAACTAATAAATCACCAAGTTTTAATTGTTTGAAATACATAGTATCTAATGGAAACTTGCTTATGTGAGTTTTATCGCTTCGCAAAATTTTGTATTAATAAGCCTGAACAACTGAAAAAATATGTAAAGTAAGGAAAACTGTTTAAATATTCAATTGTTATCTAAGTCGTTAATATCACATTTTATCGATATGATGTTCTTGTAAAATTTTGATAAATTTACACCATCTGAAATTATTTTAGATTTCGAAAATTTGAAATGATTCCAGTATAAAATATTTCGAAATATTCACAGAATCAAAAAGCAGCTGCAGTATAATTTAACAAAAATTGTTTAAATTTATATATTTATCTGTGATATCCGACACGACTAGTTTTTAAGTAGGTATTAGCTTTTATTTTTAATAATTTACGTTTATTCATTTAAGATATTGTTTACAACATAATAAACAAATTGAACACGACTAATTGAATTTATAAAAATCATGGAATATTTTTGTCCCCCGGAATTTTATTTTTTCATCATTTTTAAATAATTGCCATCGAAGTGTATGAATGTCAACATGATGTGTAACTATGGCTAATTTCATGTTTCTACGAGTGGACCAACAGACAGGTGAGTGATCTCATAAAGTCTCTGTCTTAATGAAACGAAACTGCATCGTATTGTGCAATTAAAGTGTCCTGTGCACTCTCAGTTTGAACTGTGAGTCTGGCGTAAACTCAAATTGCGGTTGTGAAAGGGATCGCGCGGGTGTTGGCGGACGTGGTCGGTCATCACCACTAAATTGGTGTACGTACAGGTGATTGATTGGACGGAACGATCGAAATGCTAACCCTTCGTATCGAACGCTGCTGCTAAGGGTTTCTTTTTAACCTTAAAGGGCCGCAACCCTAAAGTTAACTGTTTCTAGTCTAATATAGTCAACAGTTAAAAAAATTTTTGCTGTACTGTTATCTCTCAGTGCATGTGTGAATGCCGTAAAAACTCAGTCATCTTTTCAAGTGCACGTATTTTGAAATTAAGGTAATTACAGCGGACAAAAAATAAAATTTCTGAGCAAAAATATAAACGTGGTCGTGATTCAACTTTTTACGGCGGTCGTAAAGGCTATTTGGACAGAGCACAGACAAATTTATGTCACTCAAGAATACGTCAATAAAAATGTGCGAAGGACCGAGTGTGGGTCGACTCCCTTAACTTACATAAATTCGCAATATAGACGCGAAAAACTGAATGTAAACAGGGCCCGACAATCAAAGTAGGAAGTGTATTTCCATAATGAAAGATTTAGGAAATCGAATCAAAGAAATTTGATTTGGCATGTAGGTATGGAATTAATTTCGTATCGAAATAATTCGCCTGTCTTACCGTTTTGCTTGTCGATAAACTTCCGATAGTATAGGCGTTGAAGTCTTCACAATTTATTGCGACCCCCCTCCAACTCCGCCCCCATTGGAGGTAATGATAGATTCTATAAAATATATTTTGTATAGCCAATGGGATATTCTTTGTGATATCTGATATCTCTAACACACACACCGAAACATTTAGAAAAACAAAAAAAAGGGATATTATAAAATAGTACATAAGTTTAATTACAGAAATGATAATCAGACAAAAAGTAACAATAATTATAATAACATCAACAAAGCGTCGACTTTGTAAAGCCTTATGAACCTTTATTTATAAAACCGAAAGTAAAGGAAAATGGTTTTTGTTAAATTTCCTAACTCAGAAACGTTTGATAAATCTAAAAGTGTGACAGGATAATATTGATCGATTGATTAAATAAACAAAAAAATATTTATAATTAAAAACGAAATTTACAAGTACTCGAAATCAACCTAAAAATTCGATAAATATGTATCAGAGAAAAAATCCCTGATTAATCAGGGATTTGGGAAAGGTGAAGGCTCGCGCACCTTAACCATACACGAGGCTCAGGGTCTGACCTACGATCGGGTGATTATAGTGCGGACGGCAGAGAGATTGCAGCTGCATGACAGTGTCCAACACACTGTGGTTGCAATAACTCGGCATACCCTCTGCTGTACATACCACACTGACGAGAGCGATGACGCCATAGGAAGGTTCGTCGCGAGGGCGGTGAACGCTTCGACTGGCAAAATAAAAGAGTACAACCTAAAAATGGCAATTAGGAGCGGGGACGGAGCAGTCGTGGAGGCGATGACGAAACAACAGCGATGAGGCACGACTCCCCGGCTGGCAAGTTTCGGTTCCAAATGGCTATATGGAAATCCCCTAATTTGCTCCCCAAAAGTTTCCCCTAAATTAAGATTCATAATGTCAAAATTAGTTTTAAGTGTTCACAAAAATGTAAAGCACTTGAGTTGGCCGCACACTCAAAATCATGAAGCGCAGTGGCAGGAGTGGCGGGTCATTCTGTTCCCTCAAAAATGGTTGAGCAGGGTGACGGCTGCTTCTTCTCGCCGTGTCTGTGAACAGGCGCTGCGTGGGGGGATTAGGCCAGCTCGGGTGTGCTTAAATCATAAAACTGTCATGTAATCATCATCACAAATGTAAACAGTTTATAAGAAAGAGGAAAAAAAAAAAGAAAAACTTAATATACATGTATATATATATGATTAGATAGGATATTGGATAGGAAATAGGATATAGGTAGGGCAAACTCACTGACGCAAGAGAACACTGCAAACGCGGTGCATGTGCTAAATTTGCTCATAAAATTTAGTAATAAAGCTCATATAAGAACATGGACTTCGAGTCTATGGTAGCTGAAGTTAAAATAAAAAAAAAAATATGTATCAGTAGGAAATTGAAACAAATAAAAAAAAAATAACTGTCGGCTGATATTTTTGTATTTTCAAATCAGAACTTAAATAAAAAAGTATTATTCTTACTTTTTCATTCTTTCTCTTTTTTTGTTGCGCTAAATGTGCCGGCGTGTATACATAACAAAAATATTTGTGAAGAATTTATTATAATTTTTGCTATTACTATTAGGTAATTTCATGGTAATTTAGTTAGTTTAAATAATAATTTAATTATTTCTAAACCTATACACGAAATTAAACATTAAAAGTAATTCATATAAATAAGTGAGTAATAAAGTTTTATTTTGTGATTTAATAAGAAATATCGATCTAAAACTATAAAACCCAAAAAATAACATCCATAAAATAAAGTAACTAATATTATTATAATGATATTTATATAAAAAGCCATAAAAGTTCATTAGACGGCACATGTTATGAGATCACCACAAGTTTCTTTCAATGAAAGTGGTGATGTGAATGCCGATTGAATTGAAATAAATAGCCAACAGCGAACCACTTCCTCCGTTTTTCTACGTAAATCAAGAAAGTACGGCTCTACGCGCTCGATTTGAGCAGCTAAGCTAATCTTCCGCCAGTCCGCTTCAGTTTAATCAATGTAAACAACACTGACGCTGTAATTTATTTAGTTAGAAAAATCATGGTGATTTTTTATACCGCTATCTATGTACAGTCACGCATGAATATTAGAGTTGAATTTGGGAAGCTTTATAATCCACTAGCTTTTGTATATGGCTTTTATTTAGTGTTTAAGAGGATTGTGATTACACAATCGATGTAATGGGCCATGTATAGTGGCGATAATTTCCATACAAACGATGTGAACGGTTGCACCCTATTAAACGTAAACCGATTAATGGAAAAAAATGGTATTTAAATCAGCAATAACTAGGTTTATACGTTTTAGATTTTTTTTTTAAATTTTGGTATGTCATGAAAAAAAAAATGCGCGAGATTTTTTTTTCTCGATATTGTTTCATTTTTCACATATTCAACATGAAACTAGCATTTTCACATGTAAAAAATAAAAAATAAATAAAAAAGTTATGAATTGCGGTGAGATGACAAAATATAGTTTCATGTTGAACATGTGAAAAATTAACAATATCGAAAAAAAAAATCTAACCCATTTCTTTTTTTTTTTTCATGTCGTACCAAAATATTTAATTAATAAAAAAAAATAAAAACGTATAAACTTAATTTTTGTTGTTCTGAATATAATGTATTTTTTGTGCCAATCGGTTAAAGTTTAATGGTATGCAACCTTTCACGCCGTTTGTATGGAAATTTGTCGCTACAGAATCCTTTTAATGTACTTACACATTTTAAGCATGTTTCTTGCATGTTAAGACAAACTGTTTGGGAACATTTGATCTATTTTCTGAAACCTCGCTCTTTATTGCTTTTATTTTTTGTCTCCTTTTAAAATTGATAACTTGATGATACTTAGTCTATTTCTTTAGTCATTATACTTCGTGACATTCGTTTGCGAACTTCAATTTTATTGATCAAGGAAAAAGGGGTTTAAATTAAAAGATTTGACCCTAACACACATCCATACATACGCAAGCACATATAAATTTATACTATTAAACTTTTCACAATTTTATTATTTTTAGAGCAGAATTTTTTTTAATACATTTCTAGACCAACGGATCTTTATTCGTCAAATATCCAACTATTAAAAATTTGTATTTCTGATCTTAAACCAGCAAAACCATATTTTGAAAGCGCCACTTTTTATGTTATTTCATTAGAAAATTTTACTACAGTGCATATGAAACGGGTACACTAGTACACTTGAAAATAAAATACAAAATAGTTTACCTTTTTGCCGTCTAATTCGTGTATTCCTTGGGCTAAGACTTTGTCTACGCTAGCTGGCTCAGCGAATGTAATGAATCCAAAGCCCCTGTAACAAATGGATACACTGTTTCAAAAAACTTTGTGCGTTTCATTTCAGCTTCGAAGAGTTTTTTATTGATGACAATTACTAGAATTCGGTTTGTTTGGTGTTAATTGTCTGGTAAATAAATGTTGCATTTGTTGTTGCGTTGGTTCGCATTTACCCGACAATTATACAAATATGTGTTTGACTGGTTTATTGAATTGAGCCGTAAATTGTATCAATGCGTACATGCGTACCATGAAATATTGGTACGTATTTGATTCACACCCAATAAATCGATGGTTGCTAGTTCTCCATCACTGGTATCGTTCCAGAAAGTACTGTTAAAATATGTTCGATCATTTTAATTTGAAGGGAATTTTTTGGAAAATGCTAGAACGTTAAAAAATCGTAAACACTCGTAAATATATTATACACTTGTACATATTTTTTTTTAAATTCCTTGGACATGTAACACACGAGCATATAGTCCCAAACTAGGCAGAGCTTTTCTTATGGGTAAGGGAGTCAGGGGCCAAACCTAACAAATTTTAGTTAGAAACTCATCTCTGAAACGAATGATTACATGAAAGTGGTTATTGGTCCATATCTTAGAAAAGTTATATGGCTATAGCTAGGTATAGAAAAATAAAGGTTATGTTAATATGTTTTTCAACAAAAGCATTTTTTTTAAATAGTCCGCTGTTAATTTTAGCCCCGAGTTTGGGGTTAAAATTAACAGGACTGGTGCTGGTTTTAACAGGAGGGGTGTGTATTAACATGATTGAATGTATTTAGTTTTTCGGTAAAATAAAAGTAAAAGTCTCAAAGAAAAACATTTATTTGAGTATAACAGGCATACTTATTAATGCAACATTTTAAATAAGTTGAAAAATTGTTTTACAGCTAATACAACAACAGTCTTTTTAATCAGCAATAATAATCTTATGACAACTACTTTTTCAGTCACATTTTAGATTACATATGATCAAATACTTACCTTACTATAACTTATTAATTAAATAAGTACTTGGTTCTTAAAACCATTAAATCTCTTGATCAAAACTATCATCTAATGTTAACTGAGAAATGTTCAACAATTATTTGGAAAATCACAGTCTGAAAAATTGGCAAAAGTTTTTTCATAAATAAACCTTTCCACCTACTTAAAAAATACACAAAAAATAGAAAATAGACTATTCTAATCGTAGACATGGCATTAAAATCACAGCTCAGTTATAATTTGGAACCATAAAATAACATGTAACGACTAATTGTTAAATATAATATTCTTAATAGTCATCATCTGAGTTGCAGTTTGTGCAAACAAAAAAAAAAGAGTGTGTCCTTTTACGCAAGTGACATGAGCCCTTTTCTTGCACGCTGTGCATTGTATCCAGTCACCACCGGTTGAATCTTCAGCAAAAGACTTACCACATGTTAAACAAACCCACTCATCATTTTCGGTTTCGCTATCTTCCATAAATATATTATTATTTCTTTTGTACGTGCGCCACACCGACTGTAAAAAAATAGTTATTGATAAGTATTGCCGACTGGTTGGCATTGGCACAGGTCGATTCGTTACTATTCAAATGGTTTGAGTACCTATTTTGAGCACCGAAAAGTTTATACTTTGGGTGCAATTCGCTTGTTAATTTTGTTACCCCTATTAATTGTAGCCCCTATCTCCCCTACTAGACAACTGATATACACACTTGAATATATTTTTTAATAATCCATATACGTACATATATTTTACACCCAGACACAGTACAAATAGACAATACGTTCATGCACACATATATTTGTCCCGGGTGGGAATCGAACCCGTAACCTCTTTGTTCTGTAGTTAGGGTCTAACCACTGAAGCAATCAGTCAAAGTATTAGATAAACTTGAGGTGACAGACTAGTGACAAAAGAGAAGGTTTAGATTTAGAAAAGAAATAAATAAGTTGTCATAATGACGAATGGATTTCATTGAAGTGGATATTAGTTTATATATAATATTTAGCTATGGACATAGAGATAACAAAATGGAAGGCAGTATCCATTATAATAGAGATACTCGTAGCAATCTGATAATGCCGTCTATCAACCTAAACTCTGGTTTAATGAAGTTTTACATTGTCAGTTTGTAGGCAGACACCCGCGCAGCCGCCTTCACACCCGCCACTTGTCGAATGTGTCGAACGTGCTCACGTTCGACGCATAGTTCCATCTGAGAATACGTACGAAATGAATGTTTATAGAACTCGCCTTAACCTAATGTCACACATAACCGGTGCAGTGGTTCGTATGAAATGTGTTTGTCTAATGAACATCCAATACATTTAATTTATTTGCCATTATAATTAAAATATATGCAAATTTACTAAATTCTTATCACTAAGCAATATACTTGGCTCCACCGAGTTTGTTAAATCAATTTGGTGTATAACTTCAGGAGGTACGGCAAAAGGAGTTTCGGCCTTTACCTTTAAAGAAAATATGCCCTGAATACTGTACAATACGATCTTACGAAAGACATAAACGGTTTACAGCGATATTTATTGCCAAGTTAAACTGTGAAAATGGAATTCCGGGTGTTTTTCGTATCTCGGCGGAGGTGAGGGTATGGCGAGGGGCGACAGTTCTGCCAAGGACCGTTTCCCTGATTGCGCGACGTTCCTTCGGCTACTCAGTCTGCTACGTACTTCGGGCTACGTGACGGCATCCCCCTATTTCAACCGGTGAAATAAAATGAAATTACAACTTTTCAGTTGCCTTCACCTCGAACAAACTTGTCGTTTTATTTATCAATGATAGCTTGAACATTATACTCTGTATTTAAAATTCAATCTTCGCAAAGGTTTCGCCTATCGAAGTCAAATTTTAAATACTTTCTATACTTATATACTGACCGAATGGCCGAGTGGTTAGAGACCCTAATTGTAGAGCCAAAGGTCACGGGTTCGATTCCCGCATAGGACAAATATATGTGTGCATGAACTTGAACACGTTTATTTCGGTCGGTGTCTGGATGGAAAATATTTATATATGTATATATTAAAAAGAACATTTAAGAATGTATGTCAGTTTTCTAGTTACCCATAACACAAGCACAATACTTGCTTACTTTGGGACTAGATGGCGCTGTATGGGATGTCCCAGGTATTTTAATTGTTATATTATTATTATAAACGTAATATATTTATTGCTTTTTGTTTTAATCACCACTACTCGATATACTGTAATATACTTATTTATTTACGGAATGAAATATTCCATCTTAGGCTTAACAAGGCCAACTTGTTCAAGTTAAAGTATTTTTAATCGTAAACAGATAATCCATCACTGAATAGTATTATTTTTTTTTTATAATCGGCGCCCTAGCTAATATTTCAGTCAAGTAAATTGAATAATAACGCAGCGATTTTGAGCAAGCGCGCGCTGGCCGCGGGCCGGGCCGGCGATAAATAATAAAAAGCCTTCTCCACTTTAGGACTTGCAAAAATCACAATTTATAGAGCATTTTAATTTCACTTAGCCGATCCATATTTTACATGTGGCGGCGCGCCCGCTTCGTCCGGACACGAATTAATACTAAATTGAAATTGTAAAAATGGAAATACAATTTTCTCGAGCGTTGTGGCTCCGCGGCCGGGGTGTGCGAGTTCGCGCCGCCTCTTGTGGGGCGCTGTATGCCTGTTATCGCTTTTATCTTTATTATACACAATAGATATTAAAATAAACAATGTGATGTCTCGCTTAAATGTAATTTTGAATTTCATTACCTGCATTATTAATACAGAGTACGCAAATGTAGAATATTATGTTTCTCGATTACGCGCAGATGAATATTGATCAATGCTTTTATTACAAGAACTTTGAAGTTCTCAAAGTATGACTTAGAAAAATTTAAACTCTAAAAGGATAGGCCTTAAAAATGCAACAGTATTTTTTACAGAGAAAAGTAAAAATTAAAGATACACGGTTTTCAATTATAATCGTAACTGAAAACTTTTTTAAATAATTTCCCCATCGACAACAAGTTTTTAATTCGTTAAAAAAAAAATTAATATTTTATAATCATTTCCACAAAAATTTACTCATAATTATTTTCGTTGATTGTGACACAGGAACTTGTATAAATATGTATTGTTGGTATAAATGAATGTAAATGTGAATAAATTGTCAAATTTTCTAATATGAAAACATGAAACCGGCTTTTAATAAGGGCTCTCAAACGGTGCTCAATAATCGTCTTTGCGAATCCTTTACAGAAACAATCATACGTACCTACTCGCGCAAACGTATTAAAACGGTCTCGCTCTTTATAAGATTCACGACTTAATACACTCGCTACTCATGTACGAAAACATGTAGGGAACGTCGGAGTTGGGAAATTTAAAATAACGAGCGAGTTCGTACCTTCGCCGAAAGCGAGCGATGCGTCGACACGAGGGCCTCTCCAGCCGATAGAGTTACGTCCTATTTATGTTTGAGGGCGCACTGCCTTATTTTGTATACTAAGAGAGAGAATTCAATTTTGCTTTACGAATCCGGTAATAAGTTTCGAGAATTTAGATTTGGAAAGTAAATTCGTTCGTTGCGACAGAACGGGGAAGGATGTTTTCGGACGCAGTACACGATTCTTTCGAAATTAAAGATGTCGACGTGAAATCTTTTCAGAATTCAAAATGGGGTTTTACGTCTCTACAAGTATTCGCAGTTTTTCTTGTGTGGTACGAAACTAAGTAAAACTAACTTTTAACGATTTCATAAAAAGAAGGAAGTTCTATATTCGACGGTGTTTTTTGTGCGTTCACCGATTTCTCGGAATCAGTAAAATACAGATTTGGTTATTTGGAACTATATTCTATTAAGGATAATATTTATTCAAATTAATATATATTAATATATTTTTTTCTTTGGCGTAGAAAACCTAACCAATAAGCAAAGTAGAAAATAGATAAGGCGAAGTAGAAAATAAAAGAAAACTCTTGTCAAGTGCATCTTGTGACTATTGAAAGAAAATACTGTCATGCCTAAAGCACCATCGGGGTATAGTTGGATGCGAAAGGCGGAGGACCGTGTGTAGTGATGAGCCTTGGAAGAAGCTTATATCATGCAGCGGAGAAACACAGGCTGTTGCTGCTGCTGATGATGATGAACTTTCATGAGAATTACAATAATATTTTTTCCTAATTTTATAATGCATAACATAAAAAAAAATAATAAAAATATACAAGTAGTAGTGAATAAAGAAGCTCCCTATCAAATTTTGAAAAATATAATACCTACAGACCATTAGGTTTCACTTATTATTTCTTTGAATTCTCGCGGAAAACAGAAAATCTGCACAGACATATTTCCGCGGTAGAATGTAGTTTTGTCGGTTTTTGAGGTGCAAGCTCGTTTCTATCTATAATTTTATCAATATCGGTGGTTCACCTGCTTAGCCATGAAAGGGTAACAAATACACACATTTCCGAGGTAAAAAAAGTACCCCATCTGCTGACACAAGTAATAAATGATTTTCACTAAAAGTTTGATCAAAATCCAGACAGTAGTTTTGCAAAAATTGTAAAAATAGTGTGTCGACGTCTAAATCGATAACTGAACCACACTACCATCACAATTTAAAAAAAAAATGTGTAATGTAGAACATATTGTATTGATTCGTTATAGTTTTAATATTTTTCTTTCTTTAGAATATTTCTCACGCTCGTGGCGTGTGGATCGACAAAAGTCGCGAAAATAGAAAGAAGTACGAAAAGTGAAAATTTTTTAATTGCGATCGGTGCGCGCTAAAAAGTTGTGCAGGTGGCCGAAATTGTGGATGAGTGAATTTTTAAAAGTAAAAGAGTGGAAGCCAACCGTCGCTTGGAGGGGTTTTCTGCGCAAAAGAATGTTTTTGTCGCGGTGACCCCCCTTTTTGGGATTGCCATTCTAAGGAGGGTGCCGAACTGCATTGGGGACTGCGATATCGCGAATTGATTGCGACGATTCCTTGAGATATAGCGGAAAAAAGGTATTTTCGGATTTAATTAAATAGTGGCATAGGGCGATACTTGAGACGGTCGACACGGACACCGGTGATAGCGGGGGCCCGAAATTAGCCAGAAATTTTTTTCCTGGAAATCGGACGTCAGAAGGGAAAATTTTCTTTATTTGACTACTATTTATAGCGGGGAATTTTCAAATTTGCCAAACTGTTCAGAATCGGGTCATGTGGCTTGGAAAACTGTAGAGGGAGTTTATTTGAACCGTTATAGTTTTATTATTAGTATTTATGAAGTCCGTGTCGAGTCGCACATACTTGCATTAAAGAGGTAATTAATTACACCATGTATTAAAACAATAATAAGTTTCACAATCATAAGTTACTATTACAAATGTAGAACACAATATAAACAGAACAAATTGGCACAGACTTCGTAAACTACAAGTATAAGCCTTTTTCTTACCTACCTATAATTTATTGGTTATTATTTCGTTCGCTCCAGTGTAGGCTCTGATTTCACGAAAAAGTGCGATTACCTTATTTCTCGGAGTTGTGAAGATATATTTAAAAAAGGGTCAAAAGACGTGTATTCACGAGAGCTGTAAGGTGCAAAAAGAATTATTCGAGAAAGTAAAAAACGAAAAAGTTGTGGCCAAAATAGTGTAATAAAAGTCTTTTTTTCGAATTTTTTATTTTGGAGGTCCATATTTTGGAAACAAAGAATGATATCTAAAATTTGAGAAAAACTCCTCTGCAAAAGTCAAAAAGTCGGAACGACATTTTTTACGTGACATTTTTTAACTTCATGTTTCGCAGAGTTCGTTATCGGTGTTTGTTATGAATTATCGGGGATTTGTTTAAAATGATGCAGTTGACATTATAATCTACTAAGTGTAAATAATTATTATCTCTCGGTAATAATTTGGACTCTTGATACAATAACACCAAATTCATATTCTAAAATAAAAAGACTTGTCCCAAAACAATGATTGATTAATTGTATGTTTTTTTTATTGCTATGGTGTAGTAAAACATATTCTTCTTTGAAAACTATCCCTTCATTTAATTATTCCAAGTAAATTAGTGTTATTGATTTGAATTATTTTTATTTCCATTCAAAATGGTTTGCTGTAAATGCAAATAATCTTATTTTTAATATATTTTTTTTTTAATATTTTTAAACCAAAATATTACGGTTTTCATTTTATATGAAACACTTATTTGGTTGGTTTAAAGCAAATATTCTTATTCTAAACACTTTTAACATTTTTTTTAATCGTGTCGGTATAGGCGTGGATTTTAGTAAATAGTGCAAATCTGCAATATCTCGGAGACTTTTAAAGCTATGATGTTACAACAGGTCTCAAAAGATGCGCAAGAACAAGTGCTACAAGATCATAATAAAATCAAAAAAATTTGAAAAAGTCAAAAAGTAAGAATTTTATGTTAAAAATTGTCAATAAAAACCTAACATTTTTTTAACCTTCGACTTTAGGCCTTGATATTTTAGAAAGTAAGACCGATATCGACAAAATAAAAAAAAAACGCTCGGGGGTATTCCATTGGCTCCAGTTTAAGCCTACAATGATCAAAATCCGATAATAATTGTGGCCTATAGGTGAGTCATCAAAAAAACAATTGTGTTATATTTTTGTTCATTATGTTACGTATTGTGTTTGAAATTAAATAATTAGTTAATTTTGATCAATTTTCGTGTACTGAAATGTTAAAACGTGAAAAAGATGGTGGGAACTCGTGGGCCCAGCAATTTTCATTGTTAACAAATTAAAATTATTATTTTGAAAGCTACGCGATTGGGAAAGAACTCAAAGGATGCGGAATCGAAAGGGATACAATATGCAAGCATAAATTTTTTGATAAAGTGGAAAGGTTTTTGAAAAAATTGAAGAAAATTGAAAAAAAACGGTTTTTTTCGAGATTTTTTGACTCGAAAAAATGAAGAACAAAAACGGTTTTAGACAATAGGGTTGGCTACAGTTTAAGCTAAAAAAGTCGAGGTTCGATAGAAATTGTGACCCATAGCTTGCCCTTTCGGAATTGAAAAATTTGCAACGGCGGATAGGCATACTCAACATATTGAGAGGTCGAAGAATTTTAAATTCATTTTCAATGTACTCGATGGTCGTGTAAGGCACGAGATCTGTTATTTTTTTTTTAAATTGCAGTGGTAAAATTTTTTTTTAATATAGTTTTCTTTTTGTGTAGTACCTAAGCTATATTCTAATGAAAAATAGTTTAAAAACGATATCCAACTGTTTTAGTGTAATTAATCGTTATTTATGCGCTGTCAATGCATGGCGGTCGTTACAATCCCCAACCCGCAGTGGAGTAGCGTGGTGGATTTAAGCTCAAACCCACCCTCACTCTGGGGGAGGCCTAAGCCCCTGCAGTGGAGTAAAATGGGTTGATGACGATGAAATTGTTATTATAATCACATTTTGCATTCACTATATATTTAATTGTGAAATAGTTTTTAATTTAAAGAGCATTTATAGGTACAGCCTCCATTACATGCGGTGGTAGATAAAATTCGAAGAAAATAAATAGGGACCCGGACTGTGCGCGGGCGTGGACCGCAACGTCAGGAACAAATAGCGGTGACTCCTGTATTCATGGCTGCAGGCCCGGTACAAACCGATAGCAATTACCGGCGGAATTAATATCACGCCCCAAATGTTACTCGCACATTTATACGTATCGAGTGCAATATTGTCTCCTTTATTAGTCGCCGGGACAAATGCCACCGCTGTCGTAATTTCGCTCTTATTTCGCCTTTCGATTGCTTCCTTTCCTATTTAACCTCTGAGATAATTAATACTTCTTAGCGCGCGGTGCCCTGCTCGTTCATCACCCCCTTCGATGTCTGCGTGCTCAGCCAAGCCCTTGTGAGGCTGCGTGAGGTCAATGGATTAAACCAGCGCTTTCTAAATCTATTTGGCTGCTTTTTTAATCCCGGATTACTCTTGATATTTTTAGTTCGATTTCGATTCTGTTTAGACATGTCACGATTAAACAACATATAATTATTTAGTAATATAAAGTCTGTAAGTTACGTATTGCAAATATGATTTCCTAACGTTATACTTGACAAAAAAGTTTAATTTTAAATGCTACATAACCAATGAGTAAAAAAAAAATATCGCATTAATTTTGAAATAATCAGAGATTGCCCAACGGAGTACATTTAAGCTACCGTGGAATTAAGTAATCCAATAATTAATCTAAATGGAGCGTATAGCCGAATGCTTCAAAACAATCGGGCCGGCCGCAAAATACGTGCATTAAATGAAGTGAATCGTTGCCTCGGGGGAGATCCCCGATAAATTAAATTGATTAGAATCCCGGCCGATGTTGGCCGCCGATGTTGCTCTCCGAAAAAAATAAAGCCAAGTGAAAAAAGCTGCCTTTATTTGACTACAGTTTTTAATAACGGAAATGAAGAACAATGAGGAAATATGAAAAATAATGCCCAACTCAACATACAATATAGAGTTTTTTTTTTACATTACGTTTTATTGCATCACAGACGCGATTAATAGTGAAGTCGATTTGTGAAAAAAAAAACGTTATTTCTAAATTATGTGCATTAAGTTAAACTAAAGCTGTAATCGATTTCGTCGGATCAGGAAAAACTGTACTTAATAAGAAAACTAACTAAGCATTGGTTTCCTTAGCAGCTACAAGCTTAAAAAAGTACAGAGTGCAAACAGGATTAGATTTAATTTCGTGCTCTCTAAGCAAGCGAAGGTTTTAAGAAGGTTCGAAGCTTCACGCTTAGGTCAGAAAATTTGATGATGAAAAATCAGAAAAAAATTAAAAATATTTCATTCAAATGTCACAAAATTCCTTTCTATTCAACAACGTAGCCTTGGAATCTGGAGATCATATTTGAAGAAATGAATATACATAATTGTAAGAATTTGGAAATGCGGAATGATATTGATTTTAAATATAGAGCATTGGTGTTTTGATCTTATATGTTTTTAAAATAATTAATATTTATGCCCAATTTACATATTTTTGAAATTCAGTGATCATATTATTTTCAATAAGTTGAAATTTTCCCTACTTTGTGTGAAACTTTAGCAGCTTAAATTTTAAGCTCGTATTTAGACGGTCTAATCGCGCCTTGGTGCCGCTCTGCTACACTTAGCGACGTGACACGAGGAAAAGACAATAGGCTGGATCTAATTTAGTGTAATGAATTCGCTATCCATCGTCAGTGAAACAGGGTGGGTGCAGTCAATGCGGCTTATCTCATGCAGCATACACCCTGCTTATTTATTAGCAAAGTCTTGATCCACCATTGCAGTGACGTGTGTTTCGAATTAATTATTTCAAGTGTGAGAATAATGAACAAGTTCATCAGGTAATTTTAATGGAATTCTGAAACGTATGATGTAAAAGTTTTAAACAAGATAATAGTCGATTTGTTACCTAGGAGATAAAATAGTATTTTTCTAGCGAAAACCCTGAAATATTGAAACTTGTGTATAGGAAGTAATTCAATGCCACTAGCGAAGTGCAAATAGATAAAATCGCACCAGAGTTAAAAAGTTGTTCATTAGAAGAAAAATAAATAGATAATTATTTAAAACTAGCGACCGCCCGCAGCTTCGCTTGCGTAGACTACGAATTCCTGTTGTAGGTACTATTAACGTTCGAGATGGTTTATACGTACTTTTTGCTGGAACCAATTTTGGTTACACCCATTCAAACTTTCAATCTTCATTCCCCTTCCACCCTTTAAAAAAACTGATACAATTTTTAATCTCCCGTTTCCCACCCTTAAAATGTGGAAATCTAAAAACCCTGAAACACGTCGTTATTTAAGTCCCTCCATTCCCATTCTTAAGTTTGAAATTTCTAAAAAAGCCTTTCTTAACGTAATGCTCACGTTATAAAGTAAACCTATGTTCCAAATTTAAGCTTCCTAGACTTAGTAGTTTTAGCTGTAGTAGTTGATAGATCAGTGTGGACAAACGACAGACAGATAGACAGACAAACAAACACAAAAACACAAAAAGTTGCTAATGACACTCTTGACAATCTTCTTTCACGTCTGCAAAGTTTCATTAAAATCTGTTCAGCCGTAGTGGAAATTAGCTCGAATAGATAAAATTGAATTGAATAGACAAACAGACGGACAAAAAGTAGCTAATGTCAAATCTCTTGACAACCTTCTTTCCCGTCTGCAAAGTTTCCTTAAAATCTGTTTAGCCGTTTTGGAGATTAGCTCAAATAGACAGATACACGTACAGACAGGCAGACGGACAAAAAGTAACATTTGTTAGTTTTGACGACCTTACACGTAAAGACAGACAGACGGACAAAAAGTAACATTTGTTAGTTTTGATGACCTTCTTTTTATACTTGTGATGTTTCATTAAAATTGGTTTAGACAGATGGACGTACAGACAGACATACAAAAAGTTCTGTATGTCACTTTTGACTACATCCTTTCCATATGTGTAAAGTTGCATCAAAATCGGTTAAGCTGTTTTGGCCGAAACCTATTTGCTCGAATAGACAGACAGTTCGTTTTCATATATATAGCCTATAACCTTCCGCTTGATTCAAGCTATCAAAGGCAAAAAAAATTTTCAAATCCGACTGGTAGTTTCAGAGATTAGCGCATTCAAACAAACAAACAAACTCTTGAGCTTTATAATAAGTATTTCTATTATATAGATTAATAGATTATAAGATAATAAGAAAATAAGATAATACTGATAACCGTATCAAAGTCTATTGCGTGGTTTGGAAGTAAAAAGTTAACGAACAGAGGCAGACAGCGAATTCATTTTCTCCCGCTATAGTTTTCATATTTCGATAAAAACTGCTAAGATATTAATTTAAATTGTGTGGTGTAAAGGGCAATTATAATATGCATGAAATGCTTAAGACAACTAACGTATTTAATTTGATAAGGATTAATATTACGTTTGAAAAACATCTTCGCAAATAGTACATAATGTTAGAACAAATTTGATTGTCATAAAAAAGGTTATAGTAAGTTAACCTTAAAAGATACACATATGCTGTGGCGGACTTTTGGTTAGAACTTTTAAAGGGGAACAATTCCGTAATACATAATTTTTGGTTAACATCAACCGTTTACGCAGCGCGCGCGACGGAAGCTCTCAAAAGGAATAATTTTTCCCGTTTTTGCAACATTTCATTGATGCATTCATTGATGCTCCACTCCTATTGGTCGTAGCGTAATGTAGTATAGCCTATAGCCTTCCTCGATAAATGGAATATCCAACACATTTATAATTTTTCAATTTGAACCAGCAGTTCCTGAGATTTGCGCGTTCAAACAAACAAACAAACTCTTCAGCTTTATAATATTAGTATAGATATAATTAGTTACAGTGCATTAAATTCAATATATTTCACATTCATTAGTTTCTAAAAAATCATGGCTATCAAAGTTTTTTAAAACGGCTTCAGAATCTGATAAAAGAGTAGAATAACTTTTCTGGAAACAATTTCCAGTATCCAGGCAATCGAGGGAAACTTTTCAACGGTATACAGCAGCTACCTCGTGTTTGGGCTCAAATGATTTGTTTGGACGCGGAGCTTTATCGGTGTCTTGACTGTAGCCGTGGCTACGAACACAGCAGGAGCGGAAGTAGGGCGGGAGCAATAAGAAAGATTATATGAATTCGCATGAGCTGTCACTTGTTTCTGATACTGCACCGCTTTCACTGTACCTATACGTGGCTGCTGCATTTCTATGCCTATTTCTTTAAACGATTGGCTCTATCGTTACTTGTTTCCTCTAAGCGGTGCTGTCCTATTTGAACAGCGTCTTTAGAAGGCCTAAGCATACTAAATAAAAAGCTGCAATTGCTTGGCACTAAATATTTAAAAATAAAATAAATTTTCATAAAAAATAAGAAGCGACTTCAAAATTTTGTCCTTAAATAAATGGAAACTAAGAAGTGAAAAATATTATTTTTAAACTTTTAGATTAAGTTTGTATGTATATACGCTAAGTTTTGAAGTCAATTTTTATTTTTTCGGTGGTTTATTTTAAATAGGTATTATATTTTATTGTATTTTTTTTCTATATTTACAATTTCTATTACTTATTTTATTATCAAGAATAATTGTGGGTAACAATCACCTGTTTTAAACACACGCTTCCCTTCGGTAGAACTTAACACTAAACTACTAGCGGTCACTGCATTGTATTGCATCCACAATCGGAACATGTTTTTTTATGAATTTAAACTGTAGTTACATATCGTAATCCTGTAATATATTCATAAACGAGAAATTAAATTTTGAATTTATTAAAATCCTGTTAGTCAATTCGTTCATGCCTGGGTTCAATTTACCATTTGTAATTTTTTTTCTACGCTAATGTTAAACAAAGACTGAAAATTATTCAGATTTATATATAAACTCGAACAGAAAGCTCGTTACAAAGCACAAAAAACTATCTTAGTACTACATAACAAATATTATCAAAAGCTTTCAACTAAATGAAGTCGCATTTTGTGTAAGCACATTAATTACGTGTGTAACTCGGCCAATAATTTATGGTGTGTTATTTGCTTACAGTTTGCGCCGACACTGTTTGCGATCTGTGTGCAGGCATACCGCGATACAGGAGCCGTTGTGTACTTAGGTAACAATTACATTAGCTAGGTCCGTCGATATTACCATACCGATGGATTACTTATTGATGACGTGTATGCATATACTCATTAGTATTTTCGGATAGTTTACGTAAATTGATCAGTAAAGTAAATATACGTTTATTAATATTAAAAACAACATCACTAATCAAGCAATTTCATTGGTTTGGTTGCATACATCATCGAGACAAATTGATTTAAACCATAGAATTAAGAAACCGCTCCATTGCCTTTGTTCTACTCAAAAAGGTTATGCCAGATGCGACGTACGTAATGCTTTTATCCCTTTCTTTTTATCATACCGAGACCTTATAATATAACCTTGAAAGAATATAACTTCTGTCGGACCCTTTTTAAAATTCGCTAATTCGACTATCAAATTACAAAAATTATAAAATTAAACTTAAATGAAACTACACAATTATAAAACATGTTTGGAATTTCAACTTAATGAGAACTATTGGTGCTTGTTATTACGGAAATTTTTGAAGAAAGAAAATGAAAAATGGAAACGAAAGACAACAATAAATACACAAATAAAAGCACTACAGCCAAACAAAGGAACATTTTCTAATTACCCAACGCAATAAAGGCAGTATACAATGTCAATCACAAATACATCTTAAATTTTGCGTTTGAATTCATTGAGTGTACCACAGAAGATCACAGAGGCGTGGCGTGCCATGGAGGTGGCTTATGTTCAGCAGTGGACAGTTAAAGGCTGAAATGATAATGATAATTATGACCACAGAATAAATATATCACCGTCGCCATTTACTAAATTATTGTAATAGCAACACATTCTAATAAAGTGGATCATTTTGTGACACGATATTCTTACAGTTAGGTTGGGCGAACAGACGGGGTTTACTAATAGTTCTTTGTTGCACCTTGAAAAATAACTCGGTAATTAAATAGCTGCTACTAGCTATCACCAAGTTATGATATATGATTTCACACAATAGGTAATATTAATGTGTAAAAATTCATACAAATACTTTTTCACATCTATAATAAATAAATCTGAAAATCAATTTTGACAGATTAAATCGACTTAAAATATTTTAATAAAAGAGCTAGAAGTTAGTTGGAACATTTTTGGATTTCTTTCTAGTTTTGAAAATGTTTAGTATACTTTGATCATGAATGGATTTTAAAATAAATTAACTATCAGTGTATTATTTCATAAAAAGTAATTATCCGAAAATGTTTATTTGATTTTAAAATATATTTTTCCAAAACAATATAAGCCGTAATAGAGGCAAATTGTAATAACGCGCGACGTGAATAACAATAGGAAAGCATCGTTTTAGAAGATATATCAATGTTATTCTTTCGTTTTTTGAAATCAAAACAAAATGCCAATATTTTGTTCTCCTTATTAATAACAATTTGGTAGAATGTCGACAGTATAAATTGTATATAGTAAAAGTATTCAATTACCGCTTTAACAAATTTAACGTTTGCTTATGTTTTGCAAATTACCTACCTATATAATCTATCCATTATTTTTAATAAGACTTGCATCATACGTTTCCGTAAGATAAGCAAACCACTTTTGTGTTTCGGAACCAATATTTGAAATCACCCTTCTTGTCTTCGTTCCTTTTGATATTTCCTTTTAACTTTTCCCGTTCCTTTAGCGTTTAATTTTTAGATTATTTTTGGGGTTCCGTCCTGCAAAAGGCCAAAAGGACCTTTTATAGTATCACTTCCTTGTCCACCTGTCTGTCGGTCTATCTGTTTATCTGTCAAAATATTTTTTTCTCGGAAACGCGTTGAGGTATCAAATTAAAATTAATAGTTAAAACTTAAGTGTGCGTTTGTGAACATAAGAAAAAAAAATGCAAAAACTTTAAAAAAGGGTGTTTAGCATTGAACATACATAATTATAGAAATTATTTACATAGGATAATCAAGTAATATATAAGATTTTTTTTAGTGCATAATTTATTCATAAACGCTCAGGCCTAAAATCGGACTTGTTTTTTGTATACCGCAATACCGCATATATTCTTTAATCACTCAACATTTTCCCCATCTAAATTTAATAATTTAAAGAAAACAGTTTTTACTGATGATAATTTTTAATAGTAACCTATTTTTGTCACTTTAATTAAGAATTAAAAAACACGGCCACAAAAATAATTTGAAATTTCAAACTAGAATGTCGTTTCGTATACAAACAAGCTCACACAAATATAAATTCAATAGTTCTATGAATATTTGAATGCAATCGTATTAATTTTAAAGGTGTTTGTTCATATTTCTGTTAATTTTACTAAAAGCCCGTCAATTACTGTTGCAACACGTAAATGCATATCGCTAAAATATTCACGCGACGCAAAATAAAATATCGAGGTTTTCGTAAACAGCCCACCGTATTAACTATTTAAACTGAAGTTTTGCCCAAACAAAACGTCGTGCATAATTCAGAGAGGTGAATACTTAATTTATACACATTATTTTACTATTTCGCGTTCGGCCGGCAGTGAACGGAAGCGCGTCGGGCCGCGGCTGCCGCGTCCAAAGGAATTAATAATTTATGTTTGGAAAAACGACTCGTTTTATAATTCGTTGTAATATAACAGAGCGATATAGGAAACGATGCGTCATTGTAAATTGTACACCTACGCGCTCCTCAAACGTATGCGCGTATAATCTACCGTGTAATGTAATTAATTTGCGGTCGCTAACGGAAAGCTATACCACAGTTTAGATTAATGGCTTGTAAATTGCAACGTGGACTGCACGACCTGCCGTCTCGGTCTAGTGCTAGGAACTGACAGCTCATGAGCTGATTATTGATCCTGGATATGATATTATCAACACCTATTATAGCTCTACGTATGTTGATAGCATTTTACAGGAAAAACTCTATTGAATATTTATAGTTGACGCATAAAATTTTAAAGCATTACAATCAAGTGTAAAGCGTACTAAAATATCGAAAACTGATTTTTTATACACAAAAATTATGAATGGAATTATTAAAAAAATTAAATGCGTAAAAATTTGTTGTCGAACAGGCATACAGAATACAGATGATGTGGGTAAAATCTTTAAGATTTATGGAAATCTTGGAATCCTAAAATAGAACAGTGACATAGTTCGTAAATAGATGGAGTAAAAATATGGCCAATATACGCCACACTCTCTATTCAACATTACGGTTTCGTGGACAAATCCATTAAATAAACATTACGAGCATACCGCGCTCATCGTATGAGTTTAATATGAATGAAACCTGATAGTAAAAAAAATAACGTAAACAGATAAAATAATTTATAGCTAATGTGGCTATATTAGTTCAGATTTAATAAAATATCAGAGCTTAAATTTACATTACGGCAGTTCCAAACGTTCGTATGAAATAAACTGTATAAAAACCATGAGATTTCTTTTGTAGGTTTCTAAACAATAAAGCACAAACAGCAAAACTGTGTTTTGTAAGACTTCCACACTCGGTTGAAGTTGATGGATGAGGTTACAACATTGCCTACTAAAGCGCAAAAAGAGACTGCGCCGTTTTAATCTAAAAGTAAAGAGAACCCTACTTAATTTTATGTTCGGTTTATAACAGACGAATAATTCAAGTCCATCGGTAACACTATAGAGCGTTGCTCGGGTTTCTTTAAGAGCTGGATCGCTTTAATTTGATTTCACATAGAAATATCAGGTTTTTCCTTATAATGGAGTAGCTACTTACTACCTTTTTAATGATATAAATTACAATAATGGTCAAATAAGAGAACATCAATCAGTCTTTACGTAAAAGTTTTCTGTTTCATGCAAAGATTCAGCACAGGACCACACAAATAGTTTTTAGATTGGGGCGCTGTTTAAATTTTAGTTAGATTTTGCCTCCTGGTTATATATTTCTGACAATACTCATTAGGCGATAGTTAGCCATTACGAGGACGGTATTATTTGACTGGACCCCAGAGGTGGCGTGCCGAGCGGCAGTTTGCTTTCGAGAAATTTACACGAGCAGATACCAAGCAACGCTTGCCCAGTACTGGTCTGATATTAAAACGTCTGCAGCTTTTGTGCAGGAAACTAAGTGGAATCGTTTAGAACGGAAACTCCGGCTCCCGAACGGCCACCGCGTAGATAAAAGTTTATGACTTATACATAAAACGATTTTCAAATCATATTTATGAATGTCCCCCGAACAGCTGCTGCGACCAGCCCGCGAGGAAATTGAAACTTGTCGAGTGTATAACGCTTTCACGAACAATTTAAGTTGCTATTGTGGCGATGATACCGACGCCGTTTTTGCGATGCCCGCAGCATTCGATCTAGATCGGTGCTGGCGTTTTTTGTTGGCATATAATAATCTACAACTGATAAACGCATAATTGACCAAAAATTGGCCTATAACAATAAGTGTAACAATCGACACACATCACCAATAAAATGATAAATCAGATATTTTTATTCCAATCCTTTTAAAGGCGTATCAACTTTTAAGATATCTAGGCATAAACTGAGCTCTAAAATATTCTCAACCAGCGTAGGGTAAACTGGTGTTCTCAGTCGGTGTGGCCAAGTCGGCGAATTTGAGTGTAATTTAATTTGCATCAGGGTCAAAATAACGAAGCGGTGCGGCGCGCGGCGGCGCGGGCGACGCGGTGTAATGACGCGCCGCCCCGCGCCGCGCGCCGGAGCGAACTTGCATAAGTCAGCGCTGCATAATCAGCGGACATTAGTCACGTGACACCAGTATTAACGGGGAAGATAAAAAGAGAGAAATCCCTATTGGCCAATCTAAATTGCTTCGTACTAGATTAGTTTCTTAAGTGTTTAAAGTTACATACTGCTTATGAATAATTATATTTCCTGGCTTACATGGAGTTTTCAGAGTTATTTATTTAGTATCTGAATTGTTTATACTAGTAAATGTGGTAGCTTATTTTATTATTATGTTAGTTATTAAAATTGGAACAATTATAGTCACGTTTAAAGTAGTAGTGAGACATTCATAAAGCTTCGCCAATTGCAATCCGCTACAAAAAAAAAGAATTCTCTTGTCAAGAAAATATAGTTTTCAATGTATATACGAATACCGCATATCTTTGGACTAATGCGATTTGCATTGGTGTAAGAATTTTTTTTTTCTTTTTGATGTGTGCACAGAAAAAAAAGAATTCTTATAGCATACACGGTTTTTTGTTACATCATGTTCGACCCGAAAGGGATGTAAAATTCTCTAATTCATAATTTCAATATTTTTTTGGGAAATAGCTTATAAAATCGTAATAAAAATTTAGTAAGGGCTTAAACGTTAATTCTTATGTACGTATTCCCAGTTACGAACGTGAACCCAAAGTATTCAATAACATTCGGCACTTATCAATAATATTATTAATAGTGACAATGCTAAGAGCAACCTGTAATTTCAGAGAAGAATACACATTTCTACAATCTTCATACGGCAGTCGGGAATATTCGGTATTAACGAAGACACCCGATATCATTTGAAATATCAATTTTAATGACCTCTAACTTGAAGTGTACAACCAAATCTACTGTGAGTTTGATATTGTAAATTAGTTATTCGTGTAGTCCTTACCGACCACAACATAGGAAAAGTACTAAGTATATTTAAATTGATCTTTATGTTTTATTTCGCTCATTTATTTGACCTAATTTTTCATGCATTTTCTTGACACTTCAACGTGTCATAGGTGCTACGCGTTTCCGCCATAACTTTTCGGAATGTAGTCTCTACATAAAAAATTACATTGTTAAAAGATGTCGCCATGGATTTCCGCCATTGGTATATTGGTATAGGCTTAAAATAATGATTTCAAACTTGTAAACACGAGTAAAATGAATCATATACAGTAATTTCAGGTTTTTCTTTTAGCATATTCTCTGGGTATACATATATACACTGGGATATACACATCTTATTTTTGCAGAAAAAGAAACCAAAAATCATATAGTAACACATTTGACATATCATCATGACATATCATACAGTACCTTATGGTACTGTAGAGAGTGCAGTGTCAGCTTTGAGTATGGAATGAGGCCGACTAAATTTTGTAAGAGTGAAAGCAGCAGGTGTGTGGGGTAGCGAGACGTTCCTAGTCTCAAGAGTCATTTATGACATCTGTCGTCATCTTAGCTGTGACCGTCAATTGATATAAGTCATAAGTAAGTGGTTAGATCGTGCGACCGATATGATGCTTCTATCAAAATGCACGCAGTCCGTAGAATCGCGAACTCTGTTCTGAAAAATGGGTAAAGAATGGATTTACAAGGAAACACCGAGAGCGCTATTTTGTAAATATTACCGACTATAAACGTTACTTAACGATACAAAATCATTTATACATAAAGCTTTTTACAATAATTATATTGTATTTGTGACAAAAAAATCACCTAAAGAGTTATTACACTTATGAATGTGAAAAAAAAAATTATATTGATCTTAGCTAACGTCACTATGGTGATATGGTGGGGATTGAAAAATCCCCACCTTACCTGTCATAGACCCAGGGTAGTGCCATATTGGAATCAAATGTTCTAGATTATCCCCATCTTGCTAACAAATTATGTAATTGCACTTAGTAACGAAATATTTTCATCTTCTTCATTCTAAATAGAAAATGATGTAAACCCAAGTAAAGCAGTATAAAATAAACAAAAAAAAAGATAACAGCGGTATATTTTATTTTAGATGGGTAAACAAATTGTTTAAACAAGTAAAAAGCAACAACACGCGAAAGCTATTTTTTTTGTGATGCGAAAATATGAAGTCAAAGTGCTCGTTGGACCAAGCGCAATGTAGGATTCTCTTAATGTGTTGAAATTACAGAAAATAATTTTGATTGACATTCAATTTTTTTAAATTTAAAATTACATTGTTAAAATTTTTCAAATCTTAAAAGGTTACGTTTAGGAATGCCAGAGGTACACAAAAAAAGCAAATTGTTGCTGAATATTTCAGAAACGAGGGATGAAATAAATAGCTGTATTGTGTTTTAAAAGAGATGGGATTGGCAAAAAATTATATCCCCTCAGTGTTAAAGGCTAACGCACCCTTAAATAATTTACGTTTTTTTACAAAATGTCAGCTTTGAAGGTTCAATATACTTGAAAAACTTCATACACCAATGTCTGTCTATGGAACCCTAAAAATTACATTAGACTACTTCCTGAAACAACTATTCAGTTCGTTCAAGCTACATGGTACAAAGAAGAATTGAGGAAAGTTTCAGACGATAGTCGCATGCACTTCTCGATTAAAGACAAATTCATTAATTAAGAAACCTAGCTACTTCATTAAACAGACACCTACCGCATTTAATTAAACTTGGCGAGTTCCAACGAGGTATGTGAAAGAATAATAGCAATGAAGGAAATAAAGGCGATGCAATAGGTACTTGAGAATTGAGAGTTTCTATTACTACTAGGCTACTTATTCATAACACTCTCATTTTTTTTTGGTTTATACCAAACACATTAATTCATTTCAAAGTGAAATTATTACTAATTTATTTATTCCTTACCATAAGCCATATCATGTCCTACTACACCGCTCGCCACGGTCCGCGAGTCAAAGTCTCCTATTGCAACCGAAACATTCTTCCAAATGCATTAATCATACCGTTCCGTAGGATTCCCGACGTTGAAAATTAGACTTTATTTTCTTCGCGATAAGAGTCAAATAATCAGACACGTAACTTAAGTGAACTTCGACAGGACGGTCGGGATATCTCTCTCGCTGAGTTTTCGTACCGGATATAATATTTTGCATTCCTACTTGCTGATACGATGTTGACGCAAACTGTTTACGTTAACTGGAGAAAATTATGAAACATTTACTTCTTTATTTCTTTAGCGACAACATTTTAACAGAAAATCAATTTTCAAATAATGCACATAGATTTGAATCGCATAATATATCCTTCGCATACGAGAAAAGCTATAATCAACAAATCTATAAATTCTTCTTTAAAAAAAATCGTTTGGCATTTTATTGTCTATGACAGATAAAGTTCGTGTGGACAATGTTACATTCGCTGTGAATTTCGTACACAGAACAAATTTGGTAATGAAAATCTGCTAGTGATAACCAGCGGCTTTTTTGTATAAAATATAAACATTTTTTAACCAAAAAATCGAATTTTTTATTTAATTTTGTGGTCGTGTGTATCTTCACCTGTACTTTGTACCTATCAGAAACTGTAAATAGTTTCTAACTTTAACGTTTTAGTGAAAGTAAATATGTTCAACGACACTATAGTTACGGCATATACGTTTAAATGTGAGCTATGAAAATAAAATAAAATAAATAAAAGAACTTAATGTTCCCGTTTCCCAATATAAAAATCATTACACGTAATAAAATCGTTTCCTATATTGTCTTTAAGAATTCAATTAAATTTATATTATATTATTTTATAACGCTTAAAAATTCTTGAACCACGGAACGGATTGTGGTGCAACTTTAAAATTTTGACAAACGTTAACGTAATTCAATATGCTAAGGATAATTACGCTGCTATTTTCAAGAGCAAAGCATTAAAAAGAAAAATAAAGCCACGCGGAAGCTAAGAAAGTTCAATTTTTTTCAGTTATCTCATGTACACCTAGCTTCAAAAAACCCTTAATCTTATGTTTCTTCCGCACAATCTTTGGGATAATTCGTGACCCAAAAATATGCTCTGACCTCTTATTAATTAGCAAAATAGCAAAACCAGCTATACTTATGACTTGCAATGTATTTTGCCCAATTGAAGGTAATTACGCAATAATTTTTCAATGGAACTAAGTAAAATTAATAATTTTTTTTAATACGAATTCTTGGATAAAAACTCACATATGATAAAACACACTTGCTATTGCAGACCTTTTGTAAACCTTTTATCACTGTGACACGTATTTGTCAATTCAGGCAACGTATGCAAATATAGGCGCCTAAAGGGCGTTTCTCTTAAGTACTACACTTTTGCTATTACTAATCAGCACCTTGTGATGATGCGTAACTTATGTTATTTAAGAGCCGAAATATAATTGCATGTATAAGCACAAGTATTGAAATATTTAAAATTAAGCAAACATGGCACCATTAAATCACTTCATATCACCACATGTTATATTACCCCAGGTCCTACTCAGGTATAATGACTGGATATAATAGAATCTCCTCACTAAATAAAGTATTTTCTTGTGCAAAGCTTCACATAAACTATTGAAATTGAATGTGAACTATGTTAAACAACTACATTACATTTTAAAGTTTATTAATTTAATTTTATTTTATTTAAAACTTGAGTAGTACTTGGTACTTAGTTATCTTTAGTTAGATAGTATTTTCAAAATTTATAAGTATGTTTTATTTATAAGTAAGTTTTTTAATTACATTTAAATTTAGAGTGTTAGTATATTATCTATTGACCGCATGTACCAAAGTTCAAATCAGTGATCTCGATTTCGCAATAGTTTTCGGTAATTTGTCACCATCATTGATTTATATTCAAAAACAATCTTTCCGCTACCTCATTACATTGGTCATTGCACGGCCTAAATACTTTGGACTTCGAATCATACAAATTGTTTTCTGATTGGCCAAAACACTAAAGTGTCAAACACGTCCAGCTCATCAGGTAGTGATACGCCGCATAAAACACGAATGTTACAACACTATAAAACACTGTAATCACTACAAAACTATTTATAATGTAAATAGTATTTATGTAAAGAAAAATTAAATTTATTTTAACTAAGTTTTAATTTTTGTTTCAATACAACATATATATACAACTTTCTTAGGATGTCTAACGATCCAATTATTTCATACCTCTTTATATACCTAAGCTTTTAAGTGTGCATTATATCATATTTTACCAAAGAATTTATAAAGCAAAATTTTTAACAGAAATTTAAAATTAAAATTCTATTCTCCGTCAAATCTAGATACAAAAACATATTAAGTTCCGGTTATGATTTTAGGCAAACCCGCTCCTAACATACCGTGTGAATTACTTGGGCTCCAAAGGTTACAGTTTTAAGGTTACAGAGCGTTACCTTCGTTAAGTTGGAACTTAATAAAATAATTCTTGAATATGGAGGAAATTCACGGGTATAAAATTGAGTTTAGCTAGAGAATTCCCTGATTAAAATTGCAATTGAAGGTTATGTTATGAATAAATGAGATTATAGATGATAACTTAATAGACAGATTGGTGATCACATAAGAGAGCCAGAAAATTAACAGGCCGATGGCCAAACAGGCATATGGTGAGAAAGGTGTTAAAAATTATAATAATGAAGCATTCCATGACATTGTCAGTGAATTTATCGAGATAATTAAACTATAGTTAAAATACTTTGTTTCAATATTTTCATACTGCGTTATAACTATGCTCATTGGCAGAACAAACACAATTTTAATTAGATGGAAGAAACGAATTGTCAAAGTCGTAAAAAGTTAGAGTCGAAAATTACACATCGTCTAATTTTCTCGAAATTGCTACGGCTCGATCTCCATTTTAATTCCATAAAGAGGAACGGCAATCAAAAGAACTAACGCCGCGCCAAAGAGCCATTTCCATACGAGAGTTGCCGCCGACGCAGCATTAGTTTGCAACTGATTACATTCTGCGCGGCAGGCGGGACGCGACGAGTAACAATGAAGTACCCGCGAATAAACTTCATTACACCGAGTTAAACATGGGAAATTATATGAAGGAATTATCGCGGCGCGGCATGTAGCAACGCTTCAGGATTATGGCGCCCGAACGGCGAGCCGCGATTACTTTTACTAGTGCAAAATTCAAATAGAGCTGAAAGGAGCTGACGATTTGCTGCACTCGGACGATTCGTTCGTTCGCTGTACTGGCCCTTGAGAAAAGTAAATAGCGGTCCAGAAAGGCCTCAGCCGAGATCTAAATCAGTCTTTGTCTTGTGCGCTAAACGCTATCCTTTTGAGAGATTTTTCATCTTTACCGAAGCCGCTCTATGGATTGTATTGGATCTAGCCGTTCCTCGCGTACAGCACATTTTCTTTGAAATTTTCGGAGCTTCGAAGCAAATAGTTATTTTTCTGTGTTTTAAAGTAGAACGACCGTTTGTAGGCACACTTTGAACTCTAAGAAATCCCCTTTAAATATTTTTCTTCCGTAACCTATATAGATCTTTAGCACAAATCAGTGTTGTTTTAGTAACACCTATATTAAAAGATGAAAAATAAAATACTACATAAATTATTTTTTTACAAAGGAATACGTAACAGAATTTTATATATTGAACGTTATGTATGAAATCCGTAATTTAATTAACTTATCGTCAGGTTCAGCGATAGGAAGGCGCCTATGTTGCGGTGACAAAACAATTAATCAGAATGTTTGTTGTCGGTGCGAGGCCGCGATCGTGTTCCACGTGAGAAAATGAGTTTTAATTAATGGATTGACGCCGGGAGACTATACATGCACACACATCCGCGTAACAGGCTAAGCCTCTAACTCCAGGCATGCTTGTGTTCGTGGAATCTGCTTATCTTGTTTACACTGACTGTAATATTTTTTCCGTAAAATAGAAATATTGAAGGCATAAAAATATACGAACGTATTCATTAAATAAAAAAAAAGTCTTTATTAATTAGCAATTATCTCTAGATTGATCTTCAGTTTGTCAAAATTATTATGTTATTTGTAGTCATTAGGAATTATACTTTTGTATTTATTATACATCTTCGTGATGTCTCAGTCATTTGAATCGTGTAAGTGTAAGAAGTTCTACTCATAGTTATTTCATGAAAACGTAGTGTTAAATAAATGGTTGAATCAGCATATTTTATGGTTTATGTAGCAACAAAATTATGCTGACGCGTATTTTTCGTAACTCTTATACCTATTATTTCTTGTATGATGTCTCGATCATCCGTTGCTATACTGATCGAAAATTATCATAAAATTTAATGAACGTTTTTCTCGTTGTTTCATAGTTGGCTTCCTTACAAACAGGCACAGAGATAATTTCTAGTATGATACCGCAGGATATGCTAGAGCTTTGTTAGTGCCTGGCCGCTTACATCACATGAAGAGTACGGAGCGAAAGCACATGAGGCGGAGGTGGCCCACGCCTGAGCATGGCTCCACTGCGCCGACATGTCAACGTAACGAATGGGAATGCTTTTGCCAAAATATTACATAGCTGAGAAACACACGCCCAGGGAATTTTTCAATTTGCTACTGACATAATGTAATAAAAATTACAGCGAGTAGATGCCGACACTTCTTAATTAATATCCGGTGAAATATTACCTGTTACGTTAAATTTAGAGGATAAAAGTTGAGTGATAAATTCAAGTAACAACCCAGAGGCGCGCGGCCCGGGGACCTCCCAAAATACTTGCGAATAGTTCGCCTAATGATAAGTAGGTGTGTCGGCTCGCTTTAAGAGAATCGCAACTTAGTTCGTTCGTGTGACTAATGAACGCGTGAACGCGGAATAACTTTGCAAGAGCTTGAATAATGTATGCTTTAACGAGATGTTTTTCTTGAGGGAATCTCATTAACCCACTTTCTGATTGTGTGAATGTAAACTTTGCGAAATTTCTATCTAAGAGAGAGAAATCTTTCTTAACTTATACAAATTAAATCACCTTGAGGGCGAATCGTGAGTTAAAGTTGTTTTTGGTTACTACAGAAAGATGCACCGGCCAAGCTTCCGAGGCAACTGGCACCTTTTAGCCATGTTTTTACTTGGACTCGTTTAATATAATGGAGTTTAAGTAAGCTAGTGGAAGATGGTGCATATCATCCACTACTGGATTCACTAGTGTAACCATTTATTCGTGAATCATGGGAGATGAAAAAAAGTTAATTTTAAACAGAGAAATATAGTCATTCAATTGATTGATATGGACGATATTTAGCAATTCTGATCGTATTATATTCTGATTTAAGTATACTAGCGATCGCCCGCGGCTTAGCTCACAAGGGTTACACTTGTGTATTTAGTAAGGGTTCACAGCTTTACAAAAACAGTTAAATATTTCATTTTCAATTTCTAATAAACAAGTTAAATACCAATCTTAACTATTTTACCCCAGTAAGGGTTAAATTTCTATAATTACTGAAACAGTTCTTTCAATTTTCTAACAAAAAGTCTAAATACAAATTTCCATGGTTTTAACCTTGAAAATGAAGGGATCACGTACAAAACTTTCATCCCTTCTTTTACCCTTTTACATGCTACATTTCCATGAACCTTGAAACACGGTTCTAATCATGATTTTAACTTTACGTAACGTAGAATTCCCCTACAAACTTTCATCCCTTATTTTACTCTCTTAAGAATTAAATTCTTAAAAATCTTAAAACACGACATCTTTACTTTTTGACCTGAAGATAAAATGCCAATATCCATACTTTAAACTTTAAAATTGACGGAAGTCCAATATAAATTTTCATCCTCTGTTATGCATTCCAAAGGGTAAATATTTCAAAACATTTCGTTGAAGACTTGACGAATGATAAACGATGTAAAAATGTATATAAATGTATCTCGGAGTGCCGATAAATGTGAAAACCAAAATAAAGTTTACATTTTAATTTACAAATCATGAAATTTAAAATTAATTAAATTTCATAGTTTTAAGTATTAACTTCTGTCGATCGGCAGTCCTCAATGACTGCCTATTTATTTTTTTTTGTAACATTATTTCGTATTGCTGTAACTATTTATAAAAAAGCAGTAAACATTTACCTAAACTATATCGAAGCTGAAATATTTAAGTTTAAAATATGATCCTCATACTTTTTTATGATAAATGGGTTAGCGTTCGACCATTACCTCATCTGTAGGTAAATCCTATTTTGTATGTAGGATTAAATTGTGAACAATGTACTTGTGGTATACTATGTACCTAGTAGGACGGGAACCCTCCTACTGTACGGAATGTACGAATATGTACCTACGGTATCCAACATGGCTCAATATTGTCAGTTTCAGTGCTTGAAACATTTTCTACTTAAAATATTTCATACCGAGGCTTATCGCGTTGCCAACTATTTTCAAACAAAAATAACAAAGTTTTGCAGTCAAAACATACTTATTTTATCAAAGTTATACATTCAGATTTAAGGCCGTTGCTTAGTCAAATCGATCACATCCCCTGTAACAATAAAAACTCATAATTATAGAGAGATGTTTTTTTTTGAATTACATAAAACCTAATTACTCGGTTCCGATATATTTTGGCGAATTTTCTTTATAACAAGGTTTGTTAGTGTTAGCGAAAGTAACTTGCAATTTTTAAGCGACTTCAAAAAAGAAGGAGGTTACTCAATTCGACCGTATAATATGTTTTTTTTTTTAAGTGTGTTCAGGGATAACTTCGTTGTTTATAAACCGAATTGGATAATTTTTTTTTTTTTGTGGAAGGGAGATATCTTCAGAGTGGTACCATGATAAGGAAACCAGGATCTGATGATAGCATCCCAGAGAAATCGAGGGCAACCTTCGAAAATCGTATTTTAAAGTATCGTATTTTAAGTATTTTGATAAAGAACTACTACTAGTACTATTTAATGAAAATCGGGAGTCGATCTGATGATGGAGCTGAAAGACAGGCGAGGGAACTCCTCAACTATTTACAGCAATTACCTGGTGTTTGGACTTGATTCATTTCTATTGATGAGATCTTTGCACCCATATGTATTATAAGTGCCATTACAGGTCTGATGATGGAGACCATACACAATCGAGGGAACTCCTCAACGATTTACAGCAATTACCTGGTGTTTGGACTTAATTCATTTCTATTAATGAGAACTTTGCACCTATATGGGTTATAAGTACCATTACAGGTCTGATGATGGAGACCATAGACAGTCGAAGGAACTCCTTAACGATTTACAGCAATTATCTGGTGTTTGGACTTAATTTATTTCTATTGATGAGAACTTTGCACTCATATGGGTTACAAGTGCTATTACAGGTCTGATGATGAAGACCACAAACAGTCGAGGGAATTCCTCAACGATTTACAGCAGTTACCTTTTGTTGGGCTTACTTCATACGGTTCAATATGCCAAAATGTTCACTTTGCACAAAAATAATAATTAAGATTGAAGTTTTACATAGGAATACCACTACCTCCTAGGTATGCTGATGCGTCAATTTGACACTGAATTTACTTTGCGTAATCGCGGTGCTGTCTCATTTGAGTAGCGCGTATAGAAGCCCCATTTATACTAAATACAAATAAGTTACAGATGCGTTCAACTAAAAAATGAAAAATAAAATAATTTAAAAAAATAAATAAAAACCGACTTCAAAAATATAAACTAAAAAGTTAAAAATAAAATTTTCACTTTAAAGAAAGGAGCATTAACAGGCGGCATATAGTTAATGAAGTCGGTGCCAACTCAGACACTTTAAATGGGTACTTACCAGGTAATAACAATTACAACAATGATATATTTATAACTATAACAAATATAGAACACAATTTAAAGTGTCTGAGGGAGTAGGCACCGACTTCATTAACTATATGCCTCCTGTTAATGCTCCTTTCTTTAAAGTGAAAATTTTATTTTTAACTTTTTAGTTTATATTTTTGAAGTCGGTTTTTATTTATTTTTTTAAATTATCAATTTTCATAAGTGGCTGCAGAGATAAAAAAAAAATTCGCTGATACTAAGCAAACTAGGTGATTTACATTATGTGTATCTATTTTCACTTTCACGTGAAACACGCAACTTTTAAATTACTTATGCATTAAAAAAAATCTACAGTTTTCGCGCTTCTCACAAAATTTTATTAAACTTTCCGAAAAAGTTATGGACAAATTTTGATACCATGCGATACTCTGCAAGCTCTTCCATCTTTTACCACTACTGCCTTTAGTCTACCTTTATAACGTTCTTAAATATAGCCGAGTCTCACTCTCCTTGGTAACTGATTGGATAATCATTCAATGAAAAGGGCACCTTCCCAGCCCACAGTTTTAACCAATACCAAAACTTCTTTTTCTACACGGAAGACAATCTATCTGCCTAATGAGTTTTTTTTTTGATATTGGCTTTCGCTTTCGAAATAATTATCTTTTTGTCCAAAAATCGAGAAAGTTAATCTTTTTTTTTCACCATATTCGATTTTCCGAAAAAAGTTACGGACAGATTTCAGAACATTTTATATGATACGATGCCCTAAAAGCTTTTACATATTTTGACCTCAGTACTTTTTGTCTACCACAAAAGTTTCGGAAATTTAGCCGAATCACACTCCCCCACGATAACGATCTGATAAACATTTTCATTGTTAAATGTTTCATGAATCCTCCTTAGCAAATAATTCCGCAAGCGACATACAATTATTTTTTTATTGCAATATTGCAACAGGACAGTCCTAAGTATTTACAGTGCCATCCTAAATAAAAGTTAAAAAAAGTTGTACTCATTCTTCATTTAGTGCATTGTAATTTTACTTCGTAACGAGTACCTACTTACCTAAATTTTGTAGTACAAAAATATTGTTACATTATCACCATTACAAGAACCTTAATGTCACATACCCATTTGACACTTAGTCGTGGTAAGGACAACGGCCTACTTCATGTAAATAATTAAGTGTAAATAAGTATGATCATTAATATTGTATTAGGCGTCATTTGCAAGGCCACCGTAAACGGGCCAACCGGTGGCCGGACGCGGCCGGCCATTATGTTCCGGGACCAACCCGTCATATCTTTCCATAATCACATACAGATGACTGGCTAAAATCGAATTCCCTTTATTACACTCATAAAATTTACCGATATTATCTCGAACGGACCTGCCGGGCTATAAAAGTAATCCTTCTATTTTAATGGTCCTCCAACCTGCGGGAGATGCAACTATGTGTCCAATTTGCTCGTACATCGTCCCACCGAGCTGGACCGAGATGTGAGCCACGTTGTGTATTTTAATTTACGATCTCTGTTTCCGGAGCACATTTCTCCATTTGTTTAAACATTGAGAAGGAAAAATTCACCGCACCCGAAAGAAAAGATCAGAATGAGTTCTCGCCTTTGAATTAAACATTTGATCCTGCTCGAAGATAACTATAATCAATAAGTAGTTTAAATATTCATAGTTAATCCCGTCCGTACTCGGCTGGTAGGCGTTATACCGAAAAACTTGCAAGACCATCAAATATTAACGTTCTCGAGGTGTTGTTGGGGATCATGGGATAACTTAGGGTTATCCCAGACCTTTATATTTTAATTCTCATCTCTTATTACTTTCATAGCTCTAACATGGTTTAAATTAATAAGTTAATTTACGTACCTTCAAATTAAATAATAAACTAATGCCTTTGCCTCTAAGCTTACGTTCGAAGTCCTTAATATTAGGGGCTGAAGTATGACAATGCCGTTTGATACAGGAAAGAAAGAAACTAGAAATTAATGAAAAAAACTAATTATTTAATGAAAATAAATAATTCGCTAATACTTCCTACGCATTTGTAGTAGGAAAATCCGTCAACTTCGAGGAGCAGAACTAAACAAATTTCGTAAAAGTTATTTCTAATGCTTCTCGAAAATAGGTTTTTTTCCATAGAGAAAGTGGTCCGATTTCTGAAAAAAAAAAATGGTAGTCGGTAAGGATCAAGTCTAGATCGTACGGAAATTACGGAAAGTTTCTAAATATAACTCCTGTAGCGTTGAAACGGTTTCCTGTTCAGTGCAGTGTGAGGTCTTCGTCGTATATGTTGCGTCGCCTTTTTTATATTGATGAAGATCGGTTAAGCAGTTGGCGTTGATGTATTTTAATTATACCAATTTGGCGCAAATGGGTGGATATTCAAGGTATGCATTACCATAGAATTCGCATCTATCCATTGCAGAATCAGTAGCATTAGCTGATTTTGCAGTAGATAGATACGGATTAGCTTCAACCATGGCTAGCAATTCTGCATTAGTGACTTTAATGGCTACCGCTTCCTATATACTGCTACCCCACCGCTTCGTTCTGAATGCAAGTCAAAATTTCCACTGTGTAAGTGCCTAAACCGAAACCGCATGGTGGTTTATTTGACACGTTTCCTCCAAGCGCAGCTTTAATGTTACGAGCTGTATTTGCTGCGTTGGTGCCACGACGGAATATGTATTCATCCCAAATTAAAATCTTTGTAATGCAAGTGTACTTTTATTCAAAATGACTAGTAGCTAGAAAGACAATTTCACATTTTAGCCCATTAAATGGTGGCTTTATTTGAAAAAATTAGGTGAATGTAATCATTAAACCGCTTATAATTAAGCGCCCGAATTGCAAGTTCACACTGCCAAAAATTACATTTAGTGAAAAATGAAAAATAAAATCTGCGTACCTTTATCAATCAAAACTGTTAGAAAATTCAATTTGGATAGTTCGGACTGCGGAGGTCCGCGAGCGAGACAATTGGAAAAATGTATCACGAGTAAAAAGTCGAACGGGAATGTAATATCGGGAGAACGCAGCGCGACATATTCCTGTCAAGGGAAAATAAAGGGATGGCAATACGGTCACGGGTTGCAAGTGGACACTGTCCGTTTCGATGGCAAGTATCGGATAAATAAAGCCGGCGAAATAAAGACGTCGTTTGCAGGTGCGCCATCTACTAAATACGTCACGAGGACTGGACACGCGAGGCTATTGCATATTACTTTTAATCTTCCAATATCCATTTCTATTCCACTAAAGAATCTTTTTGAAATACCTAAAGATATTCATGCGTTTTTGTGTTCCTTATTGTATTATGAAACATGAAAAATCTTAACAATTTATGATAAAACTTTCTTTCAGATAGAAGGCGGCTAGCACACTTAACATTAAGACTTTTCACTTTGTGCGATGAGAGGACCTTATCTACAGTGAAATAATTTTTTTTTGCATCTTCATTATCTTCATTTAAGATTTTTTTTTTTAGCAAAGGCAGTTTAGTATTAACTATTATTGTAAATAAAATTATTTAAGTTAAAATTAAATAACAATCATGAATGTTTAAAATTATGAATTTTAAGCAGTTCGAGCAGTGTCTTTTTTTAACTTGTTCTAGATTTTTGTTTTCTATTCTGTATAAAAAAAAATGAAAGAAAATACTCTAGCATGTGATGAAAACTGAACAATTTAAAATAGTTGAATTAAATACATCTATGATGGAATGACCAATCAAACAGACAGAATATCAGTCATTACAAACAAGTAAGGAAACGGAAAAAAAGAAAGTATGAAATCGATGCCCTCTGAACTTCGTCGTATTTCCATGGCATTTGCCTAGGTAAATACATCTGAGTCCTGGCATCCCCAACTAGTTCTTTTTCCAACGTCTTCAGTGGTCTATTACGTCTTAAGAAATGGCCACGTTTTCTGCCTTTTTCCATTCGTTGGCATATTAAGAAAGCAATAGTATGCAAATTCGAATAGATTTTTTTTGAATTAGACAGTCTGGTAACATCTGTGTGGATTATTTTACAAAATTAATTTTAAAACGGAAAATACGTCACGATATGTGTTAATGATAATGATAATGTTTGTTATATTGATTTATTTTATCAATGAAAAGGAAATATACTTTTATTAAACAAGCAATATAGTGAATTTTGGCATTATAGCAATTATGTGGAAATGAATATTTTGGCTACAATGGCTTTTTATGCAGTTTGAAAAGCTCGACAGCAACTTACATGTAAAAAAGACAGATAATTTCATTTAAAAACGAACATAATTTAATAAGAAACTTTAAGAATTAAAAAAGTAAAAATACGGGTCAGGCTATATACAGTTTATTAGTAACACATGTCTATTAATGAGGTTTTTTTTTTAAACTCCTTATAGGTTAAAGTACGTGTTACCATAGTATCACACTCTGGATCTTGAAGAAGCAATATTATGCAAATCCAAGCATGGAAGCCGCAAATATAAAAAGCTCTCCTTTACCTCGCACTTTGCATCTCAAGGCTGTGCATCCGACTGATACCGAGATGCCTCAGGAGAAAAAATGTAAATGATATTTGAAATTCCGTGCGTTTTATAAGCGCTTCTAAGAACTGCGGCTTCCCACTTTTTGACTGCGCCACGGTATACTATAAAGGTAAAAATTCACCAAAAAAAAAACTAAAATATTTGTATTTCATTATTTTTACATTCATAGATTTTTTACAAACAAGTGCGTAATGGTCAAACACGTTAGTGTCTAAAAATATTAATTTCCATAAATATACAGTCAGAATATTACCAATTATTTAATAAATATGAGTAAGCCGATAAAAGCTCTAGTGCATGGGACTACACGTTTATTTTCTGTTACTTTATTAAGCTTAGATGCTTCCGATATAAACATAATATAATACAATATGCAGTATCCAGATCGTAGAGCTAACATAGGTCGTCAACAACGCTTTGTCTTGTACGCCGACGCAACCAAACTGAACCATGTGTATTTGCATAACAATATAGTAGCCCTCTATGTAACGATATGGGAAACATAACCCCTTTCGAACCTAAACCAAAACGATTATGGCTTTATAAATGTATGCAGGAAATTATGCAAAGATAGATGTGAAATCGGGTTATCCTCTTTAGTCGGCCAATTTGGGATCGAATTAAAATGTTTAGATTTTCACCTGGAAAGGCGCCTCGAAGAGATCGAGATAAACAACCCGATTTGCATGTCGAAGTGAAAATTAATAACGATTTATATAAAATCTTATGAAGTTATTCAATTTCAGATATAATTTTTGAAAATATCGAGAATACATATTATCAACAGCATAAATCTCGATTATCTTTAACATAGAATAGCATAGTTAAGTCATACTTACTAACTGATGCTTTGTAATACCGTCTAGTATCCCATAGTTTACGTCTTACTTCAACCAAGACCAAAACATTTTGATAAAACAGTACTACACTTATTTTATTAATTTCTGATCTTTTTAAAGATAAGTGTCACATTCATAGGCTGATGATGATAAAGAGACGTTTTGAAGAAACATATTTAATACAACGCCTCCTGTTGATTTATTACTGTAAGCTAAGTAATATGATAATGTTCTTTGCACTATGTGGTGCAAAAAATTGCATAAATATCGGCCTAGTCGTTTTAGAGAGATGCATCTATTGCACCACCTTATGGTGACCAATCACTGTAAAATATGGCTAAGAACATCCTCTGGAGTGATACTTATGTAATTAAAAAATTCGCATCAATACTGGCATAGCCGTTTTAGGATAACACATATACTACAGCGCCCCTGGTGGCGGAACCTGATCGTGTGAATGTGAGTCGCACTTAACCAGTTTTTTTAAGTATGTTCCTTATGTTACTATTTTTTTTTTTAATTCTATGGTTGTTTTTGACTCTAAAGATTCTAAAAGGAGTAAATCAAACTTTAATATGAGATTTTTTTTAAAATTTGTGTTATTTTCTTAATTAGAAAATTCCTGTAAAAAAAAGTACGAATGAAGCAGTTGCTAAAAATGATGAAACTAACAATTCTTAACATACTGTTATTACAAAGAACGGTGTTAACATTTCAAAGAAAATATCTTCGGTATAAATATTTTGTTATAATACGAAAATAAATTTTATTCACAATGAAGATCGCTTTCAATATTGTGGAGACTTCATTTCATGTATTCCTTTGAATCTCGGAATTTCGATTTTTTCCCTGAAAGAAAATAGAGATGAAAATGTAAAGGACCAACAGAACTTGATTTGCGACTTAACTTCCATGCTTTGGCATTCAACTCGACCGTGAAGGCATCGAATAAATTGTAGGTCCGAAGGGACAGATAAAACGGCAAGCGAATTTCGACGGATTTTTTGTTACTCTACGTTTATTTAAAATGGAAATTATTTAACACATGGAGGAGCAACTAGTTTTGTTTTGTACCCGCACCTGAGTTAAAATATAATTTAATAATTTTTTTTAAATCAAGTTTGCGTTGGCCCTTGACTCGTAAATAATTAATTATTTTTGAAACCGCTTTGGAAATTTTAATTTCATTTCCAAATTGCTTCCTTAAACTATTTATACATTTACACTTTGGCATAACATCGACCTCAATAATCTTTCAGTCGATCCTTTCATTCACAAATACTAAGAATTGTGATTTCTATTCGTCGTCAGATTTGGGGGTGTTGCTTTAGGACTACTCCGAAAGGTCCCGGACTTGACATCTCAACTCGATCCTCGAAATGAGTATCGGAAATTTACATCAGCTCGTAATCCCGCACCGTCTCTGCCTTTATTGTAAACGGCGCAATTTAAATTTCGTCTTTGATATTCAAATCAGCCTATACTTAAGACACTGGCTCAGTTATTTGAGTTTTTGTAAAGCAATCAAGTTTGTTTATAGAAGCCGGTGTAATTGTAAATCTCGCCCTGTGGCCTTAATTATTGTATGAAATCACTTTGCATCGCTTTCCCAATACTCGCCCCGATTAAAAGTAATGGGAATAAATAAAGGTAAAAATTGGCGCTGAGGGCTCAGCTCAGGTGAATCAATCGTGCAATATTCTTGAATTCAGAATTAATTTTCTTTGGCCAGATGTCAATGTAAATCAATTTAAATCCAAGTCACTTATTGCAAGTGACAAGAGATCGGAAAATCGGTAAAGTAAAAATTTATTAATATTAAAATAAAGAAAAAAAGAAAGAAAGAATTTACTGACGGATTCTAGGCCCATAGTCATTTTTACATTCGTTTACATTATTATTAGGTATAAAAACGAAAAAGTGCAATAAAATAAAATATAAACATACATTCATAAATAAATATAATTAAAATTTAAATCTTAACAACCAGTTAAATAAATAACTAACATGCAGATGTATATAATTAAAATTTAAGACTAAACAACCAGTCAGTTATTTATTTAACATACAGATGTACTCAATGAGCCATGTATGGTAAGTCCCATCTATCAGCGATAGTAAAATAAAAAATAAAGGATATTATAAAAAAATATTACATTTCTTTAGGTTTATGAATATTAAAATGTATTTAATTCCCGTTTAAATATAAGAATAGAATAACATGATTAGAATATTTATATTAACAAAAGCATTACACAAATTATAATAAAAAGATTACTGTCATCACGTACAGTAATACTTTCGAATATTGAGATCGAAAAATGTGACATATATTTTTTTTTTGTTTAAATAACGATTTTACGCCTCACATTCGACTGCATACTATAAATTCCTAGTTGTTAATTACGAGTCTGTAGTAGAGTGTTATAGAAATAAAATCTCATATTAACTGTTCTGTCTTTATTGGTTAAAACACGAAACCCTTAAAACGTTTTAGTTACGAAAGAAACGTCAGTATACGTGCTAAGCCCAATAATGAAAGGTCATATGTCAATGCATAGGTTTTAGACAACCTTTAGTAGCGAATCGCGTGCGCGTTGCCCTTCCGTGTTCCAAACTTTTCAGCTAGACAGGGCGCCGAGATTGAATCGATACGGTGATTCGACAAGTCACGAATTTTGCCTTGGCATAAATAAATATTATTAGCGATCAATGTAATAGGTACCGGCGTACTACAATTTTCGGCTCGTTTTTATTGGTGGAAGAGGTCTTTCAACTGAATCTATTTAGTATCTAAATGTCGCTGATTATTTAAATTCAAAATGTGTGTCATTATTTGGGGCCGTTTATGTTCACGTTTCAACTGCTCCAACATGAAATGTAGAGGAATGTTATCAATAATTAATTTCTTCAGTGAATGAGTTATTAATTTAATTAGGGAAAAGTTAAAAAATGGAATTGAAAATCCGAAGCGGGCAGCAACTGACATGTATGTAAACTACCGTCAGCTAAATCGTATTATGATAGCCATCGCCATTAACACCTCGCCCGCGATGTGTTATCTCTGCATGTCACGTGCTATGTCACTATGGGGGCCGCGCCCATCCGCTTTGTTCACTTAGGGGTCCAGAATATAAACTATACCTTCGTATACTTCGTTCAGTATATTCAAATATTTTTTTGATTATTTCGTTAATAGTTAAATTAGTTCTATTAAACAATTTTAAATTCAATTTCAATTTCAAATTTACGTCAAAAGCCCGTAACTTCTAAAGTCGTATTGAGTCGTAATTTAACACAACGCGCATATATTTGTAAAATTATTTAGAAAATTCATTTTAAATTCCATTCTTTTGTGGGCTGACGTCGTGGTTAAAACATTTTATTAAATAATATTGAAAATGAAAAGATTTAAATTTTATATTTAACTAACAATCTTTAGCCAAAAATTGCAAAAAATAATCACGTTATCTTGGTATGATTACAGATACAGTATAATGAAAATTTAAAAATTTATATGAAAATTAATTAAGCGGTGTAATCTCAGTACGATAATTTATACAAATATATTAAGTTTATTAAATTTAAATGCGTATAAAGCAGCATAATAAATTTATTTAATTACTACTACGTAGTCTTGTAATAACATAAAATCTATACAGGTATGTTTTTAAAAAAAGTGTTTTAGTATATCAGTTGTTGTTGTATCAATTTAGGATATGATGGCCGTGTGTGAAATATCCCAGGTATAGTTAATTAATTTGTCTCTAGGACTATGTTGATCACAGATAAGGCAGGTACGTAGCCCCTCACGCATGAGCCCAGTCTCATTAAACATAGTTTTTTAAATATGTTTGTAACAAAATGTTCCGCTCGTCAAACAAAAATTTAAATAAACTATTTTTTTAGTAGATCCCATGTAAATAGCATTTAAAATTCCAGAATCAACAAGCTCGTAATTACGAAGCGAAGCGAAAATATTGCAAACACGACGTGCCGACAAGGCGTCGCGTTAAACACGTTAGCGTGCATTCTTTCCCTGCGTTCATTACCATAACAAGTAGTTTCGTTAATCAAATGTACGAAATTAATAGCGTAGTTTAGCGCTAGGGTTCCGGGCGGCAATCGCGCGGCCGGTACAAATTGCCGGCAATTATGGCGACAGCCCGCGCCGTGTCCCTTACACCTATGAAGAGTTGTTTTTTGCAGTACCCTAAGTTATAAGCTATATAGCACATGCGTAATTTTTTTTTCATATGATGAATGATTTATTTTACAGCGTTAAATCATTAATTCTAATTTAATCAATGCCTGAAAAGAATAATGGTTTTCTTGTACTTTTTAAATGACAGAAAAAAAAAATAATATATGAATTTGGACTGATCGGTGAGCCACGTGGTATTGGGTACTAAGCCGTGTTTGGGTGAAAAAAATCTAAATTTATAGGGCGTGTAGATCTTACCAAAATAAATAAAAGGTTTCAAGTGAGCAGATGGCTTACCAAGAAATCATGCTTAAAGTCTCATTTTCTTAATTTTTCGTTAATATTATTGTTTTTTATAGCAACTAATAAATACACTAATACAGAATTACAATATAAAGTAATACATATTTATTTAATCAGGTTTACTTGAAAATTTTATTAAAACACCGTGAAACTGTCTCGCGAATCGCAAACTATTCTTTGCATTGAAACGATATTGTAATTTTTTTGTTATGTAAACATTTTGAAAGCAAAAGTTTTACGGTTGCGAATTCTGAATTTTCATAAAAAACATTCAAAATATATTGTTTATTTTGCTTTAATATTAATGTCATAAATAATTTACTAAATGTTATTCGTAAGTAAAACTCGGTATCAATAATCTACTTACATTGGAATCTAGACTAGGGGTAAGTTATGAGATCAGTTTGACTTTTCAGTTATTGGGTCTCATACATTTTATAATAATTTTGATTATTAAACATTGGTTTACTATTTTTCAATCACTCAATAATCTATAGATTTTCCTGTAAAATATAAGGGAATAACCCTTATTTTTTTTTCAAAATTTTAGACTCGGAAGTTTAAATTATAATGGTAAAATTTGAGTGTTTTCTTTAGTACCGCCTAGCGTTTGAAAATAATTAAATAAATATGTATTTTTTGTGTTTGTCATAATAAATAGGCGCTTTCAGCTGATACCTATGTAATATGACGCACTTAAGAAAAGTATCATTTTTTTTTATTTTACAATTTACCCACCAAAATTAATCCGCCTCCCCAGTATAAACATTCATTTATCTACGCTAGACATTTCAACTTATTTTGTCTAGTAGATTCAGTTAAAAGAGGCTTTGACAGCCGGACAAACACCGGAGTGATCCTATAAATGTTTTTTTTGATGAACGGAACCTTTGAAAAAAAAATGAATTTTCAATTTTCATTCCCTGTGACCTACAACTCTTTTTTGAAAGTCCTTCGCATGCGTCGGGAGGACAAACCTTGAGTAAATATATTCGATTGCACCCTAAGTCCGCTGAAACGGAATCCTGATCGAAATAAACTGGCAGGTGACTTTAATTAACGCGAAGCTAGAGGCTATCAAGTCGTTGCAAAAATCAAGGTTCGCTAATTTAAAACCTGTCGACTAGCCAATAATTGATTATTGGTCATTGCCGTGGCAATAACATAAAATGGCGGATTATGATACGCCAAGAACGCAAAGAAAGCAAAGTTGTAAAGATGGAAAATATATTTTTTGAATGAACTCATTCGTGAAGTCACCTTGTTGACGTCTAGAATAAAGACAAAATTACAATGTCAATATTTACATTTCCCACTGCAAACGCTGATAATGCCTTGTTCCCCCATCCTTTGACTGGCGTTATCGCAGTTTCCTAATATTCCACTCTTTTTGATCTAAATTCCTTCTATTCCACTTCGCGTCTCGCGTTTTCCTACTGCACATCACGATTCTTTTGTGACATGATAAGCCACAACAAAAAAAAGGCGAAGACACGCATTGAGATATGTTATTGCAAAGTGCTGTTTGGAATTTTCACTGTTTCATATCTCGAGAATTAAACCGCTCCTAGATTTTTTTTATTTGTATTTCACCTTCATATTTGTTTTACTGTCTTTATGAAATCTATCTGGAAGTGGGTCTGGGTTCTTGTACACTTGTAATTTTGCAATATAATAACTTACATGTCCCATTTATAAATTTACAAATTTTTGATTTTAAATTATTTGAAAAATAAAAACAATTTATAAAATTGTAACAGTTATAGTTAGAAAGTCACATGTAGACTTTTAAAGTAAGCATTTTATATAATATTTTAATTACTTACAAATTGGTTAATTACACTTTATTGAATTCGAGTTTATTTGTGACATTTGTTTGGTAAATAACCAAACAAATGCTTTACTCTTCAGAAAGGCTAGTGACAGCTGACAGGCATATAAATAGCCGCCATTTGCATTCAGCGGGCATTTCTTGTGCAGAGCGTCGACTAGCGTGGTCGAGGTTAAATATTCAGTAGAAGCTCTGTTTGATTTTTATGAAATGTACATTGTAATTAATATATTGATAACAAAAGTTTAAATAAGTGTTTTACTGTTGAATTAATCCCACTGAAGGCTACAACCTTCAGAAGCGGGACAATGCACCCACATATTTAAAAGGTATAAAAATTTTTTACATTGGAGTATTCGATATTATCAAATGATTTACAGCCTAATTGCAAAATGTAAAATTGTGAATTACGCCAAATCTGAAATAATCTTTGCAATTATATAAAATCAATCGAAAACTTTTGTGGTACGATGTTGTACATTTCACAAAGCCGGAATTAATAATATTTGTAGCCCCAAGTACGCAAAGAAAATTATGTAAACCAATGAGAACCTCGTGGATTTAGGTTATAACCTACTTAGTACGCCAAATCAGTAATAAGCACAAAATCTATTATAGCATTCAAAATTAATGCTGGTATAATTTTATGAAGTATTTTATGTAACTCTATTTGATATCATTCTCAGCGTCAATAACATGTAACAATTTGAAATAATCTTAGCGATCCTATTCAACTATTATTCTAGTAGTATCTTACAGATGTATTAGTTAATACATATGTATACTTAAAGATGTATCATGAACGTCATTACGTCATGACTTATATTACTTTATAAGGCCGGGGCGAATAGCGCGTCGCAATGTAGCAAGGTTATGTATCCTAAATACTTACTACTTTTGGGACACACGTGAACTCAGTCACACTCGAAACAGCGTTAGACGTGTGTCGTTGTTTATTTGTAAAAATTTAAATTTTGTTATAAAACGTTGTGCAAACTAACTGTGATAGGAGCTTATTATTTTAATGCCACAGACTGCGCTATAATACTTAGATATAAATAAGTAATTATTAAAAATATAGTAAAAACTTCGAAGTACATTATTCCTTATCCTAACACTATATAATATGATTTCATATCATTGACGATGTGTGTCATAATCATAAAAAAACGGTTGTGATTATTAAGACAGAGTATTACGAAATTTTACTGTAACAATACTTGTGAAAACTTCAAAAATAATCTTAATGATTTTAATCCTTTTTTTTTATTTCTCAAATCGTACCTAATTACTCATATACGTGATTCGCTGTAGGCTAGAATAGACATCAAGAGTAACAAAATAAAATTATTGTACCGGTGAACCATAATAAAACAATCCTAACCCCAAATTATTTTGCAGACATGGTGGTGCTGATGGAGAATGATGGGGAGGAGCAGCGAACAGTATCTACAGCAGAAGCCGCAGCATAAGCCGCAGCAGAAGCCGCAACAGACGCCGCAGCAGAAGCCGCAGCAAAAGTTGCAGCAGAAGCCACAGCAGAAGCGACAGCAAAAGCTTTGTTTGTCAATTGAAGTGGTAATCAAAAAATACTATTGTTTGTCATTAGAGATGACAAAAGTGACAACCATTTTAAATGGTAAGAATTAACTAGGCAAGTAAACGCCAATCTGAGATGGCTTGAGAGAACGTCATCTCAGATGACAAAAGTGAAAGCCAATCCGAGATGGCTATAGGGAATGTCATTTGAGATGACAAAAGTGAAAGCCAATTTGAGATGGCTAGAGCGAATATCATATGAGATGGCTATAGGGAACGTCATTTGAGATTATGTAATTTATAAGCGAAAATCGTTTGTGAGGAAATCATAGTGATTTCAGTAGTTTACATCCAATGATTGTGTTGATTCCTAATTTCTAGCAAATGCAAAATGGTAAAACTTTTCATATTATGGTGAATAGGCGTATTTAATGGCACATGGAGAACCACACACTTCTCTCTATCTCAGGTATTTCGTGTATAGAAAATATTACACAATTAAACAAGTTACACTCAAACAAGACAGGTTAAAAATGAAGTTGCATTTGCATGTTGTCTCGGCAGTAAGGACGCCTATAACAACGTGTTGGTAATAAAAGTAAACGACGCTAGGAGATTGTTTGGAATCGGAGAGATATTCTGTAGATGTTTTGATAATTACCTGCAGAAGAGAATTTTGACGTCACATACTAATCGCAATATTAAAATTTTGTGACGCAATAATTTTTGGTCTACGATCTCTATTATTAAAGACGTAATACAACGATTAAAAGGTAGACAAATGAAGATACAACGTTATTAACAGCGTCTACGAAATCGTCGTCTAGATAAAAGTTCTAGAAATGTAATCTAGAAAGTAATTGGTATGAGAAATGATTTATTTATGAATGACAAAAATGGTGAAATTGGTACGAACAACAAGACTTGATGTCAGCCAGACGAAATGTACGCACAGTCGTATATTGGTAAGCTTCCGAGTCGTTGATCGAGGTCCTTATGGTTCATTTAATTTGTTTCAGAGAAAGAAAATATGAGACTGGCGGTCGCCGATTGTGGCGCTGCCGTTGGCAGCAACCGGAAGCATGGTCTACGTGCGGCAACGACGTATCACTTCATAGTAACGAGATGGTAGACAGATCACGCCGATCTATGCTTCGACATCAGCGGTGCAGGTGCAAATAAGTCGAGATCTAATAGTCGACTTATGAAGGTTACACTGTTAACTCTGACTCGATTGACTTTGTAAATCAAAAGTTGTAGACGTAACACACTTTGATAACCTTACTGCAAGAATTCGTGAAAGCAGAGCTAAAGTGTACAATACGTTGTCAAATATAGGATATAGTGCAAACATAAAATTTATTAAAAGGTGTGGTGTGCCGTAAAAGGCGTGAGGGATGGCTGATATATGTATATTTAAGTTGTCTGATAGCATGTTAGAAATCATGTAGAAGGTAAAGTAAACAAAAATCTAAGTGTGACAAAAATATACCTGAAGTTGAACTTAAGTCGAAGGTAAACTATCAAGCTCTTGAATGTTACAACCTTTTTTATTTTGGTTTTACGATGCTTCTAGAACCCACTAATTCATTGAGTTCTGTCTAAATCATCATCATCATCAGCCCGTGTCTCTCCACTGCAGGATATAGGCCTCTCCCAAAGCTCGCCATCACACCCGGTTCTCCGTCTTTCGCATCCAACTACCCCAGGTATGGTGCTTCAGGTCATCTGTCCACCTGGCCGTGGGGCGTCCAACGATTTGCTTCCCGGTACGTGGCCTCCACTCGAGAACTCGTCTTCCTCATCGGTTATCGGTTCTACGGCAAATGTGATCAGCCTATTGCCACTTCAGTTTGCTGATTGCTTCGGCTATGTCGACAACTTTGGTTCTTCGATGAATTTCAGTGTTTATGATTTTATCAATCAAAGTAATATCGAGCATAGCCCGCTCCATAGTACGCTGAGCGACTTTTAATTTGTGGATCAGTCCTGCCGTAAGAGTCCATGTTTCGGCACTGTACGTCATTGTAGGTAGGACGCATTGGTTGAAGACCTTGGTCTTCAGACATTGTGCTAGTGGCGAGGAGAACAAATGACAAAGCATCCCAAAAGCAGCCCAGCCCAGTTGAATTCTTCAGTTGGCCTCTTTATTGAAGTTGTGTTTGCCTAACTGGACAGTCTGTCCTAAGTAGATATAGTCTTGCACCACTTCAAGGTCTCTACGGACACCGATCTCGGGAGAATATGTTCGTTGAACATGACTTTCGTCTTGTCAAAATTCATCTCGAGTCTCACCCGCCGAGAGGCGATATTGAGGCCGTTTACCATTCTACTGACCTCCTCCAGCGATTCTGCCATGATGATTATGTCGTCAGCAAAACGTAGGTGAGAGATGTATTCGCCGTTGACATTGATGCCACGATATTGCCAGTCCAGGTCTTGAAAACATCTTCCAATGCGTTGGTGAACAGTTTCGAGGATATCACATCCCCCTGTTGCACTCCGCTTCGCAATCGGATAGGTTTCGTCCGCTGGTCCTGGACCTGGACAGTCATTGTCGCGGTTTCACACAGACATCTCAACACATCAATGTAACGACAGTCGATTCGGCATCGCTGCAAGGATTCCAAAACAGCCCAACAGAGAAGGCTTTCTCGTAGTTCACTAAAGCTAGGCACAGAGGTTGATTATATTCATCTGTTTTCTGAATAATCTGCCTCAGCGTATGGATTTGGTCTACGGTTCTGTAGCCTTTTCGAAACTTGGCCTGTTCAGGAGGCTGAAATTCGTCAAATCTTTGGGTGAGAGGATTCGTGATGACTCTCCAGAACAGCTTGTACACGTGGCTGAGGAGTGAGATCGGTTTTAAATGAACCTGAGCTTGTACCAAAAGCAATTTACTGTAATGTAATGTTCTGATTTCATTTGACAGACTGAATCTTTATGACACTTATTGCAAAAAGTAAAATTTATGGATTAGATATTGTCTTGTACTCCCTACAAGAATCTAGTATTTCCTAGAATGTTCTAATAAAATAGTCAAGTCTATTGAGATCAAAATAAAATGTAAAACGAAATGGGAACAGCCTTTTCAATGCAAAAGTGATTCTAGCAAAAATTGGTTTAAAGTTATCTAAAATAAGCTACCGTCAGCACATTGTTGTCGTACTGCAGAATATGGTCAAAATGTAATAGTTGTGGTTGTACTCATACGAAATAATAAATTAAAAAAAAAAATTTAAAAAGAGAGAGAACAGAACATACCTGAATGTAAATTTTGCCGAGAACCGAGTACACTTTCACTCGCTCGTTGGATGCCAATATGTTGAAAGAGAAAGAAATGGTTTCATTTAATTTACTAACTCACATCCATTGGCATTTATAGCAGACGTATTAAGCATACTAAAGGAAAACCATTTGATCAAAATTTTATGAAATTGATTGGAATTATTCGACTACCTTTATATAGAAAGGCACTCAACGCGTAGATGGCAGAAGGGAGGCTCCGGTGAAATGACTCTTATTTAAGATTTATATGCAGATTGTTGTACGAATGACCTAACATGACCACTTTGGTCAAGGCAATAAATAAAGATAAAAAAAAAATAATAATAATTTTAAGAGCCATGAAACGAGAGGACTCGTTTGGAGAGGATGGCCGACTGTAACAGTTATAGTTAGAAATGTCACATGTAGATCTTAAACTTAGCATTTTATATAATATTTTTATTGCTTACAAATTGTTTAATTACACTTAATTTAATTCGAGTTTATTTGTAACATTTGTTTGGTAAACCAAAAAATGCATGACTCTTTAGAAAGGGTAGTGACTGCTGGCAGATATATAAATAGCCGCCATTTGCATTCAGCGGGTATTTTTGTGTAGAGCGTCAACTAGCGTGGTCGATGTTAAATATTCAGTAGAAGCTCTGTTTGATTTTTGTGAAATGTACATTGTGATTAATATATTGATAACAACAGTTTAAATAAGTATTTTATTGTTCAATTAATGCCACTGAAGGCCACACCATTTTGTTGATGTGCTAAATTAAGCGTACATGACCATTTGTTTTCGCACATTAAAAATTATTTAATTACAATTTACTAATATTTTTAAATTTTCTGACAATTATTTATTATTTGTTGTTGCGTATAAAAATTTATCATTGGGTGATTACATCGATTTATTAGCTGCCGTTGTGAGACGAATAAACTTATATGGAGCTGCCATGCGTTTGTTAACTTATACTAGTATTTGCCATTTGTACACAAACAACTATTTTTTTAGAAATCTATTATATTTTATTTTTAAAATAATGTAAATTCGGTAGGAAAATATTATATTATAAAATATGTTCATATCAATTGTTTGCTACCTATATATAGGCTCTGCTTAGTTTAAGACTAGTTAAAAAAACTATACCTATTGTTTTAAAACCACTAATAGACGAAATTCCTATTATATGATTCGGTTCTATTGCAAATGGTCCAGCCGATAGATCAAGGAACATAAATAAATACATAATAATGATTTTAGGTAAGTTAACTACAGTCTAACATCAAAATAAAACGAATTAAATTATTTCATTAATATATACAATATATAAACCTAAAGTACAAAAACACTTAAAGAAAATATCGTTTCAAATGCAAAGCACCAATAAATATTTATCAGCTATCAATATAAAGAAGACGAACAAGAGTTTTGACTTTCGGGCTTTCAATGAAAATATCAAAATTGTTTATTCGATTATAACGACAGAAAAACTCTTAAACAAACTTTAATTAAACTTTCTAAAAATTGAACATTATCAGATAACATTATTCATTAATTTTAAATGGTTGGAAAGCTGAGCCAATGCCTGATAATTTTTGGGAAAAGTTTTCGAGGACAGGAAATGATGTAAAATTTATCTTCGAACCGGGGGGAAATACTTTGTACCTCTGCGGCAAAATGGAAATCACTGTGGGCTCCTTGGGAATAATTGTTTTTTTATACAGCTTCGGGACTATAAACTGTGATTTTACTTATGGCTCCCGCCTAGAAAGTGTTTTTATAGGGCAACTTTTAGTTTTCTTCATTCGAGTTTATTTTATATTACAAAAGTGAAATCATATAGATTACTCATAGGACTTGCGGTAGAGTATTCGGGAATGTACCTATATATTTGAAAGAGAAACTCGCAGAAATTTAGTTATATGTGCGGCCACGGAGACGTGTTCAAAGCTGTCGAAATATTCGAAAAAAGGATGACCGATTGGAAAGAGGAATTACGCATTCAAATATGAACCTTTGTCAAGGCCCGAAAATTCGACCCAATACGTTGGGTCGTTTATAGCATATTACAAGCGGAGTCTCGTCAGCTCCTGCCGGAAAGTCAATTTGACGTAGATTACGAGGCGACCTCGAAAAATCTTACCACGGCACGTAGTCACTTCGTTCATATGAGATTTCTGTGAAACGGCTGAGTAAAGTGAAAATGTGCGTAATACGAATAAGTGTTCTTACCCCTGCCCGTGTGCTGAACGCGTGTTTTTTTTTCTTTTTAAATTTTTATGTATTTACCTTTTTCTTTTACGTATATTGTTACGTTAGGGTGACCTACGAAATTTGTTTAACTTTTTCTATTCTTTGCTATTCTTTGGTAGTTGGAGAAATACGTATATAAGGATTCAATTATTGATGATTTCTTTCTATTTCCTGTTGATCTGTATGCAGCTTCCGCAAAACACACCTTAAAGCAAGTGTGACAAGAATACAAATATATTATTTCATGGATGCGGCATCAGTATGGTAGCTCATGATCAGCTAAATTTTGTAAATAATAATTTTAAATATAAATTATAGATTTATTTATTATATTATTATTATATTAATTCTACTATGCTTTTCATTGCCTTTTTTATTTTTGCTTAAATGGAATTAATACCTAATACCGATACGTAGCGATTGTAGGCGCGCTCAGAGGAATTTTGAATATTACACCTATATAAATGCGGTATACTTATATAATTTACCTTTTTCGTCAAGGACCTGGAAGTTGTAGCAGGACAGTAGGAAAAGAAACGAAGTGGACAACCCACTTACTTGATTTAAGAAGCGTTGCCTCTGACAAAAGAAGTTCAGCACTGCTGCCGTCTTCACAACACAAAAAGTTAATCTATATGGGGACATACTGTTTATAATATTCAAATTAATAATGTTCAGCGGTGTTCCGTGCCTCGGAGAGCACGTTAAGCAGTCGGTCCCGGTTGCTGTCAATAGATGGCGGTCTTTACAATCCGCCAACCCGTATTGGAGCAGCGTGGTAGATTAAAGAATAAATTAAGGATTTCAAAGCCGACTAATAATTTGGCGGCGACAATGATAAATTAATACATCTATGATAGAAGTTCCTCATTTGTATCAGTTTATTTAATAATTCATACATATGTTTTCTGATACAATTGTTGTTTATTTATTTATAATGTTAACAAAATACGTCAATTAAGTCAACTCGGCATATTTCTCAATTGTGAAAAATTCAAAACTTTTTCGTAGAACGCCTATCACAATAATTGCTGTAAAATTTATTTTGACACCAGTTCCTCGCCTTGATTGCGTGTTGCATTTTCATTGCCTAAGTTGTAATTGATAATTTGGTAACTACATTCACCAACATAATCACTTTCCATTTTACTACTCATAAAACTATGTAGCCTAAGAAAGATCTTAGGCTAACAATTTGCTTACAATATGAAACCATTATGCCCCACTGCAGATGCAGACGCATACGCCTCCCCTGGGGATAAGGATGATTGGAGCTTAATCCACCATGCAGTTCCACGCTTGATTTTAACGACTGCCATCTGATAATGGCGACAAGGCCGACGGATTAACGTGCTCTCCGTGGCACGGAATCAGTGATAGTTATGTACTTAAGTCAGAAAAACTCATTGGTAGGTACATGCACTGGGATTCGAACAACGTTGTTCTAAACGAGAAGCGGGCTCGCCACCACACAGCTATCACGACATTCTAATCGATATGCCTGAACGAACTCACTTCTTAAACGTATTTATTCCTACCTTGAGAGCCATCGAAAAAGTGAGTCCCTTCACAATACTTTCAATAAGCGGATGTGAAATCAAAAAGTTACGATTTGTTATCTTTCGGGCGCCCGCGTCATCCGTCAAGTTTTTATTGTCATTTTATATAAAAAATTACAAGAAGCTATCTTAATTTTTATGAAACTCCATGTTTTTGGTATCCATTGTGCAATAAGCATCACTGCTTTGTAAGTTCTACGATTTATCATGTAATGCATGTAGAATTCCCTCTTTGTACAGGAATATAGAAAGTTCTACTGAATGAAAATCGCAGTTTATTCAATGTTGCAGACTAAATGAACTAATAATTATTAAATTAAAAAAAAATATATAATATATTAATATTCACATTAATAATAATATTTTTATGATGGTTAAATAAATTAATTTAATTTTTTTCATATTAATTTTCTTTAGAGAACTTATTTATTTTGACGCGTTATGTGCTAGTTGGTAAAATTATTTACAAGTAGCATTTATGTTCCCCTGATTTTGCGAACTTTCCATAAAGTTTCATTAAAATTGTTCGTTTGGATGACGATCATAATTCATTATTTTTTAAATTTAATATCATTATGCATTATGCATTTGCAATATTTTGAACATTATTGCAAATTGTAACATAACTGTAAGTTAGTAATGTAACATAACATGATAATGATACATAATTTGCTTGTGGTTTTTCTGTGTGTTTCATCTTAGTTTTGCTTTTTATTTTCATATCCAGCTCTGATTAACAACACAACAGTTGTCTAATACCTTAGAGACAAATAAGAGAGTCAACACAAATTGTAAATAAAAGTTATAAAAATTAGATCAGTACCCAGTCAGGAGCCAGTTGAGCGGAGAAGCGGCCGTACGGGCGCGGGTGCGGGCAGTGATATGACGAGTCCCGCACCGCGGCCGACAGTAATACCGCTTGTTCCCGCCCTCCATCAATTTCCGAGTCCATTCGGGAATTACTTCGCCTCTCTTGAGCACCGCGAGAAAATATTACACGGGTATTCGTTATCTTGTATTGTGTTGTGGTCGGGAGAGCCCGCGCGGCCCGTGTAAAGATGTGATAATGGTTGCGTCCAGTTCATTTACACGCGTTTCGTAAAGGTATGTTCATATACAGAAACCGATGCTTTACCTAAAACAACTAACAGATACAAAAAACTTGTTGCTTGGAAAAAGTTGCAAGAGAAAACCCTTCTTGTAAATGCTAGTGATATAATTTTTCGTCCTTACAATAATACACGGTTTGCGTAGAAACAGCTGTAATCGACTACGAATAATTGACTATTCGTCATCTGAAAGTAGCCCATCTAATATATGTACCTAACATAATTCATTATTAATGTGCTTTAACGAAAACAACAAGTGAATAAGCTCGGTCCGAAAGAAATGTGTAAGTAACGTTAACAAAAGCTAGTGCCAATAATAGCGGGCAGTGTGTAGACGTCACCTAACCGTTCACTGAGTGGGTAGTATAACTCTGGGAGCGCGTCTCGCAACGATGTTCTATTACAAAAGGGAATTGGATCTTGATTCATTGGTTCGGAAAATCGGCAGCGTACCTTGATAATTTCATTTCTGTACAATTTGACCGCGTCCGTGGTCAGACGATTCTTGGGGGCCTCCGTGGACTCGACACACAATACGAGGCCTCCCCCCACGGTCCTCACACACAATACTAAGCTTTTATTGCCTCCTTTACAATCTTCCATTACCTCCGAAGCTCCGGCGCAACTCGGATGGGGATTAGTTTTGTACAGTTTTTTTTATTTTTCCCTTTGACCCACTTTCGCGCGGTTTTATGTCACCTAAAATAAAAATATCGTTTTGTGACGCCAAAGATCACGTTGCAGGCGTGTATCGCGATTTCTTTTCATTTCATTTTAGGCGTAAAATTTCTCGTAGCAATAGTTTATGTAACTATAAAAGTATTTCAGTATTGTATTAGTAGTAATATAGTATGCTATACTCGATTTCACTCGATTACCTTTCTGCTAATTAGCTTGCGTGGATGCAATTTGTGATCTGTACTGGTATTGTAAATGCATCAACGATGGAAAAAATTTAAAAATTTGTCAAATTCATGAATATGAATAACTTTTCCGTTCCCGTGAATGGAGTATCAATTATGCAAAATGTATTGCATTGAGCGGCGCGTCGTCGTGTCGGGGAGCGCTACCGCAGCGCGATTTGATACGTTTCGATCGTTGTGGATCGCGTTAAATTGATGCTTACTAGTTATATTTTCATTTACATAAAATATTTAAATAAATAAATAAGTACATTAAAATATTTTCTTACATTATTTTACGTTATGTTCGTACAAAAATTTTTTTATCATACTAAAAAAGGAAATTTCATGTACTTCATTCACAATCTATTTAGTCAGCCTTAAGCCTGTAATTTACAAAACTTAAATAATTACTGTTTAACATCAGTCTTCCTCGAATACTGGGCTATCGCAGGAAACGCCACCGTTAAACGGTATATCTTTAGTGTAAGGATTTGATATGATCTTGACGACCGCTTAGCACAGTGGGTAGCGACCCTGCCTACGAAGCTGGAGGTCCCAGGTCGGGTCAGTATTTATATGATGAATTATGATACTGCCACCGGGTCTTGGTTGTTATACGAGTATATGTATGTGATGTCTTCGCTTGGTACCTAAAACACAAGCTAATGCTTAGTTTGGGGCCTAGACGTTGTTGTGATGTATACGTTATTATTATTATTTTAAAATAAAGTGCAATTTGAAGCAATTTTGATTTCTGTTCAAAGTTTCCTGTACAATTCTATTAAAGTCATAGAAATATTATTTTTGAATACATAAAATTATTGTGATCAGATATTATTAAATCAAGGAATTCAAATCTATTTAGATAATATTTTTTATTATCAAGAAAATGTAACAGAACCAACCATATATAAATTACAATCTAATTAAAAGGAACTATATGGATAAAGGAGCCATATCAATTTTCAAAGATAATTAACAATAAATATATAAATAAACATAAAAAACAATTTCAACGATTAACGTAATTCAATGTACCGTTCCTCAATACAATAAGCAGAAGGCGTTAAGCATTCTTATCTATCGTAGACTATCGTAGATGTGACAGAACCGAGGAACCTCCCAATTTGGAACGACAGGACCTGAGCTGCCAGGTGACGCGGCGACGAGCGCCACTGACTCCCACGCACAGCCCTTAAACTGTTCAATAATTTCACTATAATTGGAATTATTGTTACATACTTTATACCTATGTTTAAAGTGTAAAAAAAGCTCATAGGTAACGTAGCGGCGTTTGCATCGGCAATAGATATGACTATACCTCACGCTTAAATCATAACTTGAGGTACAACAATCCATCCATCCATCAGCCCACATTCATCCACTGCTGGACATAGGCCTCTCCCAAGGCACGCCACACTTCTCTGTCCTCAGCCATTTTCATCCAGCCACTACCGGCAACCAGCTTTATATCGTCGGTCCAGCGAGCCGGCGGGCGTCCCACACTACGTTTGCCAGTTCGTGGTCTCCACTCAAGAACCTTTCTTCCCCATCGTCCATCAGTTCTTCGGCAGATGTGACCAGCCCACTGCCACTTCAGCTTACTTATTTTGCAGGCTATGTCGATCACCTTTGTTCTCTGACGGATGACTTCATTCCTGATATGATCCATCAGAGATACCCCGAGCATAGCCCGTTCCATAGCTCGCTGAGCAACTTTAAATCGGTGAACTAGTCCTGCTGTGAGTGTCCACGTTTCAGCACCGTAGGTCATGACCGGTAAGACGCACTGGTTATACAATTTTGGTACAACAAGGTACAACAAGGAACAAGGGAAATACAAGGGACAACAGTGATGATAATAGTTTGAGAAACTAGTATATTTTAGTTTATACTGCTAATTTTCTCTTTCTCAATAACTTAACCTTGAGACCGAAGTAAATATTTTGAACCCTGAATGATGGGTTAATAAATATGTTTTTTATTTAAGTACCTACCTAACTTTTGACATGTCGTAATCAATATATTTGGCAAACTAAAAACAATGACACTAAACTACAGTATCAAATAAGAATATGAAGATGCAAAAAGTAGTTCAAAAAACCACTTAATACGAGGGACTTGCAATAACCGCATAAGGACAAGGATTTTAAAGATGATATAACTATAAAACTTAAAACTGGCAATTCACCACTAACGATTGGCTATATTTAGTGTGCTGGTCACAAAATAATCTTGAAGGATTCGTATACAACGCTCGAATTTAAATTTCAGCGGTATGTTTTTGAAGCGAACTACTGACGCAGCGACCGGCGTTCAAGTGGAGCGATGTCAACGGCAAATTACAGGGCAGGCAGTGGCAGCAAGCACTCGCTGCACTTTGTGCTTTGTGCGCCTCTGCGACTGTTTTTCAGCTTAACTTGCACTCTTTGTTCCTTATAGACGAAATTCAATGAACGGAACACGCGCACACGAGATTCCACGTTAGGCGCTTTTGTATATCTTGCTTCGTTTTGTCTGTTGTTACAAATTTACTGGCAAAGAATTTTTCACCTCACTAGAATATTTCTAAATAGGCAAGGAAATCTGAAACTTACTGACATATGTATTTTTTTTTATGGATTCCTGTTCTATGTTGGTTTCAGATTTGGAATACATAAAATGTTGACCTACTGTTGAGTGGCCTTGAAGCTGCAATTTTGGTTGTCAGTATTTAATAAATTGATAAGTTTCTAAAGATAATAAAAATATAAAACCTAAAACCCCAGTATAATAATTACTTTCATTATAACTATTTGGTTTAAAATGATTTCCACATAACTTTGACATATCTTAAATTACAAATTTTGCTTTTGAAGAGCTTTTCCCTTCAGTTTTCTACGTACAGGTTCCTTCGAAAATTTGTGGGTTCCTATACTTTTATAACCAATAGCTGCGCAGCGAGTAATTTTAGTAGCTATGTGTAAAAAAACGTTTTGCCTCGTAAAGTCGTTAAGAATTTGATAGCTGTATATCAAATTATAGGATTACTAAACAGTAGTAACTCCTGCAGGGAGCAAATAGCAGTTTTTATCCCCATCGTACTACATTAATAACTAAGAACAATGATGAATTCTGATTTTATGTCGATATGCAGGAACGGAAAAACATTATTTATTGTGTAGACGTTATTGATGTCCAAGCAGGCTGATAGGACCACGGACCAAAGCTCATTCATTAATTTTTTTAAGTGAAAATTCAGTTAATTAAAAAAAAATAAAAAACCTAACAGCAGATCGCCTTATACAAAGGGTCTAATTTTATCATTTGGTGTCTAAAAGTAGGTATCGCGAAATAAAAATTGAAATTCTTTTCGGGTTGGATTTCCAGCTTTAGCATCCGAGATAAGTGTATGTCTAAACATATGATGCTACATGGTGTTAGCAAACGTGAAATTTTAAATATCTCAAAAAAGCACTCTGCAACGTGCGCACTCTGCTAATGAAAGTTCGCCATGGTGAGCCCCACAGACAAGCGGTTCAACTTGACTTTTATTACGTTTACCAAAAACGCCAGGAATTGTAGTCAACAAGTTAATAATGTTAAAAAGTAAAATTCAAATATCTTGCACACACAAAGTGTTACAAGCTCTACGCAAACACATCAAATATTATTTACTTCCTGTAAAAAATAATGAAAAGATCTAACCCATATGCGCTCCCAATGGTGGCCACTTATGAAATATTATTCATCTATAAAGTAACTAACTTAATATTTTAATTTTAGTCTTTAGCATGGACACTATTTAAAAGGTTAAGAATTTTACAATTTTGTGCATTCCTGTCAGGTATAAGCCTCTAACTTAAACGCTTTTGTCAGCCTAGCCATTTCAGAATAAATTAAAAAGCTTTATTTTCGAAACCGTTTAAGTTGTAAAAACAGATTGTAAATAGAAGTACACTTACTTTCCATAACAGAAAGTTTGACCGAAATTCATTCAAATGCTTGAGAAGGTTTGGATCTATTTTGTATAAACAACAAGACAAACTGATAAGATTTAGTATTTAGCAATTTTAAGCATACCTATGAATGGTTCATGGCTTTTCCATCAATATGTACCCCTAAACGCATTTTTCAGTTTCAGAATCTAATGACATAATTTATATTCATGAAACATCCCTTAAGCTTTAATAAACTGCGTGTTTACTGAACCAAACAAAAAGTTTCAATAGAAATAAGATAAGTGACAAAAAAGAAACTTTAAATATGTTTTTCTTGGTACCCGTTAGTTTCGCCATGTACTCACTCAAAACTTTTTGTTTAGTTTGGTAAGCTCTACATGCTCTATAAGTTTGGACTTTCGGTCTCAGCCGAACGTGGTATATAATATATTTTTTTCTTCAAAACACTTCCAGATATCGAAAGTAACCAAAAGCAGATTATAGATAAAAATAACTTCTATACCCTCCGGAAATACTAACAAAATTTTTCATCCATTTCAGAACTTATTGTGAACAAACATCCAGAGAGACTGAAACTCGCGCATAATTTTATTTCATTTTATTTTTTAATTTTAACAAAACCATAGACCTGTCATCATTTACAGTTTACAGTTATTTTGTGGCAAAAATAAAAAAAAATATAGCTAGTTCATTAAACAAAAGATGGTAAAATAGAATGTAAATTTACTTGAACTTGCCAGTGTTTATTAGAATTTTTATTACTAAGTGTAGAAATATTCAACCCAAAAATCACAAAACTGTTTTCGAAATATTGCCTAATGATATAAAATACCTATATCTGAAGAAGCCCGAAAAGCCACCATTTGTTAATATTGTATGTAAAAGGTGAATAAATAAATAAATAACTCTCTAGTTCTAGTAGTTTCGTTCATAGCTTTTATTTGTTGGTTTGAATGAAATTTGGCTCATTCCCGACCATAGTGACAAGTATTAAGTCAGTATGCTGCGAAGTTCCACACGCACGTACGTTTCGCATTGCAGTGCTTCAATGCTTGTTCAGCGACAGGGAGCTCTAGCTTAAAAATTTTGATTATTATAATCCAAATGTTGTTAACCATATGGTCTTTATTTTTATATTATATATTTTTATATATTTTTATATTATATATTTTTATATATTTTTATATTATATTTTATATATGTACAGTTTTGACCCTGCAGCGTTGCACCTCCAAAATTGAACTTCTGCTTGGTCACAAATCCAGACAAATATTCGGTCTACACTACGTTCGTGAACGTCCATTACTTCGAAGTGTTGCTTACTTTTGATTTAATTTTGTATCTAATTCTGCTAATTTGAAGTCTTTGTTTTTGGATTTATTCTACGCTTGATAAATTTCCCGGTAGTGCACACCGATTACCTGAAAATATACTTTTTAATAGTTCGTTCTTGTCAGGACAGTACAAATGTGGCCGAGAAGTAAATATACAGAGGTTATGACGTAAGAAGTATATAGATCAATGAATTTAGAATAGGTTTTGAAATGTCATTGATACATTTACATAAAGGCGAATGTAGCCGAGTTTTCTTTAGATAGATTTGCAACCGCAAGCAAATTATCTTTTGCTTTGGTATATGTAACGAAAGTTCAATAAGGTTGCGCTCTGCAATAAAAAAATTGTACATATATACAACTCGGAAAAATTAACATGTCGATGATTGTACATTATGCAACAAGCAAATTTCATCACATTCGGGTGCACAGGTGCCACGCCTACATGTCATTTCTAATCTATTCAAAATAAAATTCCGAAGCCAATGAGATCTCACGAGTAATGAGCTTTCACGACAGTCGTAAACACTAATACAATACATTTATGATTTTCAGCGTATTATTAACAATACTGATAATTACCAGTATGTAGACCGTATATTCCTGTTAATTTAACCATAATTGTCATTGAATACAGTAATTACTGTAGAACTGGCAATAATGAACGGATTAACGACCGTGCTCGTATATGACTTTGACTTAAAACTCATTCGTGTTCTACTTGATTCGCTTAAATTCAGCAATTGTGTGGAACAGACGCCATACTAATAAGAAAGCAACGAAGACAACAAAACAATAACAAAGGAAATACACGTGTCGTAAACGATCGACTCCATATATCTACCAATCCAGTTCTACCTTGAAAGTTTTGGCATACTATTATCAATTTCCCATTATACATTACCAAAGAGTATTTGTATAATGTTCTTCTGAAAAATAACGTGTTTATGGCGCCCGCACTCTCATCGCGCGAAAGACGAGACGTCACGTCTGAAAAGGAAGTGATATTTTAAGAAGAATAGAAGTCACTGAAAAATATTCCTCAAACATAAAACTTCAAAACAATGTTTTACCAGATGTTTGTAATACAATAAAACAAATCCACCTGTATTGAGTGTGTCAAATAGTATAAAATGAACTCTCTATTATTTTCTGAATATAAGTTGGCAATGAAACGCCTCTCTAGTATTAGGCCGGTTTCGGTCTCAATCGGCGCATCGCGAGCCGAGCACGTTCAGTCAATAATTCCCTTCGAACATCAGCGACCGCTGGAGTACAAATCGGAGAGCAGTAAACATAGCTCGGAAGCCGCGTGTCTATAAAATATCATTTCTAACTCTTAGAATTTTGTTTTTCCATCGCGTCGGGTTCCACAAGTGGGCAATAATAATTGAAAACGAAACTGTTCAGCGCGGAGCGTGCGCGAGACACAGTATAAAGGCGCCTGGAATAGATTGAACGTATAAAATTTTCAGTCGGAATTCGCGCGGAGCGTCGCGGTGGTCGCGGCGAGAGGCGTTGTATCTTTTTACTTTGTGACCTTACTTTTTATTCCATTAGAGCGCGTATGAGGCCCCGCTGACCAAATATCGTGGAATAATAAAAGCCACTCAGTAACGATATTCACGTACGGTGAATACAGTGGAATTCCTTCGGTTTAACTAAATTTAACTCTCATGGAGTTTTCAGTTACACGACGAGGAGAATTATATTCTTTATTTACTACTATATAACTTATGTAGGTATATAACAAAAACCTTCGTTGAATCAAATTACGTCTTAATTTTTTTCAATACAGAAAATGCACTTGCTACTCGTTTTACGATGATTGTCAGTAAATATGTATAACTTAACATTTGAAAACCGGTTTCACCAGCTTTCACATAATTAATTTGACAAGGTATCAGAATTTTGTCATTGATATAACATTTTCTTTCAGCTAAACGAGTAGGTAATTTAAAAATCAGTGTGACAGTAAAATTAAATACTTTTTCCAATCTTATATAATTGTTCAGTTCAAAACGGAATGTAATCGTTTCTTACTGACTTCTTTTAAACTTAAGCCATTGCCAGTAACTAGTCCACTCGTATTATAGACCCTACCGAAAAAGTTTTTGTTCACTTTAAGAGCAATGTACACTACGTTATTGGTCTGACAGAAAACTTTTTATTTCCGTTTATACCAAGTCAATCGTCCGCGAACATTTTTCAGGCAAACTTTAACAGTGGAGGCAATCGCTCCAGAAATTCGAAAATGAAATCGTTCCAAGCGTCGCCAAGATTTATCGATGGATGTTCGAATTTACTTTGAAACTTTCGGGCAATAAAACTTATAACACGTAATCGTATATTCCAGTCAAGATGTCTACGAGAAGAAGAGATTTCGCAAAATTAATGTTTCTGTTTTTCGCATACATCACATAATTTAACTTTGGTGCGTGAACCCGTCAAAAGAAGTAGTTAATCCAAACATTTTTATTTGATTTTGCAAACGCATATAAGCTATTGCCCATCAAACTAAAAAAATATTTTATGTAATTGGAAACGCATGAACGTCTTTTACCACGAAATTCCTGTTGTTCATTTTTAAGAAGTCATCATCGCAACCATAGTTGGTTTGTGTGTACGATTCCCTATTACGCTTGCTAACTCTACAATAAAAACGAATGCTTTTCAAAAATATTTCGATTGACTTCAAGCAAATATACAGCGTGTTATTGGTGGACTTTCGTGCAACATTGATATCAGATATCAAGATAAAAACACATTGTCAACAATAACAATGACATGACTTTTATATTATTTTTGCCAAGCCAGCACAAACCGCTTTTTTTCTTATCGCAATGTATACGCACACAGTATTCACCTATCACAGCATGAAGCTTTGCCTCTATGTGTTTCAGTTCCGTTTGTCGTACTGCTTCAATGCACTGTTGCACTGACCCCCCCCGCACCACACTGCACCACCCAGCTATCAAGTCCAAACGTCCAACGTAAATAATTCATTATTCATCGTACATCATTTAAACCTATATAGTGAAAATTTTTAATATTTTATTATGAGTAAAATGACTTAGAAAATTTTATTATACTTTTATAGAATTTTTCACGGAAGTAGGAATAATATAATATTAAGACTAGAACGAGCGCTATTCAATTGAATTATTAGAACGCTGTAAGCTGCAAATGCGAGGAAAGCTATGCGGTGAAGTGTGGGAGAAGCACAGACAAGTCAACCTTTAGACCACGCTTTAACAGGGAGTAGCATTCGCCAAGGCTATGTAGTGACACTACATAACTACATCACTAGTCAGCCGTCAGTTGGAAGCACGTTGGAAGCCATTAAATTGTCAATTTTGAACGAGCCAATGAAAACTAGCCGACCTCTCCCCGCAACCCGCCACTTTTTGGCGATTTCGTTTTCGTACTGACGTTTATTAAAGCGTGGTCTAAAGGTTGACTTGTCTGTGGGGAGAAGTCATCACGTACAGCAACAATAAGTACGCCACAAGAAGGGGAAATCGAGCGTCAAAGTTATGAACTCTATTTTCGACTATGTCTCTTTTTTAAAATTAATATCGTACTACCGGACTTCTAACACGCGCTGTGGTCAAACACGGCGCGCCAGTGAGACAGCGTGAGCATAGTGCGTGTTCTAGAGTCTAAATTATATTATTCCTACATCTATGAAGTTTTTATATAACTACTTAGTTGTACTTTCATCATAATTCTTTGTTTCCTTAGTATATTTACCATTCCATTAGCCCTTTTTATACTCCACTGCAGGTGCTTAGACTTTCCCTCAAGATAAGGGGGCTTAGAACTTAAATCCACCACGTTGCTCCAATGCGGGTTGGCGGATCGTAACGACCGCCGTCTATTGACAGCAACCGTGACGGACTGCTTAACGTGCTCTCCGAGGCACGGACTTATTACATATGCGCATTCTATACAGTTATATTTCTTAGCGCACTGGTTTCAGCACACAAAATTCGTCTGCATAATCAGCGCTTTACGATGTCGAAGATGCAGTGTCCATGGGAATCGGCAACTAAATTGATACTGCCACGAATAGGCACCATTAGTTTGTGTCGATATTGCATCACGTAATCCTTGGCACGCTCTCACCGGCATGTCCGCACAAAAATATTCATCAGTAACTTAACTGCAGCAGCACGCGGCGTCGTCTCTACAATTTAGGAATAGAATTTCACTGTAGCACGTAGTTCGGACGCCGTTCGATATTTCATATTAAATTTATACAAATTGGTAGATCTCAAGTGCAACAGTATGCGGATGGACTCGTTAGGGGCGCCATCGAGCTGCGCCTGATGCAACCTGTTCGGCAATGCATCTCGAATTGCATCGTTACCTGACCCTCGTTACTTGTATGCATGTCGATGTAATAGAATATATCTATTAGGAAAGATGTGCTTTTAACATACAATATATTAACTAACTTAATTTTTTATCACTCTTTCACACTTGAGACTGTATCTAGTTTTTTTTTTCATTATGTAGTTTAGGTTTTCAGTTTTATGCTAGTTATTTAGAAAATTGTAATAGTTGGTTCTGTCGTATTATAAAATAAATTGTCTTCTGATATCAGATCTAATTTGCAGAATCCTCTACTCGTACATAAGTTTTCTTCTTTAGCTCTACTCCTAAACATAGAAGCTTGATGATAATTACATATCTTGTTTGTTTAATCATAATGTCCTCAAAATGTTCCAACAAACCAATAGAAGAAACAATAAAATTAAAAATATGTTTTTTAGGGTTAGGGGATGACTGACAAAAAGAAATTTTCATAATTTTACCAGAAATATTTTCCATTTGGGAGACATGTTATGGCTTTATACTAAGATAAATAATAAGGCTGTTTTATGTATCTAAAAAATTCATCAAATTACACCCTTTAAAAAGTGGTATTTATCAATAAAAATTATAAAGTTAAAAATTCATTAACACTGGACGCATTCGGTCACTTTATGTATTCACTGTAACAGCCTCGGACAATTCAGTAATTAGTTCCACAGATAAGCACATGGCATGATATGACGTCATAACGTTATTGAATGGCTTTATGCAATGAGCGATTAATGAAGACGGTATAGAGCTCGCAGAACGTTGTAATGGTTTTACGAGCACTAAGCTAGCTCCACGCTCTGTGACACACGACAACCACGGTTACTCAATTATGCAACACGCTATTTCGAAGCCATTTTCGTACAGGATCGTAATGAACGCCTTCGCCGTAACGTAAAGAAGGGGCATTATTGACTTTAAATGACAAGTAACATACCAAATAATAATGACTAATTATTATTTGGTATGTTAGTGTAACTATGGGATATTATCATTTTTAAGGTTCTGTATACGAAGGGTGCAACGAAACCCTATTACAAAAGCTCCGATGTCCATCCCTCTGTCACAGGGCTGTATCTTTTGAACCGTAATAGGTAAGGTACGGTTGTCTCAAATTTATAAGGCCCCATAGGGCCATGGTTCGAATCCGGGCGTGTACCAATAAGTTTTTCTGACTTAAGTACACAATATCACTGACACCGTGCTTCGGCGGGCACGCTAAGCAGTCGGTCCCGGACGATGTCAATAGATGGCGGTCGTTACAGTTCCCAACCCGCAGTGGAGCAGCGTGGTGGACTTAAGATCCAAGCCCCCCTCCTCACCCTGGGGGAGGCCTAAGTCCCTGAAGTGGGGTAAAAATGGGCTGATGATGATGAGGTAAGGTAAACATTTGTAATGTTTATAGTGTAATCTATGGCTGCTATGCCAACATACAATAAAAATAAAATATAGTTAAAAATTAAAGGTGGTGGTGGTATTTCGGACTTTTTGCGTCACGGACTGTGTATCTTTAATTTATACACATCAATGACCTAAAGTGTACATAACATATTGTGTGTTGGTATTGAACTTTTAGACGGACGACTTTTTTCAATTTGTCTTTAGCAATGTAATTCATAGCTAAATTATTGTGCTGTTTAACACATGCGATGTCAAAGATTTTCATTTTCGGTCGCATGATATGCGTCGCGTCGGAAATACAGTTCAACTAACTTATTCAGTACTGTATCGAACGGATTTACGAACATCTTTCTCAAACATGAATCTAGGTATACCCAGACGTAGCATCGCGAATTAACTATCGATGCATCCCTAGCATGATAAGTCAGCTTGCTATGTTCTCACGCGTCGACTTGAACACACTTAAACCATAGTGAGTGTATCGACCGCCATTACGCTATGAAGTTGCACTCACACATACTAACGCGGCCGCCATCTCAGTGCTTCATTTGTGACACGTATTATTAGGTCTGTGAGTAAAAATAAATGAAAATATTAATTCGTTTTTAGGTACAAACAACTTGTTAACAATGTCACAGTTCTTTAACCTCATAAATAGGTATTCCCATTTATAATCATTAACTGCGGATTCTAACTGCGGAGCCGAGTGTCACGGGTTCGATTCCCGCCCGGGACAAATACTTGTGTGCATGAACATGTCTATTTGTTCCGTGTCTGGGTGTAAAAGTATTTATATATGTATATATCATTAAAAAAAAGAATATTTAAGTATGTATATCAGTGGTCTGGTACCCCACAATACAAGCATAATACTTGCTTACTTTGGGACTAAATGGCGCTGTGTGGGATGTCCCAAATATTATTATTATATTATATTATTATTATAATAATACAAAATGATCAAAATTTGTTACAATTTGTTATCCGGTACTTCGGAACGGATGATGATCGGCTATCATAAACGCACGTTGTTACAAACAACGCTATACGATAGCTTTATGCAATAGGCGATTAATGAAGCCGGTGGCGCAGAGCTCCGCAGAACGACCCAGTAATGGTTTTACGGCCGGCCACCGCTCTCCTTTCATGTGATCTATGTACTATTGTTACTTAAATAACTAAGTCCACTTACATTATAAAGACAAATATTATAATCAATAAATATGCTTCATTTAGGCAGTTCTACATTTCGTTACAGAAAGTGTCTTTCATTGAAAAAGTATTGCAAATAGCTACACTAATGATAATACTAGCTTTTTTAATTTTAGATTTATTTTGTGACGCAGACATCTACTAAAAAAGGTTATTTTTTAAATTCTAATCATACCAGAGTAAATAGGCACAGTAAATTTGTATAAAAATCCGTTATTTTAAGAACACATTAATGAAAATTGTTATTTGTCGTTAGGGTCAGAAACTAAACGTGTAGTACCTATTTTAAGATTTTTGGCAATATCACTCTAAGAGAGTTAAATAGTAATAATAATATGAATTTTGTCATAATAAATACAACATTTTCTGAACATTTCATGCTTTAATAAATGATCTCCATTTCTTACGCTGGGCCTCTACGTCTAGATTCAAATTTGAAATTTTTAAGTGATGTCTACCCGAAACCCTTCCGGTAAGTTTACGGTTGATCATAAAAGTGTCTTATAAATAGCTGAAATTCAGCAAATTATAGTTGTTAATATTTTCTTGCAAAAAATTTCCTTGGGAGCTTTAAACTATAAATTATGAAAAAAAAAAAGAGTGTGATTTATGTGTTTATCGGAGTTTCATTAAATGATTTTTTTGTCTAATCATGGTGTCATTTTGAAGCCTAACTGTTGTTTTGGTCGTAACTTGGTGTAATGAATCAGTGAATGAGTGTGATTAAATATGTGAAAATACTGATAACGAAAATTAAAATTATTTTTTTGTAATCTGTTCTAATATTTATAATGAAAAAAAAAATCAATTTGCTAGTTTCTTATTCTGCGACTTTTCAGGAATTATTCGATTTTTTCATGAATAATATGTGAAATTATGTTGCTAAAGATACTTTGTTTTTAACTAAGTTCCCGAGAAAATCAAATGCAAAAAATTTAACTTCTATATGTATAAGTATATTTGGCTAAACCTCATGTCTAAACAATGTAACACGGTATCGAACCTAAAACTAGAGGAAGATGTAGAAATAGGTGCTTAAGAGTTGACTATATTAGAAGAGCAGTAGTCTAAGAAACTAAACGTGAAACACACTCGAAATGAGTATCAGTTAGTCTTTACTAACCGCAATGAAGTTTTCGCTTTTTACCAATCTGCACTCTTTCACTTAAATCTTATTACATGGATGCTGTATCACCATATAGTTGCGCATGGCCCGCAAATTTTCGCAATAGTCCGCATTAGTTCTAGTAGTCTCTTTCATGGCATTTCTTTTTGTTTGAATTAAATTTGGCCTATGCCTAGCTGTGGTGTCGACCGATCTGTAATGTACCTATAGGCATGTTTTATACTAACGAATAAAATGAAATTAATACAATTCCGTTTATCATGAACCGCTTTTTTCCAAATCAAACTGTTTCTTTATAGTTACAAAAAGTACAGCAAAAGCTTATAATAATTTTACAATAAGCATTATGGTTACTAATGTTCAACTAAAATGACTTGATTTCTTAGTAACAAATCATTTTAAATAAATCATTTGAAAATATATATATATACTAGCGGCCCGTCCCGGCTTCGCACGGGTAGTATTCGTTCATCATGAAAATCACTTTTTTTATATCAGTCTTCTCATTCATGTTCATCCTTTCCCGTATTTCCCATGTTCCCATCGCAAAAATACCAACTTTATTGTTTCCGTTCTTGGCCCTGGTGTCGTTTCGTTTTCGTTTCCATTCTCATCAAGAATAACTTTTTATCCCAATCTTAACTCATTCCCATTCATCCCTTCCCCGTTTTCGTTCCCGCGACACAAATGCTGGCAAATGAGTGTTGATCCAGAAAAAGCGCGGAAAATTTAAAAAATCAAGCACTGGTAACACTAATTACAGCAGGAATAAACTGTCTTGATACTAATGTTACTATGTAATAAGTTTCAATTAAATGTTAGGCTGTTGAGACTAACATTTAATTGAGAGTAAGTTATCCCCCCCTATTAAAAAATAAGGGTTGATCGTAGAAAGGTGAAAAATGAGGATTGTATGTATTTTTGTATGTTGTATCATAAAAAAATAGAATATAAAAAATTTTGTCTAAAAAATAAAAAAAAATTTAGGGGTGGACTACCCCTAACATTTAGGGGGATGAAAAATAGATGTTGGCCGATTCTTATAGATACCGGATAAGCACAAAAAATTTCATCGAAATCGGTCAAGCCGTTTCGGAGGAGTATGGCAACGAAAACTGTGACACGAGAATTTTATATATTAGAAGATATATATATTGAAGATATATATATATCTGTACATTATATCATGTACATACAATATACATTAATCTGAGGAAAAATAAAATGTTCATGGAACTCATTATTAATAATATATGTGTAAACGTAAAAAGTAATTTTACAGTAAACGTTACAGGCAACTCTATTTTTTCGTTTTTGATCATATTTCTGACGAACAGACTTGGAAGTAAGTAAAAATTGAACAAAGCAAAATTTTATATACTACATAAGCGTTTATGAGACTAGGATGTGATGAGATCGAATACTGATATAGCGGAAAACGCAAAAATAAGCCAAAAATTTTCTTTTAAAACTCGACGGGTTGCCAAAAGATTACAGTACATATCGGGCAGCGTGTTCACCTCGCCCGCGGTCGAAGAGGTGACGACGCGAAGACGTTCCGTTTTTCTTATTTCCTGTGTGTCCCACGCCGAGAATTTTATAATGAAAGTGGACTCGGTATGTTTGCCAATGTTACGCCACCGCCATTGCTATCTGTAACCGCTAAGATATAAAGTGAAAATACAAGAGTCGAAGAAAATATATTTCATTGAAATTCCGCACTTAAGATCGGCACTTACATTTTCGTAGTGACTTACCTAAACATTTAGTTTGAACATTGTTATAATTTAGAATGATTTAAAAAAATAACTCAAAATAGAAAATTTTGGTAGTGTGACTTTTGCTTAGATCCGTGGGAGTGTAGTGTGAGCCGCGTAAGCCGGGCCATAGAGAGGGGCGCGGGGCGCAGGCGTCGCGCAATCCCTCTCATTTAACACCGCTTCTACTTCTGTGTAGGTGTTTGCCGAAGCGATTTTCACGAAGGATCCGCCTTTTATGGTGGTACTTATCGTCTCATAGTGATTCGCGGTTTTATTTCGGACGGCTCGCGTACTCGACGCTACATTTTTCATGTTGCTCGAAAGCGAACCGAGTAATCTTTGCATTTATGCGGTGATCCTTTATTGATTTTAGATTTTTACTGGAAACCGAAACGAATGAAACGAACGTGAATGGAGACGCGCTCGCTGAAAGCCGCCCGGGAGCCCGCCATCCCGTAACGCGACATGATAAATACTACCCGCAGTTTTCGAAATTCTTGTTTGCTGTACTTCTAAAGCGAAGTATAAAAGTTTGTTTCATAGGAGGTTGTTCGTTTTTCTAACAAATAAACACGCTCTCTGACGACACATATAAAATACCGCAGTCAACTACTGCATGTGTTGTTGATACAAGAAGCTATTACACTAATTTAACACGCTATAATTAGCTCGTTTTTGTCTTCTTGTTTGTTCGGTACAAATTTTGCAAACGATTAGAAACTTTAAACAAACTTTAGGACTTATCTTCAGTTTTACACACACAAGACTATTTTACAATATATCTGTTTTTTAGCCTTGCGTCCGTCACTTCTTCCGTTAGTGATAACCATATGAACAGATTTTCATATGGTTGTCACCAACGGAAGAAGTGATTTAAGAGGAAATTTATGTGTATAATTCATTAATGTTTTATACAAATTGCATCAAATATGTCGATTATTGTTCAAGCTGAAAGATCGGCATATCAGTAGTTCCGACATCGCTGACAGTTTTGACCCATTTGAAAGCTGAGTATACAAAAAAGCTCGAAATTTGGATGCCACATGATCTCACTGAAAGAACCCTAATGAACCATGTACTAAGACGTAATGAAACCGAACCGTTTTTGAAAAGATTGAAAACTGGTGATGAAAAGTGGATCAAGTACGATAAGAAAGTGCGAAAACGGTCGTGGTATAAGGTCGGTAAGGTTTCACAGACTGTGGCAAAACTCGAGCTAATTCGCAATTAGATGAAGCTGTGTGTATGGTGGGATTGGAAAGGTATTGTTCATTATGAGCTTTTACCGCCGGGCAGTACCATCGATTCGGATCTTAACTGTGAACTACTGATGAGATTAAAGCATGAAATTCAGAGGAAGCGGCCGAAATTAATCAATAGAAAGGTGAATCAAAATCAAAGTGGTCTTTCATCACGATAACGTCACCTCATCCATCTTTAGCACTCAGAAAAAATTAAGAGTTTGGCTGGGAGGTGTTAATTCATCCGCCATATAGCCCTGACCTTGCACCTTCAGATTTCTACCTGTTTCGGCCTCTTCAGAATTCTTTACACAGTATTAGGTTAACATCAAGAGAGGACTGCCAAAACAACTCGTCGCGTTTTTTTGATCAAGTTCTAAAATTTTCTACAGCAACGGGATCATGTCACTATTTACAAAATGGCAGACAGCCATCGAAAGAAATAGCACATATAAATTGTAATTAAATGGAAATATATTTTGAAAAAAAAAAATGTCTTGAGTCTTCATATAAAATGCGAAGAAACTTTTCCCCCGACCCAATATTGTATAATAGTGTAGTTGTAGACAAAGCAAAATCGTGAGCAAAGTCTTATTTTCTATTTTCGTTCGACGAGCTTTTGAACTTTAGGCTGACATACTAATTTATTCATCATCATGTCATCATCATCAACATCAACCCGTGTTTCTTCACTGCAGGATATAGGCCTCTCCCAAGGCTCGCCACCACACACGGTCAACTTTAAGTCATCAGTCTACCTGGCCGAGAGGCGTCAAGCGTTTTGCTTGCCACTTCAGCTTGCTAATTACTTCGGCTATGTCGACAACTTTAATTCTTTAATTCCTGTTTTTTTTCCAGCAAAGAAATATCGAGCATAGCATGTTCCATATCGCGGTGAGCGACTTTAAATTTGTGGACCAGTCTTGCCATGAGAGTTCATGTTTCATGTCAATGTTATGTCACTGATTTTAATTATATCAATCATTAAATCATTTGCTGTAAGAAAAACATGCGGTTATTGCTTTTTGTAACAATTCTAAATATTAATTTTTTCCTTAGAATATATACCTACTACCAGTAACTTTGTTTTTTATGATAATGGACTTTAATTCATATATAACGTTTTAACACAATCTGATTACAAATGACCAATTCTTACAAGTTTTTATGAATTTAAAACAAGATCCCATATCTGCAGCGCGGTAGCTAGGCCGGACATAATCCATAAGATGGTCGGGACGCCGGGACTACCGCTTAGCCTAGTAGGTAGCGACCCTGCCTACGAAGCTGGAGATCCCGGGTTCGAATCCCAGGTCGGGTCAGTATTTATATGATGAATGTTGATACCGGTACCGGGTCTTGGTTGTTATATGTATGTTGTGTGTTTGGTACCCAAAACACAAGCTAATACTTAGTTTGGGACCTAGATGTTATTGCAATGTAAGTTTGACTGAAATGAAGTCTTTGACCTTAGATTAACAAAATTGACAGCAGCGTATAGTGTTAAGTTTGTTACTGGTCTTATAAATTTACAACTCAAATCTTAATTATTTCACGTTGAATTTAATGAAGACCATTTTTTTTTATAATCTTATGCAATATAATTGAGTATCAAGGTAATATAATTTTTAAACAGATATTTGTTTCTTATTGCATTGCTTACTTATTTATAATATTTACATGCTTGTAACATTTCACGTTTTATTTAAAAATACATGTACTATTTCATTTGGTAATTATTACTTTCCGACGCCGTTAATAATTCGTGGTACTTTTGCAGAAATGTAAAATATATTTTCGCAGATAACACATTCTTTATGTAGCTAAAAAAAGTCTATTGAACTCATTTCTTTCAACGCGAGACCCCCGTATTCCTCTAAAGCTCCAAAGGAAAAAAGAAAACGTCCTGCCATTATAAAACAAATAAAAGGAAATAAAGCACCGACCGCAAATTATTTCACTTACCTACTTCTTTTTATAAAAATGCGAGCGACGCATTAAATTTTGGGGGAGAAAAGGAAACTCCCTTGTAAGCAATATCGAGAAGGCAAATTTTTCAGATATTGCCTTCAGGTAGCGCACATTTATTATGTACCCGAATATATTACTCTTGATTCATTGACTTTCGATATTGATTTACTTTGCTTGCATAAGCTGTAGTCGGCGGAAGTCCGCGGCGGCAAACTAAACTGCCTTTGATCCCGCGGCGGGCCAAGGCGGGCGTGCCTGCGACACGTGACCGCCTCCCGCGTCGCGCACCCCCCTGCTACTCAAACAAAGACCGCTGTGCCATATTCGCACCTACCCTACGGGGGATTAGATTGCGTTAAGAGAACATACTTAACAAGAAAATTAATTACCTGTTGACTGTGGAGGTAATGGTAAACGCTGACTAAATGAGAATTAACAGCATACACAAATATGAAAAATTATTTATATTTGTTTGTAATTATTTCACAGTTCGACCAGGTCAAAAATCATTTTATGTTTAAATACAGAAATTATATAGGAACTGAAACTTGACGTAAAAGTAATGACAGAATGTGGACAAGAATACTAACGTAAAAATAATCATAAAAATGTTAGAAACTAACGGAGCTAACCTTCTTCACTTTATTTCATCAGCCCATTTTTAGCCTACTTCAGGGGCTTAGGCCTCCCCCGGGTGAGGGGGCTTGGAGCTTAAATCCACAACGCTGCTATACCGCGGATTGGGGATTGTGACGACCACCATCTATTGACAGCGTCTGGCTGCTAGAGCTAACCTAGCTAGCTATAAATACACGAGTATTCACTAAACACACTAAACTGTTTTAGTAATACACGAAATCAGATACAAGCTCAACGTTTTACCAGTGGATTAATGCTTTATATTCTTCTAAGAGAATTCGGTACCTCGAAAACGCAACCTAAGCTGCAAATGGCACACCAGTCCACTGGTCGGTCGGTATTGTTTATAGAGGCGAGTTCGCAGTTATCACTGGACTGCGCGGGCCGAGGGGCGGCTCGCCATGTCCAACTGTCCACTTGATTTACGGTAACGATAAGACGACGACCTAAAAAAAAACTTTTGTGATTTGCACTCGAGCCCCATTACAGAAGTTGTAAACGTGAAAAATAAAAGATTTAAGACTTTACGATTACTTAGAGACTTTCAGATTTACTCCTTCTGAGAGCCAAAGGTTTTTGTTATTTAATATTAATTAACAGAATTCATTACATTATTTTTTTTCGCTTATGACAATAATTATTTAGTCAAAAATGTTTCGTTTTTTAAAATCCTTAATTCGTTTGAAAAAAGCTTAATTTCTTTTTGTCCCATACCGGAATATTTTACGCGTATCCGAATGTACTATTTGTTCCTCGACTCGTAGAGTATAAAAATTCTAGACGAAACTCATAAATATAAATTGTTATGTTGCATTGTCGAGGTGTTAAATTAAGTTCCATATTTACGGCACTAAAGTCTCAAATAAACATGCAAGGTTTGCCAAAACATACAAAATTTAACTTTTAGGATTCTATACGAAGATCTATTGATTGGCATATTATAGCTATAGTAATATTATATAAAATCATTTGTATTAAATGTATGTTGGTTTGAATTTAACTTTAAAATGATTCGTTGGATTTTAATGAAACTTTCTTAGTTATGTTTTATTTATCTGTCTGTGTTTCCGTCTGTTACGTTTCTACAGCTAAATCGTAGAACCAGTTTTAGTTAAATTTGATACAGAGATAGTTTGCAGCCGGACAAAGGACATACTCTTCTGTTTTCCCTTAAAACTGTGTATATTTGTTGCCTTTTTTCGGGTAAACGGCTAAACCAATTCAAAAGCAGTAGGAGATACCTTCCACTTTGAAGACACACATAGCCTACTCCTTATTGCGAAAAATGCGTCTGCATATCTGTTTCCTTTTTACAACTAAACCACTAAACCGGTCTTAATGAAATTTGGCAAAGAGACAGCCTATTCTAAAGACGGATATAACGTAGATCGCTTTTTACCGTATCGGAAGCTAAAGGGAATTTTTTGTCAATTTTCAGTTTTCTCCACAACTATTCATCGCCTGTCATTTGTGGTTGTACACCCTTGGTCGTCCAGCGAGTCTAAGAGGGTCTGGTAGTGGTGCTGTGCGTGGATGGTAGTGAGTGGAGAACATGTCTGTTATGACGGAATAATCCCTAAGAATGTTTCAGTTATTTTTAAAAAGTTTCAGAATTGTTTAGAATGTTTTACAGTGTCCTGGAATATTTCTTTAGCGGTCTCAGTACAAACATCTATTCCACGTAGGTGAAGGCATCGGTGGAAAGCTAGTATTGTCACGACTTACTATACCAAAGTGACGTCTGTTCACGGAAGATGTTCTGAAATCATAAAAGTATGAATTGACTGTCAGCCCTCTTCTGCGCTTACCGTCAAACCACTCCTACTCTAGCTATAGCTAGAAATTGCGTTTGGCAGTTTCGATACTATGAAGTGACATTTCTGACTCTATTAAAACTAAACGCTGCTGTCAAATTAATTTACTCTATGTTTAAAATAAATTTAATAGGACTAATTAGACATCCTGAACTCAAAAATAAACATTCTGAATTTTTGCGATGGTCGTTTGTTTGTACCTTAATAACCCAACAACCTTTGAACCGCTAATGATGAAATGAATAACGTCTTGAATTGATAAAATTGTGGATCAACCACAGAGAATCGAGTAGGTTAGAGGTGCCATGCCATGTGACGCTATTTTGTTCAGAGACACGTGTAAGTAAATAGTTTGGTCTTAGATTCATATCATTTTAGAAAGCAGTTTAGTCGTTCATCCCTTTCCACATCTTTGGTATTATATGATGTCGCATTTTCGAGTTTAGGTTAAGAGATATGTCTTAAGTATGCAATATATTGCCTACATGCCAACTCTAATCTACTCCAATGCTCTGTAGGTTCAACACATGGGTATAAGGTATGTATTAATACGATACTAACTCTAGGCGCAGAGCGGTAAGAAAAAAGTGTTTAAATTTTACATTCTAGGGAAAGAATTATGTTTTGATATACCGTATTCATTAGGTAAGTTTCATTAAAAATAGTTTAAGTAATTAAGAAAAAATTTAAGTATCTCATTTTCTTATACAGTGCGTCTGCTGAAATGGTTTGCCTGCTTTATATTGCCGCCAGAGGCTCGCGCCAAAAGCGGCGGGCGGCGATTTCAAAGAATCGGCCTGCACTGTACACCGACCGTGTATATTGGTGTGTCGCACTCTTATAATAAACACAGAAAGTGATTTGGAGGATTCCGATGACTAATATTTAAACATATGTAATTGGATTTTCGTTTCATTAAAGTAATTGGACTGAAAATAAGAAAAAAATGAGATGCTAAATGAATAAATGATGTATTTATTTTTATATACTTTCAAAAAGACCCTGCGGATGTACTGCAAATTTTTTGAGCGGATGCACTATACAAACAACATGAAACCTAACGTCATGTTTTCTTAAAACTTTAGTACTAAATTACTAACTGAATAAATTAACCACTAAACCGATTTTGATTATGCTTTTATTTTCTTTCTTTAAAATGTAAGTAGATGAAATCTTTATGCAATCTAATATAGGGTTGGTTGATGCAATATAAAACAGTAAGTAGGGTTTTTTTTAATTTTTTGTAAAACTTTCCATAATTTTTACAATTCTTCAAGTTTATGCAGAAACCCTATGTACGTCCAGAATAAAAAGTATCTCATAATACTCTTTAAAAAGTTCTCCGTCTGCCAGGGAAGTTACGTCGGAATTGGTTCAGTCGTCCAAACAGACAGACAAACGGACAGAATTTATTTTAGTTAAATTTCAAGTGTTTCATTTTTTAAATTACCTATACAAATTATAAACAAAGCAATTTTATATTTATCAATGATGATAATAATAATATAATAACGTATACATCACAACAACACGTCTCGGCCCCAAACTAAGCATTACCTTGTGTTTTGCGTACCAAGCGAAGACACCACATACATGTAACAACCAAGACCCGGTACCAGTATCAATATTCATCATATAAATACTGAACCGACCTGGGATTCGAGCCCCGGACCTCCAGCTTCGTAGACAGGGTCCCTACCCACTAGGATAAGCTGTCGACTGGTCAACGATGATTACATGTACCTGTGTTTATTTATATGAGAATTATTATGCTAGGAATTTTACGAGCGATTAGGAGTTCGTGCCGTTTCAAATGTAGCTAATAACCGAGAGATAATCTAATCACATAATCTTCGTTTCGGTGAGCACAAACTGAAGACGTTTACGTTACATTTTCCATCGATTCCTGCGAGCCTGGTGTGAAAGGCTGTATTCGCTGCATTCAAACATCTCCGCTGAGCCGCTTCCAATATCGGTTCTTGGGATATTATTTCAGGGGGAAGACGAACCGCGGGGCAATATTAAGTTGTGAAACCGAGGATCTTACAGAAAGCGCTGTTTACAGACCAACTTTGACAACTTATTTCTTGTCTACGAGTTGCCGAGCCACTCGGCTTGTGTACCCTGCGGCTTGATTGTTGTTGAAAGCGATAGTGTAGCGTAATCACCCGCGTCGTTGTGGCTAGAGATCTATCCAATCTACTATTTCGTCAATTTTTATTTCTATATTGTATATATAAACAAGATATAATTTGATATTGAGCATTTATTAAAAATATATGTACTAGAAATATGTTAAATTAAAAATACATCAATTAAATTCAGAAAAAACAATTTCTTTTGTAATATTTAATATTGTCATACAGCAAAGTAATTCCGCCAGCCTTTTGGGCACTTTGCCGCACGGCACTGATTTACATGATATTTTTTATTTGTAGGTATTTTTAGTTTTTAATTAGTATTTAATTTGGTATAAGCTTTTATTTTTAATTTGTAAATTAAATTAGGTTAGTCATGTCATGTCAAGTTTGTAATTTCGATAATATTGTCCAATTAAAATTAAAAATAATTAATTAAACAATTAAATATGATTTTTACACAATTAATAAAAAATCAAAATCATATCGATTATCTTATGTCGATAATTCAGTAACTAAATAAGGTGGAATTTTCACCATTATTTTATTTTGTTTTATACATTATTATTTCGAAGAAAAATCCGTTCTCCGATTGCATCCTGTGACTCTATAAATATGTTATATAGCGCGTATTCATGGGATTATTTATAAAAATAACTATCACAATATATGTAATATAACTTAGTGAGCGAATTATTCTTAGTACAACAAAAGAAAAACATTTCTTAAATAAGTATTATTGACACATATTTAATGATACATTTTCACGAGTCTTTCCCCAGATGTATGAAAACAGGAGTACTTGAACTTTTTAACCAAACAAAAATACTGTGCTTTTGTTGAAAGTTGAATCGAAAATAAATTGGGCGAGTAGAAAATTCTTGTTAACACGCGTGGTATGATTAATTATATTTAGGCGTAGCAAACTGTAAACAACAAGCTCCTAAACAAAGAACTTTTAGGGTAGATAAAGGCCAGAGCCGATTTAAATATTCCAACTATGCCCACAGCAGTACACCGATTAAGGGAATTTAGTTAAACGCCAAAGTGGATACCGAAATCCTCACTCATTCAACTCGTCCAAACGCTTAATTCAGTTGGAATAATTCGAGTTCTATTGTTAAGTTCCCAAATTTCGAGTCTAACATTTAACGGCTTACAATTCAAAGGTAACCACAAATTTCGAAACGAGCATGCCTCTCTATAGAATGAAACTTATTTGCAAACTGATAACTTTTAGCGCGGGTTAAAGGCGAACGGTCACGCTGCGCCCGCTGGTCGCTCGCGGTCGCCCTTCGCCGCACTATTACACTATGCTACCAGGAAATTTCTTTTAATTGATTAAAACACTGCTCACTAGAGTGATTGGTGAAAGACGCTTTTGTGAATATAGTTTAAGGAAGTGGTCTCACCTTGACCGTCTCGTCGTCGGGTCTTTCATAACCATTACTTCTGTGATTTCACCGTATTTGCTAAAGTAGTCCCGAAGGCTTTCTGTAACGAAATGAAAAAAATCATTTAAATAAAATGTCACCATTTATAAAAATTATATATGAAACGAAATAACGTCTGAAGGCATTCGGGCGGAGACCACGTCGGGAAGAAAAAGCCTATAAAGTACGCGGCGCGGAGTATATCTGACACTCGCAACCGTATTACGACGCTTGACATTCCTCCAAATTCCAACCTAGAAAAATACCCTTTCGGTAGCACGGACAAAGAGCGTTCACAGTACATTCACTCAACACTTCCACACAATAGAAGGGTCGCGTTTTGTAACGTGGAAGCCTTTTCGATTCGCAGTCCATAAAAGTGAGGCGATAAGAGTCATTCGGTCCAAATGACTGAAGGAGTCGTCAGACGGTTCGAGAGGCCGCGAGGCTTGTTTCTCGTGTCACGAGAGATTTAGTTCCACGAGGAGTGTGAGTATTTAGTATCACGTTTCTCTATTTGTGTTGGCTTGTTAAAACGTCTCGGATGTTTGCCTTAAATACATGCAAGAGCGTCCGCGCCGAGTTGTTTGCTACACGGCTTACTAATGGGGTGTACTGTGACGGCATGAGGAATCTCAAATTATGTGAAAAACTCTGCAATTTTCTTTTTGTAATACGTCACTTTTATATCAATAAAGACCGGAATTTAATACAATTGTTTATTGAACAATTATTAATTATTCTTTATGGAGACTCCCGTGACTCATGGCTAGAAAAACAGTATTCGTTTCTAGAACAGCTCGCCCTGAATATTTTACAATTTAAACATCGTTCATGGCTCGCTTTACGAACCTGGAAAAGTTGCCGATTTATACTAATTAAGAGCAAACAGGCCAATCGCGAGAGGATTATTGCGTGAGCCGTTCCAATTTAAACTTCATTTCGATCCACAGTAAACAAAGTTTATAAAACCGAGTGTTCGGTGTTAGCTCTTAGAGTCTATTTTTGAGCTATTTGAAAATCCTCATCTGACCAGAAGCCAGCCCACCTCTTCGCGCTCCTAAACTGTAATGAAAAATAACGATAGCATGCCCGATGCGGTTTTTCCACTATTTGTCTGGGTTACGTTACCCCACTTCTGACTCTGTTGCACTCTACGCGCAAATACGAGTACATAGAGCTGTTTGAACATTTTCATCTCTTGAATAAAAGTGTGATTTGCATGTCTAACTGATGCCAGAAGGAAGCAACATCTACATTAACTCAATGTAATTCTTACGTCGCAACATTTATGTTAGGGATTTCTTTTTTGTTAACATAAAAAAGCCTGTTTCAAATCAAAAACATCTCGCGTAATCGTGGAACGAAACTTCAGCTGTAAAGAGTTATAGAAAAACGCACGCTACCTTCATAAGAGGACAGACATCGGGCGGGCGAATTCAGGTAGATTATAGTATATTTATTCAGATAGGTCGGTGTAGGGACAGCGGGCGGCTGCGAGTGGATTCGGCACAGTTGTTCAACCACCATAAAATTAGCATTTGGCTGCCGAGTAGCGTTTTCACCTGACAGAAGTTGGGCCCGCGCCGCCGCGCGCCTTTCCGAATCATTCGGTGTTGTTCTTAAACGAATAAGGTTCCTTGATTTTATTCAGAACTTTTGGGATAAAAGTGAGATTGAAGTGTTCGTTTCCGCTTATTCTAATCTCGAAGTATAATTTTCTTGAATAAAATGGAAACGTCGAAACCCAGACAGTGTCTTAATTGTGAGCAATTATATTTCTCTTGAGATATCTATTACAATTAAATTAATGCACGCAATTAAAAATCCATTACACGTCCTCTTTTCGACGAATGCGAGGCAATTCAGTGCTAAATGTTTTTATTCTTTATTCAACCGCTGTTAATGAAACGGTCGATGTAGTGATTTTTTTTTTGTGTCGGTAACATCATAAAAAGCCTTTATATCCCGACTAATTTAATGAAGTAATCCGGAGAGTTACGTGGAGTTGGTGCAATACTGTTAAGCGGGTGAACGGCGGCGCGACGCAGCACTTGCTCAACCACCATAAAATTGGAACTTGCCTGCGAGTTTCACTGAACTAGCACCTTGCGCGCGAATATTTTCGGATCCAATTCACGAGTGCTTTATGAGACAGCATGCAGAAATTTAAGTTGTTTGAAAAAAATTTTTAGTTATGTTATTACATAGTTCAAATATTTTTAGAACAAAAAATTATAACATAATGATATTTAATGCACCAACACTTTCATAATCTCTGTAACTAAATAAATACAGTAAGTGATTTTTATTGTAAATTGAAAGTGTTTGAAACATAGACGTTGTCGAAATCAACGTGTAGGCATTTCACAAAACAATATTGATCTTATTTCGTGACATCTAAACAAAGCCTGTATGAATATAGGTAGAAATTTTCCCACGATAGCTAACATTATATCATTTTCCGTTATATCACATGATAAATGGTATTACTTTCTTTCAATTAAGGACTACTTCTGAGATATTTTAGATATGAAAAATATTGTCAATCTAAATGATGGAGTAACCGAGGGAACATTTTGCCCAAAAACTTTTTTCTCATGCTTCAGTAAGGTCACGTAGCGTTAGTTAGCAATATAGACTATGCATTAAAAAATAAAATAAAATAAACTATAAATTTATAAACTTATTCTATTAATAAATTAAAGTATTATGAAATAAATAATGAATATATATATATTATATTTATAGATATTATTAGTATTATTATATATATAATAATATCTGGGACATCCCACACAGCGCTATCTAGTCCCAAAGTAAGCAAGTATTATGCTTGTATTATGGAGTACTAGAAAACTGATATATATACTTAAATATCCTTTTTTATAATGTATACATATATAGATACTTTTACACCCAGACACCACACACGGAACAAATAGACAAGTTCATGGACACCAGTACCAGGCGGGGATCGAATCCGCGACCCTCGGCTCCGAAGTTAGGGTCTCTAACCACTCAGCCAACCGGTCAGTCAAACAGTTATATGTGAACGTGAAAATAAAAAAAGTTCATTTTTACAGCAGATTAGCGATCTACAAATTATTTAAAAGAATAGTAAAATACTTCAATAGAAAATAAAATTTACATAATTTTCTATTAAAATGAAAATCGATACTTTTCTGATTTGTTCGTTACTGGTTTAGTAAAACTACTTCTGTGGCACCAGACCATTATTATTGTTATTATATTTCAAAATCAAGTATTGTCATGTACGCATAATTCTGTTTTTTGTGCTGTCTACAAAAATCTTGAATAATCAAACAAACAACATTGACGTTAAATTGTCACGGATTTGGACATAAAGCAATTTCTATAAGTGAAGCTGAAAACTATAAAAACAAGTATGTTGCATACTTAAAAGGATGTCCAAAAAACAAGGATTGTAAAAGAAACTTTTTCTGTTATGAATAAACGATTTTTTATTTATTTATTTATTTAATAAACCAGAAAATAGCTTTTTAATTACACTAGAAAATTTAAAAATGTAGTATAAAGTATATGTAAAATATGTCAGTCTCAGAACTGTCAACAGCAATAGTGCAATTGTTCATATAAATATGCAAAGGCAATTGCTAAACTCATAATTCCTCCCGGTGACGTTGCACTATAAGAATTTTCAATATATTATCTACGTAAATACCCATCTAAAAAAAACTGTTTCCTAATTGGTTTCCTAAAATTGCCTATTCTTTCGAAAAAGAAAATAACGGATTCAATGGACGATAACACTAAAGAACATCACAAAATAATACCTAAGCGTGTCGAATACGATAAAGAACATATTTCCATAAGATTGTAATACAGTGTCAAAGTTTATAAACATCAAAGTATCGTTCTGACCAACGTCACAAATCTAGTAATTAATAGGGGAAACAAACTTGAGTTGGGGGCACAATTCGCCCAACGGATTTTGGCAGTTGTAACATGAACAAACTACTGTGAGGGTGACCCGTGTTCCATTACTTTGAGCCCGTCCCGGCCCGCAGTTGTTCGGCGAACAATAATTATTCGGATTCTAAACCGAGTTGGACTTTAAATGGTGTCTAATTGGCAGTTTTAATCCACTTACTTTTGTTCGAAATTCGACAAAGTAACAACAAGTTGTCGCGGTGACGGCGCCGCGTCAACGAATCAAAATCGCCCCACTGTTAATTTATTTTCGAGGCTGGAAGATTGCGAACATAATTCGATTCGCTTCATTACGGGCCCTCTCTATCTTTTCAATTAGAAATTAGATTCAGTTCTGTAACTACTGATTGATTTGTTTGTCTTTAATGGGACGTCAATTTCTTTACAGGATTTTGATTTCTTTTTCAGTCACCAGTGATTTGTGATTGCCACCGATTGTTCATGGAGTGTTTCTTTTATATCGAAAATATATATATATATATATTTATATATAAATATACTAATAAAAATTATGTAATGAGGAGTACTAACATGTATTTGAATCGAGATTTGATTTTGTTTAAGTAACCTGAGAAGTTTAGAATAAAATTCGATGAACATTTCACTAAAAGAATCCCATGAAAGAAGAGAAAAAAATATTAATATTATATAAGACGTCTAGTATTATAATGACTAAGAATAATTAAGTATTGCATAAAACTCGGAATGACCAGCCTATCATTGGCTAGTATAATAATTTAAGGGAACATTTTTCCTAGTCACTCGCATAAAGAACTTTCCAAGTCACCCGACCGAAAGAAAAATCAGTTTTTAATAACATAAGTGGTCTGCTCCGTTTCTGTTTTGCCGTCGCAAGCGAGATTATTGACGTATGTTTGTAATTCAATCACTCTTAGTGCTTCTCTATAAGTTGCAGCCAGTAAACACAAGTTGTTTATTAAACCTTATTAAATCTACGCACCTCGACGTAAGCCAACTCGTAGCTCTTTGATATAAACATAATGTTCAATATTATAATACAACATAATTAACACGTAAATGTTGTCTATTAATTTCTAATTAATGTTTCCACTATCCATTGACTGTGATTGGTCGAGTTGTCAGAGACCCTAGGCCGAAGGCCGCAGATTTAATTCCCGCCCGGGATAAATATGTGTGTGCATAAACATGTCTATTTGTCCCGTGTCTTGCTGAAAATTATTTATATATGTATGTCTATCGATATCAGCTCAGTAAGCCTCACTGCAGGGACTTCGGCCTATTGACATATGAGGATGCTAGGAGCTTAATCCACCACATTTCTCCAGTGCGAGTTGATGGATTTTAATGACTGCCATCATGATGGCAACCGTGAGACCGACGCGAGAGTTCGAAGTCAGTGCTTAAATCAAATCTACGACCTTTTAAACAAGAAGTAAGTATGTCAGTTATCACGTAGGTACGCATAACCTTTGTCTAGTTTGGGACTAGTTGGGCATGTGTAATGTCTAGAGTAATATTATTATTATGATATTATTATTTTCACCTAGTCCACATTTTTCGAAAGCTTCAAGCTTCAGGCAATCGCTTATCCGTGAATTAAAAATCCGAAAGAACCATAAAATCCGTTAAGCCCTCCATACAAAAAAATATATAAATGGGTATCCATCTATGCAGAACCCTTGTTCCTAACAGTGTTGACGATACGAAATCGCTGCGCATGTAGAATTGCCCGCGGCAACGGAACAGTTGTTCAACCACCCTAAAATTGGAAACTAGCCCGGTGAATTCGGTCGAAATGACTCCACGGCTTAGCGCGGTAGAGTCACACGGAATCCCTACTTAATATGTGAAATGTAAACCAAATATTCGGTCGTACGCTCTCTCGGATTCCCGAAAAACTAGCAATCGAGTACTTAAACAGTAATCATGAAAAATACCGCTGTTGGCTTTTCAACACCTAGTTTCATCGGAAATAAAAGGCGAGAAACTGCGAAATAACGTGCGTCACTCGGGCGACTTAGACAAACATTTTTCTTTCACTTTTCTTATCAACATCGAGTGAAGAAATGTAAATATTTGCCACGAAATTCCTATTTAAAAAATACAAAAAAAGGAAGTCTATATTACTCAATGTGAAATATGTTATATACTATTGTTTTAATTATAAAAGGTTGATATTAATTGTAGATCTTTTGAATATAACTGTCGACTAAACTAAAAAAAAATTAGTTTTCAGTACATCAGATTTATGTGAGCCTATTCTAGTTGAATTTTTACTTATATTTATTTATACCAAGGTGATAATCTTAGTTTTATATAAAACACTACACCACTAGATAATGCTGACTGTCACTGTAGACAGCATCTAAACCACCCATGAAAATATGAATTCGCAGCCCACGGGTTGTATAGGATACGACGACGGGTTCTCTGTTGGCGTAATAAGAAATAAAAGTATCGTTTTTGCCACCAGGCGGCGCCACCAAATACAAAAGTGAACATAAATGTCACTTTCAAACGAATATCAAGTTATATGTAAGTTTCACTTTGTTTTGTTGTGGTATTGAACCAGTAATAATAAACAATAGTTTGGTTGAAAGTGGTGTGCAGGATTAAAATAAAAAAAATCGAGTCACTAAAATGTAAAAATTGTATATGTTTATTTTTATTAATTTATTAAAAAAGAATATTACAGAAAGTCTTATAATTATTACAAGTCACAGTATTCTGAAAAACAAAGTAGCCTTGTGTGGATACCGAAACGCCTATTGAACGCTCAGCTATCAAATGGGGTACTTTTATCTAGAAAATACAAAATTAGACCATACAGTAATTACTATTACAGAATTTATAAAAAAAACTGTGCATTAATTTATTATTCTATTAATATTCACACTTGGGCTTCTCACACACGACCGTACAGTCCCAAACTATTACTAGACGACTGATATACATACCCACAACTTATTTTATAATTCATACATACATATATATTTTATACTCGGACATGGAAGAAATGGACGTGTTCATACACTCAAATATTTCTACAGTTAGAGTTTCTAACTGCTAGACTAATTGGTCTGTCTATTTGATATGCATTAGAATATTTCAACGTTCCTTCACGTATACGTTTGACCACATTTGACAGGCCTCACGTTATAGAAACGCCGCTTAGGGACATGAAAATCTTACCTCTCATTGCATAAAGAAAGAGCAATCTGGAATCGAAGCCACAACCTTTGGTTTTGTGGTTAGGAACTCTTACCACTCGTCCAATCGGTCAGTCCAATTAGATACAATCTTCGTGCTGTGAGCGCGCTATTCGTGCAATTAATGCACTAGAGCTTTTAGTATCACTTATAGACAAATATAAAGAAATTAACATAATGATATTACTGTCTCAATATATAGTAGAAAATTTAATGAATGTAAGAAAAAAATTGTGATTGGCATACTATTGTTACAAGAAACAATATATATACAAAAATAAATTTGCTGATCTTGTTCAAATTCAAATTCAAAAATTTAGCCGACTCAATAAATTTACAAAATGTGTAAAAGTGCGCTTACGCTTTTACAATACGATCCCAGTTGGCGTTTGGGATTTACCCCTTGACAAGTTCAAAACAACAATAAAACGCAAGCTTTATATAAAACCTTACTATAAAGTATCAAACTACTTAGATGATTCAAATCAATGGCTGTAGATCGCTTGCATAACACTTTGTTTCAATATGTTTTATAGCAATATTGAAGCGCTTTTTGTAAAAAAAAATGTTTATATTTTATTTCTAGATAAGATCATTAACAGTATCTTGCGTATCTTTCTGAGAGGAACTCGCTTTTTTGATTACGCCTTTATTACCACCTTTTGTGCTCATAAAGTAACAAATTCAAATAATCTTTGTGACGTGTATGAAAATCATGACACATAATTACGAAATAAATTGCTATAGGCAGAAAACGCCATTATTTAAAAAGAAGAAAAAGATATTTGATTTTGACTTATATTTTTTTAAGCTATTATATTAAAATTACATATTTTTGTGTTTCATATCAAAGGAATAACTCGTCTATAATGTTAGCATTGAAAAAGGTTTGGATCTTTTTGTAAATTCGTCTGACTTGACATTGTAATTCGAAAGTGTTTCCCTAGAAAGTATTTTAAGAACATCGTTTAAATGTTAAACGTACAATTGTTTATTGTATCTCTAATAAGTCGAAACCAATTAGCGAATTAAAGGTAATCACAATACACAAAGTAGAATAAACAAACATTTAAAGAGCAAGCCTTCAGCTAAAACGTATTTACATAAAGGTACGGTTATAGAACGATTTGTGATATGTGTTATCGGCTGTTAGTGTGATGCACGGTCTCCTACACCTACAAATGTTTTCTGTAAAAACTAGTTAAAAACCTATGGTTATGTAATATCTGGATAGACTTTCGCAATACAATGTCTGTGAAAATGACAGGCCAACTGTTACATACTTGTGTGTGTGACTCAACAAACTACATACCCTTGCTACGCCACAATACAATGACAAACCGTCTCTGTGTGCATGAATTATTAACAAACAGTTAAAATGATATTTTTATCCACGTTTTTTGACGCCAACTCTCTATCTAGACATTTTATAACTTAAAATTGTAGATAAATTCCATTAATGGTTAAATTTGTATTGCACACTTTGTAAGTTGTATCTGACATAAAGCCATAAAGAAACAGTAAACGAAAGAGTTTTCTAATCATCCCTATAATAGTCAAACAAAGATTCAGCATCATTAAGATGGGTACGCATATATTAAAGTTGGTATTTTTATTCGTCAACTTGTCCTTCAACAAAGCTATTCAACAATCGTCTGCTGCACTTATTCGGGTTTCTTCCTGTTTAAGCCGGTCGACGGTTGGTGAAGGCATGCGGCATTGCTTATTTTGTACGTACCAGATAGATCGCTTAGACGAATTCGGCCCGACTTTTGTCGCATGTCAGCATAGAAGTAGCAAAAGGCGCCCGCTCCCTACTAGAACCCTACTATCGACAGGGCGACCGCTCATACACCCCGCTAGCGGAGTATGCCACCACCGGCCGTTTGTCGGCAAATGCCTGATAAGAAATATTCATGCAATTATATGTTGCAAAAACACGCCCAAAAAAAACAACAACATCGAGTTATGTAACTTTTCATGTGTAAGTATGAAATTGTGTGGATGCTTCCTCACGCTTTCGAAAATGCGTCTCACATTCCAAATTAAAATCAGTTCAAGAAAACTTTATTCAATTTATAAAATGTTTACACACACTTATTGAAAGTCAAAATGAATTGATTGAGTTGATTGGATGATGGGATTTAATAGTTTGGAAAACTAGAATTGGAAGAACCGGCATGAAACTCTCCTGTTTATTGTATTTAAATATATACGTTTTTCTTAATTCTTTTTTTTTTTAAATACACAATGCTTATAACTATTATAATGAAGTCATACCCCCCGCTGAATGGAACGATCCGTTTCGTAGAGAAAATGTCTTACCGTGTCTTTAGTGGAGTGGCGCCGAGGTGCTTCGATATCTCTGTGTAAGTCAGCATGGTTTGGTTTTTACGTCTGCCGAATTTAGCTGGCCGAACCGAGTAGACCGAGCAAGAACGTGTAATCTTTCGATTTCAGCCGGTTGGTATTTTCGCCAGGGCGTACGAAATCGTTATGCGTAGGTCTCCTGCTGTCCCGAGTACCAAAAATAAATTACTCGCATAGGCCGGGCGATATTTTGCATAAGACTCGTTCGGTTTGAGCCCCCAGGCTATGCTGATTGGGCCGAGTAGTAGTGTAGCCACTTTTATATTTTCATTCCTACCAAATATTGGAGTGAAATAAATTTATCGGTTGAGGCGTAATTTAATAATAACAAATTCGAAGTAAATATTTATTTTTAAACTTGGTACAAATTAAAACAAGTTATTCTTCAGCGTGGAGAATTGAAGCCTCCCCAACGCTAACGAACGAATGCGTCAAAGACGAAAACCAATCAGTATGTAAACGAATACTGTCCGCATTGCATATTTTATCTTTAACAATCCTTGCACAACCAAACCAATTAGCGTAAAAACCTTTCGCGAGGTCCCGTCCAAAGTTGTAAATTTGGCACTTAGCCTGACGCAAATTTTGAGGGGTGTCAGAGAATAAAATGTGTTGCAGTAATTTGGCTCTTTCGGCGTGCTCTTATTGATTTCAATAAGGACACCACGAGTGTCGTGGTTTAAAGTAATTTTAATCAATAATTCACATTACATGAAAACAAAATTTTTGTTTGTGCGTTTTCTACATTATTTCACGGGTTACATTTCTTATGTTCATCATAAATATATAACAAAATATATTTATGTTTGTATATAAACTGGAAAGGTTTACTGATATAATGATGAATAAATTATAAAAAAAAATTATTATTATTACAACACTTCCCAAATCATCGACCATTTTTATAATCAAACAACCAGTGTTAGAAAAAAAGTCATTCGTATAATTTTACAACGATTCAATTATTTTATAGTGAGCAAATTTTCATAGAACTGTAAAACATGGTAGTGTTCGTGTTTAGACCGCTTACTATTACGTTAAATAAAATTTTAATAAGCTTAAAGTTTGTCATATAAATGAAGTTAAAATTTACAAAGCCGTGATGTCAGCCCGAGCGACACGGCACCGGCGCTAATCTCCCACGGGCGTTGTGCGACTCGCCACTCAGAACAAACCCCCAAAATATGCTGACGGCATCTACCGAATAATTATTTAGCTTATTTCACTCAAACGATCATTTCACTCATCGGTAAATTACTGTTAAGTAAAATAATGTCAGTTAAATGTCTGCCGATGTCTGTTACAGGTTTATAAACTTTTTTTACATAACTCACATATATTGAGATATCGTAGAGTAAATTTTGAATTACGAATTCATTTTTATAAATTTTGAGCTATTCGATGATAATTTAGCCGCAGACCTGCAGAGCAGGTCAAATGGTTAAAAAACAAAATGTCTGAAAATAGCAATTTAGTTTTCGGCTACCAGTTTCAGTTTCCGGCCATTCATTTAACTAATGCTAAGCCCATAGAGTAAATTAATTTGACAGCAGCGATTGGTTTTAAAAGAGTCATAAATGTCAGTTCACAGTATCGAAGTGATATTTCGCATTTTCGGGGGATTGAAACCGGTGTGCGGGGATTTCTCGTGAGTGAAGAGCGCCTATTGTAGCGCTAGCTATAGTATGAGTAGTTAGACGGCAAACGCAGAAGAGAGCTTCTATAGAGTCATAAATGTCAGTTCACAGTATCGAAGTGACATTTCGCATTTTCGGGGGGTTGAAACCGGTATGCGGGGATTTCCGCCCATCATACACTGACTAGCTATAGTATGAGTGGTTAGACGGCAAACTCAGAAGAGGGCTTCTAGTCAATTCGTACTTTTTTACCTAGGCCACTATTGTACAATATGAAAAATTACTTTTATTTGCGGTCACATAAATTCAATTGTTGAATAAAGAACAAAACAATGCAAATCGAGGGATTCAATTACCAACATGATGGATTTAATTTTCGGCGTCTTTGTAATTAACCCCGAAAACTAAATTAAAATAAACTAATATGGGGCCATCGTACTGAAAATGGCCGGAGATTGACTTTTTACGAGTTGGAATTCGGCCGGTTGCTCAATTTGCTAAACTTCATACGCCCAACCGATAAGGCAAATTTTGAAAGAATCACTTTAGGTTTGTACCATTTATCTAACTGCCGACTACGATTTATTTGATTTATTTACCATCGTTTACCACCCTAATGAAATTTAGTTATAGGCCACATAAATTTAACCTAGGCTGAAAAATAGGCTGTAGTACATACTCCCCTTTCAGACGTAAAATATTACACAATTGAAAAGTATTTTTCATAAATATTTGTATATGAACAAGCATCCAAATTCCGACTACACAATTGAGGAAATATAACAGTTTGTGCTCATTCTATTTATTTATTTTTTTCGTAAAAATCGTTAATTAATGTAAAATACAATCGATAAAATTTTACAATTTAACTTTCAGTTTTCGGTCAGCTGGCCAAAAAACATTCACCGTTTTCAATCAAAATAATATAAGTTTAACTCACCCCAAGTACAAATTAATAACATGTACGTTTACCATACCATCAGACCATTAATGCTCCACTGCAGGATCTTAGGTCTCCCATCGGAATAAGGGGGCTTGGAGTTTGATCCACCACGCTGCTCCAGTGTGATACAATTAGTGGATTTTAATGACTGCCATCTATTGATAGCAACCGTAACCGATGGCTTTACGTATTTCCCGAGAGAAGGGAGTGAACTCGTGTTCACAATTTTTTCGCTAACTTAGACATAATGTGTGAACTGGTTGTGTTTCGGAGTGTCTTCTACAGTAACAAAACCACTGGATCATATTACATAGCTACAAATTTAAGAGGACAAGTGGTTCATTTGCAAAATTAAGTAAAGGCTGATTTGTAACTGCGTAGGGTTTCTTTATTATTATGATAAAACAGCGTAGTACCCGAAAACCAAAGGTGGCCATCAAACCGGCTGAATTACCACTCTACCAAATATAGTAAGATATTATAAAATATAATTTGACACTAAATGGGTGCCAAATCTTTGAAAACGTTCTCAAAAAGTAAAATCTCAACGAACCACTCTCTTTTTGTGGTAAAACATATTTTAACACGGTCTATTCTTTGATGTTTGAGATCCTTGAAAATTAATTCCGGTGCACTCGTCACGCACTTAGTGAAAAAGCTTCGATTGGAGTGCCGTCTCGCCCAAAGCACTGCGCTAACGTTCGATAGGAAAAGTTGTAAAAATCGCGACTACGAGACGTGTGGAGTGTCATCGGGCCTCCTCGTAGAGTGGCGATCGCTTGTTTTTCTCGCGTTGAGTAGGCGCAGGCTGAAGGGCCCTCGCGCGCGATTCCCGCGGCAGCGGCCGGCCCGGCTCTGTTTTTTACGAGGTCAAGTATGGAGGTTACGCAAAAAACACGTTGTGCAATAAATTACGCACTGACACATTCAGATTCGGCCATAACGTGCACGACCCTAATATATTGTTTTTTATGATATTATTCGATGGATATTCCGAATAGCCGTTTCCTGAGTGTTTTGCGAATATATATATTTTTTATTAGTACGTATTTTCACGGTCGTAAATTCGTCCCGTAGTTGTGAGGCTGAATAGGGAGGCAATTGCTTCGCTACAGTTGACAAATTCGTATCGAGTTTTTTTTATATTTTTTGGTAAAGAAGTAATAGTTACCGATACGTAGGATGTATAGAATTGTTGAAAGCCAGAAACAAAAAATGGATTACTTTCTATTCAGAAAAAGTTAGGATCTATTAATAACTATAGTTTACACGGAAGTTGGGAGCATTCAGTAATTATTTCAAGTTACTATCAAGGCAAGTGCAGATGTTCGTGAGTTTCAATTTAAGGGCGGACCGAGCGCTGGAACTCTAACTTGGAGAGCGAACTCTACAAGAAACTTTGTTATTCATGACATTGTCAACTAATCTCGAAGTGCCAGAACAAGAACAAGGCTTTCTTCAATAACATAGTTTTTTAATTTAGTTTCAAATTCATTAATCTAATTGTATTATTTACACAGAGTAAATTAAATTGACAGCTGCGTTTGGTTTTAATAGAGCCATATATGATGCATAAATGTCACTTCACAGTATCGAAAATGTTAACAGCTATTTCCTGGGGGTGAAGACCATGAGGTCTGCCGGTCTTCACGGACTGATATTCGCCGTCTTACACCAGCTAGCTAGAGTATACGCGGCTAGACGGTAAACACAGAAGAGGACTTCTAGTCAATTCATACTGTTATGATTATTTACAAGCGGGTACTAATTCACATTTTGATATATATAAAGAATAATTATTCAAATGTGACGTCTAGAACTGCTCTTATGAGTGGCCAGCGATGCACGTGAGATATGATCTGGCACGCACTACGAGATACGCGGCTAATTTCGTGTCGTCCATTCATTAAACTGAGTACCTCAACAGCATCGTGAATGCAGGAAGAGCAATCAATAGCATTCCTTTGATGTACTTTTAGATATATAGGTAGGTAAGAGTGAATATACAGCATTTTTCTTTTATTCGCTTTGATCAATTGTTTGTGAAACTAACGATTTAATAATTAAGCTTTTCAAATTTTCAAACGATCTATATATTAATCAATTTTTCGTCTGCTCGATCCTTCGAGTGGTTAGAGACATCGACTGTAGAACGAAAGGCCGCGCGTTCGATCTCCACCCGTTACAAATAATTGTATGCATGAACAAGTATATTCGTTACGCGTGTGGTTGTAAAATATTTGTAATACTTATTTGACTTAATTATGTATGTTATATAAAAAAAAATATTTTTAGTACGTGTATCAGTCATCTAGTGTCCAAAGTATTGGCTGTGCATAGTTTGGGACTAGATGTTCATGTTTGAGATGACACATATAATATTGTTGTTTATTTTAGATTTATCCAGAATTTAATATCCATTTAGAACATCAGATATCGTTTATTTATTATTTAATAAACACATTACTAGATAAACGTTTTCAGTTAAGAGACTGTCACGTTATTGTAATTTCATGTTTTCATTACGTGTAGCCATAAAATTACATCGAAGACGAGAAAAACAATTCTATCATTTCCTCAGTAATATATTCAAGGGAATGGATTTAACATTTCTTTTATTAGCTACACCTCACGAGACAGGTATTAAGCTAGCAAAGGATAAGAAGGAGACATAGAAGACTGTATTTATTTATTTAGGTGCCAAGAAAAATCTACAGATCACACGAATTGCACACTTTTTACTACACAAAAATTTAAATTCCAAAAGTTATTTTTTTATTTCATTGAAATCTATTGATAGGATTTTGAAGGATTTCATATAAAACGTGCACAAATTATATTTACGGGTATCAGAGATTCGCGTACATACCCAAATTCTACGAGTAATATTTAATAAACCTTTGCTAATCCAATACATTCGTGATAGCCCAGAGCGCAACAAACCTGTCTCAAATTTATAAGGCCCCATAGTGCCATGGTTCGAATCCGGGCGTGTACCTACCAATGAGTTTTTCTGACTTAAGTACACAATATCACTGACACCGTGCTTCGGAGGGCACGTTAAGCAGTCGGTCTCGGACGCTGTCAATAGATGGCGGTCGTTACAGTTCCCAACCCGCAGTGGAGCAGCGTGGTGGACTTAAGCTCCAAGCCCCCCTCCTCACCCTAGGGGAGGCCTAAGCCCCTGCAGTGGGGTAAATGGGCTGATGATGATGATGAATCCAATACATTACTATATTTGAAATAATTAATTAAAATATGTTCACATAGCTGATTTTTTCCGATACCATTCTTCACCCTTAAAAACAATTTCTTTAGATATATTTTGAAATATATGCAACTTTAAAAAAAGTGACTGTAGGTTTCTTCAAGATAATCCTTTTGCCACCAAAATAATTTCTCTAACCCTTCAACTTCCAGAGACATGGCGAATTCCCCCTTTTCTGGGTTTCCGTTCTCGTGTCATTACAAAGACATTTTCAATGTCAAAACCGTCAAAACGGATTTCCTCGTCGCTCGAAATCTATTTTCATGTGAATCAAAATATACGTTTAATGGAACCTTGTAATCTTCTAATTCTCAAATGTTATTAAAGCAGTTATTACATTGGAATATATTTGTTACGATTGTCTTGCAACTGCGGCAGTTAAACCGATTGAGCGGCGTGTGTAATGACGTCGCGATATCACGCCACATATTTTAAAAGACGTTTAAAGATTCATAAATGTAAGCTCCCCACCTCAGTGGCAGTCGTAAACTCGAGTGTAATGTGTCTGAATATCGTATTACCTATCATAATGCCGCGGTAACTTTGAGCGTTGGGCCTGTTCACGCACCTGGTGACATGAATAAACTCTGTAAGTGTGTAACGTATTAACTCGTGTATGTTTATATCGCCTTTTAAATCCTTCGGTGTAAGTACTCGTAAAAGGGGTAGTTTTTTTTTCCCTTTTCTACATACCTATATGGATGTAACATAATTTATAATATTCAAATTTTACCGTTCTGTGATAAAATGTGCTTTTTGTAACCATTAATGTTTATTATTTGTTAAAAATTGTGGGTCAGCTGAAAATAAGTTTATCGTGTTGAGTTTTTCGAATGATGTTACTTACATTCGAAAAAGGCTAGCGAATGCATATAGCTAGCGAATTGTTTCCACTACAACCGAATTCAAATACCGATTTTGGGGTGTTGCGTACACACACTAGAAATTAGGCAAAACACTAAGAAAGGTTTCGACTTTTTCTGTAAGTAGACATTATTTAAATGCTTCAGAAAGCTTCGCTGCTGGTCTCACGAGAACTTCGAGCTTTCGTTTCTTAACCACATTAACCGTATTAAGAACTGTGGTGTTCCAATGTACATTTTTATTTTGTACGAGCGAAGAAGGCGAAATGCTATTAAACGGAATACAAATATTTTTTTATTTACAATTTTATAATATCTGTGTTATCAATTTTAATTCAAGAAAATTCGATTAATCCTGATCTCTCCTTTCTTTTCACTTTTATACACCCGTATACAATTTTAAAATGAAAAAATACGAAAAACGTCTCGACGTGTCGCTTTGGCGACAGAATGATATACTGAAGCACAACAAATTGTCGTAATTCTTTATACAACAGCTTAAATAATTTGATTCGGCGCCAAATCGGTGAATTTTCGTTAATCTCTATAATACGTTGAATAAAACAAATAAAATAGAAATACTTGGCCAAATACTGGATATAAAAGATTAAAGCCAACATCAGTCTTAATAATATTTGAGCGATATAGAAAATAATTCTATAATATGCATGGATGACGTAGTGAATACAAGATGGTCTTGCGTCATCCCCCGGGTGGCAGCTGTGGTGTCGCACTGATTTTACTGCCCATATACTAAGCATTGCCAAACTCGTCACATCGCTTTTTACGATTTTGTCATACGACTCCTGAGTGAAATTCGCTGATGTACCTAACTTATTTACTAATCGAAAATTGCTAAATGCGTTATTTTTCACGTTGCGAATAGCTTTTACAGTGTTGTATAACGAATTGTATATAATTAAGATATTTGTTAAATATTTAATTTATAGCTATATTTGATGTCCTGATAGCCGAGAGTGGCTTTAAATGGTGTCTAATTGGCAGTTTTAATCCACTTACTTTTGTTCGAAATTCGACAAAGTAACAACAAGTTGTCGCGGTGACGGCGCCGCGTCAACGAATCAAAATCGCCCCACTGTTAATTTATTTTCGAGGCTGGAAGATTGCGAACATAATTCGATTCGCTTCATTACGGGCCCTCTCTATCTTTTCAATTAGAAATTAGATTCAGTTCTGTAACTACTGATTGATTTGTTTGTCTTTAATGGGACGTCAATTTCTTTACAGGATTTTGATTTCTTTTTCAGTCACCAGTGATTTGTGATTGCCACCGATTGTTCATGGAGTGTTTCTTTTATATCGAAAATATATATATATATATATATTTATATATAAATATACTAATAAAAATTATGTAATGAGGAGTACTAACATGTATTTGAATCGAGATTTGATTTTGTTTAAGTAACCTGAGAAGTTTAGAATAAAATTCGATGAACATTTCACTAAAAGAATCCCATGAAAGAAGAGAAAAAAATATTAATATTATATAAGACGTCTAGTATTATAATGACTAAGAATAATTAAGTATTGCATAAAACTCGGAATGACCAGCCTATCATTGGCTAGTATAATAATTTAAGGGAACATTTTTCCTAGTCACTCGCATAAAGAACTTTCCAAGTCACCCGACCGAAAGAAAAATCAGTTTTTAATAACATAAGTGGTCTGCTCCGTTTCTGTTTTGCCGTCGCAAGCGAGATTATTGACGTATGTTTGTAATTCAATCACTCTTAGTGCTTCTCTATAAGTTGCAGCCAGTAAACACAAGTTGTTTATTAAACCTTATTAAATCTACGCACCTCGACGTAAGCCAACTCGTAGCTCTTTGATATAAACATAATGTTCAATATTATAATACAACATAATTAACACGTAAATGTTGTCTATTAATTTCTAATTAATGTTTCCACTATCCATTGACTGTGATTGGTCGAGTTGTCAGAGACCCTAGGCCGAAGGCCGCAGATTTAATTCCCGCCCGGATAAATATGTGTGTGCATAAACATGTCTATTTGTCCCGTGTCTTGCTGAAAATTATTTATATATGTATGTCTATCGATATCAGCTCAGTAAGCCTCACTGCAGGGACTTCGGCCTATTGACATATGAGGATGCTAGGAGCTTAATCCACCACATTTCTCCAGTGCGAGTTGATGGATTTTAATGACTGCCATCATGATGGCAACCGTGAGACCGACGCGAGAGTTCGAAGTCAATGCTTAAATCAAATCTACGACCTTTTAAACAAGAAGTAAGTATGTCAGTTATCACGTAGGTACGCATAACCTTTGTCTAGTTTGGGACTAGTTGGGCATGTGTAATGTCTAGAGTAATATTATTATTATGATATTATTATTTTCACCTAGTCCACATTTTTCGAAAGCTTCAAGCTTCAGGCAATCGCTTATCCGTGAATTAAAAATCCGAAAGAACCATAAAATCCGTTAAGCCCTCCATACAAAAAAATATATAAATGGGTATCCATCTATGCAGAACCCTTGTTCCTAACAGTGTTGACGATACGAAATCGCTGCGCATGTAGAATTGCCCGCGGCAACGGAACAGTTGTTCAACCACCCTAAAATTGGAAACTAGCCCGGTGAATTCGGTCGAAATGACTCCACGGCTTAGCGCGGTAGAGTCACACGGAATCCCTACTTAATATGTGAAATGTAAACCAAATATTCGGTCGTACGCTCTCTCGGATTCCCGAAAAACTAGCAATCGAGTACTTAAACAGTAATCATGAAAAATACCGCTGTTGGCTTTTCAACACCTAGTTTCATCGGAAATAAAAGGCGAGAAACTGCGAAATAACGTGCGTCACTCGGGCGACTTAGACAAACATTTTTCTTTCACTTTTCTTATCAACATCGAGTGAAGAAATGTAAATATTTGCCACGAAATTCCTATTTAAAAAATACAAAAAAAAGGAAGTCTATATTACTCAATGTGAAATATGTTATATACTATTGTTTTAATTATAAAAGGTTGATATTAATTGTAGATCTTTTGAATATAACTGTCGACTAAACTAAAAAAAAATTAGTTTTCAGTACATCAGATTTATGTGAGCCTATTCTAGTTGAATTTTTACTTATATTTATTTATACCAAGGTGATAATCTTAGTTTTATATAAAACACTACACCACTAGATAATGCTGACTGTCACTGTAGACAGCATCTAAACCACCCATGAAAATATGAATTCGCAGCCCACGGGTTGTATAGGATACGACGACGGGTTCTCTGTTGGCGTAATAAGAAATAAAAGTATCGTTTTTGCCACCAGGCGGCGCCACCAAATACAAAAGTGAACATAAATGTCACTTTCAAACGAATATCAAGTTATATGTAAGTTTCACTTTGTTTTGTTGTGGTATTGAACCAGTAATAATAAACAATAGTTTGGTTGAAAGTGGTGTGCAGGATTAAAATAAAAAAAATCGAGTCACTAAAATGTAAAAATTGTATATGTTTATTTTTATTAATTTATTAAAAAAGAATATTACAGAAAGTCTTATAATTATTACAAGTCACAGTATTCTGAAAAACAAAGTAGCCTTGTGTGGATACCGAAACGCCTATTGAACGCTCAGCTATCAAATGGGGTACTTTTATCTAGAAAATACAAAATTAGACCATACAGTAATTACTATTACAGAATTTATAAAAAAAACTGTGCATTAATTTATTATTCTATTAATATTCACACTTGGGCTTCTCACACACGACCGTACAGTCCCAAACTATTACTAGACGACTGATATACATACCCACAACTTATTTTATAATTCATACATACATATATATTTTATACTCGGACATGGAAGAAATGGACGTGTTCATACACTCAAATATTTCTACAGTTAGAGTTTCTAACTGCTAGACTAATTGGTCTGTCTATTTGATATGCATTAGAATATTTCAACGTTCCTTCACGTATACGTTTGACCACATTTGACAGGCCTCACGTTATAGAAACGCCGCTTAGGGACATGAAAATCTTACCTCTCATTGCATAAAGAAAGAGCAATCTGGAATCGAAGCCACAACCTTTGGTTTTGTGGTTAGGAACTCTTACCACTCGTCCAATCGGTCAGTCCAATTAGATACAATCTTCGTGCTGTGAGCGCGCTATTCGTGCAATTAATGCACTAGAGCTTTTAGTATCACTTATAGACAAATATAAAGAAATTAACATAATGATATTACTGTCTCAATATATAGTAGAAAATTTAATGAATGTAAGAAAAAAATTGTGATTGGCATACTATTGTTACAAGAAACAATATATATACAAAAATAAATTTGCTGATCTTGTTCAAATTCAAATTCAAAAATTTAGCCGACTCAATAAATTTACAAAATGTGTAAAAGTGCGCTTACGCTTTTACAATACGATCCCAGTTGGCGTTTGGGATTTACCCCTTGACAAGTTCAAAACAACAATAAAACGCAAGCTTTATATAAAACCTTACTATAAAGTATCAAACTACTTAGATGATTCAAATCAATGGCTGTAGATCGCTTGCATAACACTTTGTTTCAATATGTTTTATAGCAATATTGAAGCGCTTTTTGTAAAAAAAAATGTTTATATTTTATTTCTAGATAAGATCATTAACAGTATCTTGCGTATCTTTCTGAGAGGAACTCGCTTTTTTGATTACGCCTTTATTACCACCTTTTGTGCTCATAAAGTAACAAATTCAAATAATCTTTGTGACGTGTATGAAAATCATGACACATAATTACGAAATAAATTGCTATAGGCAGAAAACGCCATTATTTAAAAAGAAGAAAAAGATATTTGATTTTGACTTATATTTTTTTAAGCTATTATATTAAAATTACATATTTTTGTGTTTCATATCAAAGGAATAACTCGTCTATAATGTTAGCATTGAAAAAGGTTTGGATCTTTTTGTAAATTCGTCTGACTTGACATTGTAATTCGAAAGTGTTTCCCTAGAAAGTATTTTAAGAACATCGTTTAAATGTTAAACGTACAATTGTTTATTGTATCTCTAATAAGTCGAAACCAATTAGCGAATTAAAGGTAATCACAATACACAAAGTAGAATAAACAAACATTTAAAGAGCAAGCCTTCAGCTAAAACGTATTTACATAAAGGTACGGTTATAGAACGATTTGTGATATGTGTTATCGGCTGTTAGTGTGATGCACGGTCTCCTACACCTACAAATGTTTTCTGTAAAAACTAGTTAAAAACCTATGGTTATGTAATATCTGGATAGACTTTCGCAATACAATGTCTGTGAAAATGACAGGCCAACTGTTACATACTTGTGTGTGTGACTCAACAAACTACATACCCTTGCTACGCCACAATACAATGACAAACCGTCTCTGTGTGCATGAATTATTAACAAACAGTTAAAATGATATTTTTATCCACGTTTTTTGACGCCAACTCTCTATCTAGACATTTTATAACTTAAAATTGTAGATAAATTCCATTAATGGTTAAATTTGTATTGCACACTTTGTAAGTTGTATCTGACATAAAGCCATAAAGAAACAGTAAACGAAAGAGTTTTCTAATCATCCCTATAATAGTCAAACAAAGATTCAGCATCATTAAGATGGGTACGCATATATTAAAGTTGGTATTTTTATTCGTCAACTTGTCCTTCAACAAAGCTATTCAACAATCGTCTGCTGCACTTATTCGGGTTTCTTCCTGTTTAAGCCGGTCGACGGTTGGTGAAGGCATGCGGCATTGCTTATTTTGTACGTACCAGATAGATCGCTTAGACGAATTCGGCCCGACTTTTGTCGCATGTCAGCATAGAAGTAGCAAAAGGCGCCCGCTCCCTACTAGAACCCTACTATCGACAGGGCGACCGCTCATACACCCCGCTAGCGGAGTATGCCACCACCGGCCGTTTGTCGGCAAATGCCTGATAAGAAATATTCATGCAATTATATGTTGCAAAAACACGCCCAAAAAAAACAACAACATCGAGTTATGTAACTTTTCATGTGTAAGTATGAAATTGTGTGGATGCTTCCTCACGCTTTCGAAAATGCGTCTCACATTCCAAATTAAAATCAGTTCAAGAAAACTTTATTCAATTTATAAAATGTTTACACACACTTATTGAAAGTCAAAATGAATTGATTGAGTTGATTGGATGATGGGATTTAATAGTTTGGAAAACTAGAATTGGAAGAACCGGCATGAAACTCTCCTGTTTATTGTATTTAAATATATACGTTTTTCTTAATTCTTTTTTTTTTTAAATACACAATGCTTATAACTATTATAATGAAGTCATACCCCCCGCTGAATGGAACGATCCGTTTCGTAGAGAAAATGTCTTACCGTGTCTTTAGTGGAGTGGCGCCGAGGTGCTTCGATATCTCTGTGTAAGTCAGCATGGTTTGGTTTTTACGTCTGCCGAATTTAGCTGGCCGAACCGAGTAGACCGAGCAAGAACGTGTAATCTTTCGATTTCAGCCGGTTGGTATTTTCGCCAGGGCGTACGAAATCGTTATGCGTAGGTCTCCTGCTGTCCCGAGTACCAAAAATAAATTACTCGCATAGGCCGGGCGATATTTTGCATAAGACTCGTTCGGTTTGAGCCCCCAGGCTATGCTGATTGGGCCGAGTAGTAGTGTAGCCACTTTTATATTTTCATTCCTACCAAATATTGGAGTGAAATAAATTTATCGGTTGAGGCGTAATTTAATAATAACAAATTCGAAGTAAATATTTATTTTTAAACTTGGTACAAATTAAAACAAGTTATTCTTCAGCGTGGAGAATTGAAGCCTCCCCAACGCTAACGAACGAATGCGTCAAAGACGAAAACCAATCAGTATGTAAACGAATACTGTCCGCATTGCATATTTTATCTTTAACAATCCTTGCACAACCAAACCAATTAGCGTAAAAACCTTTCGCGAGGTCCCGTCCAAAGTTGTAAATTTGGCACTTAGCCTGACGCAAATTTTGAGGGGTGTCAGAGAATAAAATGTGTTGCAGTAATTTGGCTCTTTCGGCGTGCTCTTATTGATTTCAATAAGGACACCACGAGTGTCGTGGTTTAAAGTAATTTTAATCAATAATTCACATTACATGAAAACAAAATTTTTGTTTGTGCGTTTTCTACATTATTTCACGGGTTACATTTCTTATGTTCATCATAAATATATAACAAAATATATTTATGTTTGTATATAAACTGGAAAGGTTTACTGATATAATGATGAATAAATTATAAAAAAAAATAATTATTATTACAACACTTCCCAAATCATCGACCATTTTTATAATCAAACAACCAGTGTTAGAAAAAAAGTCATTCGTATAATTTTACAACGATTCAATTATTTTATAGTGAGCAAATTTTCATAGAACTGTAAAACATGGTAGTGTTCGTGTTTAGACCGCTTACTATTACGTTAAATAAAATTTTAATAAGCTTAAAGTTTGTCATATAAATGAAGTTAAAATTTACAAAGCCGTGATGTCAGCCCGAGCGACACGGCACCGGCGCTAATCTCCCACGGGCGTTGTGCGACTCGCCACTCAGAACAAACCCCCAAAATATGCTGACGGCATCTACCGAATAATTATTTAGCTTATTTCACTCAAACGATCATTTCACTCATCGGTAAATTACTGTTAAGTAAAATAATGTCAGTTAAATGTCTGCCGATGTCTGTTACAGGTTTATAAACTTTTTTTACATAACTCACATATATTGAGATATCGTAGAGTAAATTTTGAATTACGAATTCATTTTTATAAATTTTGAGCTATTCGATGATAATTTAGCCGCAGACCTGCAGAGCAGGTCAAATGGTTAAAAAACAAAATGTCTGAAAATAGCAATTTAGTTTTCGGCTACCAGTTTCAGTTTCCGGCCATTCATTTAACTAATGCTAAGCCCATAGAGTAAATTAATTTGACAGCAGCGATTGGTTTTAAAAGAGTCATAAATGTCAGTTCACAGTATCGAAGTGATATTTCGCATTTTCGGGGGATTGAAACCGGTGTGCGGGGATTTCTCGTGAGTGAAGAGCGCCTATTGTAGCGCTAGCTATAGTATGAGTAGTTAGACGGCAAACGCAGAAGAGAGCTTCTATAGAGTCATAAATGTCAGTTCACAGTATCGAAGTGACATTTCGCATTTTCGGGGGGTTGAAACCGGTATGCGGGGATTTCCGCCCATCATACACTGACTAGCTATAGTATGAGTGGTTAGACGGCAAACTCAGAAGAGGGCTTCTAGTCAATTCGTACTTTTTTACCTAGGCCACTATTGTACAATATGAAAAATTACTTTTATTTGCGGTCACATAAATTCAATTGTTGAATAAAGAACAAAACAATGCAAATCGAGGGATTCAATTACCAACATGATGGATTTAATTTTCGGCGTCTTTGTAATTAACCCCGAAAACTAAATTAAAATAAACTAATATGGGGCCATCGTACTGAAAATGGCCGGAGATTGACTTTTTACGAGTTGGAATTCGGCCGGTTGCTCAATTTGCTAAACTTCATACGCCCAACCGATAAGGCAAATTTTGAAAGAATCACTTTAGGTTTGTACCATTTATCTAACTGCCGACTACGATTTATTTGATTTATTTACCATCGTTTACCACCCTAATGAAATTTAGTTATAGGCCACATAAATTTAACCTAGGCTGAAAAATAGGCTGTAGTACATACTCCCCTTTCAGACGTAAAATATTACACAATTGAAAAGTATTTTTCATAAATATTTGTATATGAACAAGCATCCAAATTCCGACTACACAATTGAGGAAATATAACAGTTTGTGCTCATTCTATTTATTTATTTTTTTCGTAAAAATCGTTAATTAATGTAAAATACAATCGATAAAATTTTACAATTTAACTTTCAGTTTTCGGTCAGCTGGCCAAAAAACATTCACCGTTTTCAATCAAAATAATATAAGTTTAACTCACCCCAAGTACAAATTAATAACATGTACGTTTACCATACCATCAGACCATTAATGCTCCACTGCAGGATCTTAGGTCTCCCATCGGAATAAGGGGGCTTGGAGTTTGATCCACCACGCTGCTCCAGTGTGATACAATTAGTGGATTTTAATGACTGCCATCTATTGATAGCAACCGTAACCGATGGCTTTACGTATTTCCCGAGAGAAGGGAGTGAACTCGTGTTCACAATTTTTTCGCTAACTTAGACATAATGTGTGAACTGGTTGTGTTTCGGAGTGTCTTCTACAGTAACAAAACCACTGGATCATATTACATAGCTACAAATTTAAGAGGACAAGTGGTTCATTTGCAAAATTAAGTAAAGGCTGATTTGTAACTGCGTAGGGTTTCTTTATTATTATGATAAAACAGCGTAGTACCCGAAAACCAAAGGTGGCCATCAAACCGGCTGAATTACCACTCTACCAAATATAGTAAGATATTATAAAATATAATTTGACACTAAATGGGTGCCAAATCTTTGAAAACGTTCTCAAAAAGTAAAATCTCAACGAACCACTCTCTTTTTGTGGTAAAACATATTTTAACACGGTCTATTCTTTGATGTTTGAGATCCTTGAAAATTAATTCCGGTGCACTCGTCACGCACTTAGTGAAAAAGCTTCGATTGGAGTGCCGTCTCGCCCAAAGCACTGCGCTAACGTTCGATAGGAAAAGTTGTAAAAATCGCGACTACGAGACGTGTGGAGTGTCATCGGGCCTCCTCGTAGAGTGGCGATCGCTTGTTTTTCTCGCGTTGAGTAGGCGCAGGCTGAAGGGCCCTCGCGCGCGATTCCCGCGGCAGCGGCCGGCCCGGCTCTGTTTTTTACGAGGTCAAGTATGGAGGTTACGCAAAAAACACGTTGTGCAATAAATTACGCACTGACACATTCAGATTCGGCCATAACGTGCACGACCCTAATATATTGTTTTTTATGATATTATTCGATGGATATTCCGAATAGCCGTTTCCTGAGTGTTTTGCGAATATATATATTTTTTATTAGTACGTATTTTCACGGTCGTAAATTCGTCCCGTAGTTGTGAGGCTGAATAGGGAGGCAATTGCTTCGCTACAGTTGACAAATTCGTATCGAGTTTTTTTTATATTTTTTGGTAAAGAAGTAATAGTTACCGATACGTAGGATGTATAGAATTGTTGAAAGCCAGAAACAAAAAATGGATTACTTTCTATTCAGAAAAAGTTAGGATCTATTAATAACTATAGTTTACACGGAAGTTGGGAGCATTCAGTAATTATTTCAAGTTACTATCAAGGCAAGTGCAGATGTTCGTGAGTTTCAATTTAAGGGCGGACCGAGCGCTGGAACTCTAACTTGGAGAGCGAACTCTACAAGAAACTTTGTTATTCATGACATTGTCAACTAATCTCGAAGTGCCAGAACAAGAACAAGGCTTTCTTCAATAACATAGTTTTTTAATTTAGTTTCAAATTCATTAATCTAATTGTATTATTTACACAGAGTAAATTAAATTGACAGCTGCGTTTGGTTTTAATAGAGCCATATATGATGCATAAATGTCACTTCACAGTATCGAAAATGTTAACAGCTATTTCCTGGGGGTGAAGACCATGAGGTCTGCCGGTCTTCACGGACTGATATTCGCCGTCTTACACCAGCTAGCTAGAGTATACGCGGCTAGACGGTAAACACAGAAGAGGACTTCTAGTCAATTCATACTGTTATGATTATTTACAAGCGGGTACTAATTCACATTTTGATATATATAAAGAATAATTATTCAAATGTGACGTCTAGAACTGCTCTTATGAGTGGCCAGCGATGCACGTGAGATATGATCTGGCACGCACTACGAGATACGCGGCTAATTTCGTGTCGTCCATTCATTAAACTGAGTACCTCAACAGCATCGTGAATGCAGGAAGAGCAATCAATAGCATTCCTTTGATGTACTTTTAGATATATAGGTAGGTAAGAGTGAATATACAGCATTTTTCTTTTATTCGCTTTGATCAATTGTTTGTGAAACTAACGATTTAATAATTAAGCTTTTCAAATTTTCAAACGATCTATATATTAATCAATTTTTCGTCTGCTCGATCCTTCGAGTGGTTAGAGACATCGACTGTAGAACGAAAGGCCGCGCGTTCGATCTCCACCCGTTACAAATAATTGTATGCATGAACAAGTATATTCGTTACGCGTGTGGTTGTAAAATATTTGTAATACTTATTTGACTTAATTATGTATGTTATATAAAAAAAAATATTTTTAGTACGTGTATCAGTCATCTAGTGTCCAAAGTATTGGCTGTGCATAGTTTGGGACTAGATGTTCATGTTTGAGATGACACATATAATATTGTTGTTTATTTTAGATTTATCCAGAATTTAATATCCATTTAGAACATCAGATATCGTTTATTTATTATTTAATAAACACATTACTAGATAAACGTTTTCAGTTAAGAGACTGTCACGTTATTGTAATTTCATGTTTTCATTACGTGTAGCCATAAAATTACATCGAAGACGAGAAAAACAATTCTATCATTTCCTCAGTAATATATTCAAGGGAATGGATTTAACATTTCTTTTATTAGCTACACCTCACGAGACAGGTATTAAGCTAGCAAAGGATAAGAAGGAGACATAGAAGACTGTATTTATTTATTTAGGTGCCAAGAAAAATCTACAGATCACACGAATTGCACACTTTTTACTACACAAAAATTTAAATTCCAAAAGTTATTTTTTTATTTCATTGAAATCTATTGATAGGATTTTGAAGGATTTCATATAAAACGTGCACAAATTATATTTACGGGTATCAGAGATTCGCGTACATACCCAAATTCTACGAGTAATATTTAATAAACCTTTGCTAATCCAATACATTCGTGATAGCCCAGAGCGCAACAAACCTGTCTCAAATTTATAAGGCCCCATAGTGCCATGGTTCGAATCCGGGCGTGTACCTACCAATGAGTTTTTCTGACTTAAGTACACAATATCACTGACACCGTGCTTCGGAGGGCACGTTAAGCAGTCGGTCTCGGACGCTGTCAATAGATGGCGGTCGTTACAGTTCCCAACCCGCAGTGGAGCAGCGTGGTGGACTTAAGCTCCAAGCCCCCCTCCTCACCCTAGGGGAGGCCTAAGCCCCTGCAGTGGGGTAAATGGGCTGATGATGATGATGAATCCAATACATTACTATATTTGAAATAATTAATTAAAATATGTTCACATAGCTGATTTTTTCCGATACCATTCTTCACCCTTAAAAACAATTTCTTTAGATATATTTTGAAATATATGCAACTTTAAAAAAAGTGACTGTAGGTTTCTTCAAGATAATCCTTTTGCCACCAAAATAATTTCTCTAACCCTTCAACTTCCAGAGACATGGCGAATTCCCCCTTTTCTGGGTTTCCGTTCTCGTGTCATTACAAAGACATTTTCAATGTCAAAACCGTCAAAACGGATTTCCTCGTCGCTCGAAATCTATTTTCATGTGAATCAAAATATACGTTTAATGGAACCTTGTAATCTTCTAATTCTCAAATGTTATTAAAGCAGTTATTACATTGGAATATATTTGTTACGATTGTCTTGCAACTGCGGCAGTTAAACCGATTGAGCGGCGTGTGTAATGACGTCGCGATATCACGCCACATATTTTAAAAGACGTTTAAAGATTCATAAATGTAAGCTCCCCACCTCAGTGGCAGTCGTAAACTCGAGTGTAATGTGTCTGAATATCGTATTACCTATCATAATGCCGCGGTAACTTTGAGCGTTGGGCCTGTTCACGCACCTGGTGACATGAATAAACTCTGTAAGTGTGTAACGTATTAACTCGTGTATGTTTATATCGCCTTTTAAATCCTTCGGTGTAAGTACTCGTAAAAGGGGTAGTTTTTTTTTCCCTTTTCTACATACCTATATGGATGTAACATAATTTATAATATTCAAATTTTACCGTTCTGTGATAAAATGTGCTTTTTGTAACCATTAATGTTTATTATTTGTTAAAAATTGTGGGTCAGCTGAAAATAAGTTTATCGTGTTGAGTTTTTCGAATGATGTTACTTACATTCGAAAAAGGCTAGCGAATGCATATAGCTAGCGAATTGTTTCCACTACAACCGAATTCAAATACCGATTTTGGGGTGTTGCGTACACACACTAGAAATTAGGCAAAACACTAAGAAAGGTTTCGACTTTTTCTGTAAGTAGACATTATTTAAATGCTTCAGAAAGCTTCGCTGCTGGTCTCACGAGAACTTCGAGCTTTCGTTTCTTAACCACATTAACCGTATTAAGAACTGTGGTGTTCCAATGTACATTTTTATTTTGTACGAGCGAAGAAGGCGAAATGCTATTAAACGGAATACAAATATTTTTTTATTTACAATTTTATAATATCTGTGTTATCAATTTTAATTCAAGAAAATTCGATTAATCCTGATCTCTCCTTTCTTTTCACTTTTATACACCCGTATACAATTTTAAAATGAAAAAATACGAAAAACGTCTCGACGTGTCGCTTTGGCGACAGAATGATATACTGAAGCACAACAAATTGTCGTAATTCTTTATACAACAGCTTAAATAATTTGATTCGGCGCCAAATCGGTGAATTTTCGTTAATCTCTATAATACGTTGAATAAAACAAATAAAATAGAAATACTTGGCCAAATACTGGATATAAAAGATTAAAGCCAACATCAGTCTTAATAATATTTGAGCGATATAGAAAATAATTCTATAATATGCATGGATGACGTAGTGAATACAAGATGGTCTTGCGTCATCCCCCGGGTGGCAGCTGTGGTGTCGCACTGATTTTACTGCCCATATACTAAGCATTGCCAAACTCGTCACATCGCTTTTTACGATTTTGTCATACGACTCCTGAGTGAAATTCGCTGATGTACCTAACTTATTTACTAATCGAAAATTGCTAAATGCGTTATTTTTCACGTTGCGAATAGCTTTTACAGTGTTGTATAACGAATTGTATATAATTAAGATATTTGTTAAATATTTAATTTATAGCTATATTTGATGTCCTGATAGCCGAGAGGCAGCGAACCCGTTTCTTGTTTACAGGGCTGTAGTTCGTATCTCAGGGGTTGTACTAATGAGTTTTTTTCTGACTTACGTACATAACTATCACTGACTCTGTACCTCGGAGAGCACGCTAAGCCGTCGATCCCGATCGCCATAAATAGATGACAATCGCCATAAATAGATGACAATTTGGTGGATTAAGCACCAAGCCCCCTCTCCCCGGGGGAGACCTAAGCCCCTGCAGTAGGGTATCAATGGACTGATGGTACCTACGGTATTTAATTTCTAGACTAAATAATTGATTCGAGTTTTTTAGGATTTAACGTCATACGTAGACCTTTTTAGTATTCGTGTAGTTCCATGTGCACAGTTATTTCAAACATTAATCAATCATTATTTTTTTTCCAACAGAACAAAAAACTGAAACCGCATTCAGGTAGTTTAGACTTATAGGAAGTTGTAATTTTTTTTTAAAGTTCAGTTATTTGGCGCCTCTATGGATACGATGTGCTGTTTTTTAACATTGGGAAAGTTTACGTGGGAAGAACGATTCCAACTAAGTCAACCTTAAGAATTTGGTAAGTAGCGCTAGTTGGTATTATAAAAAATAAATTATTAAACATTCCAAAGTGGGTCTCTATTACATGGGCCATTGTCATGTGTTTAAAATATTTATTAGGATATCCAGTATCATGTACTTCTTTTAATTTAATTATTGAATTTAACTAAGACTACTCTAGGCGCTACTTGAGTAACTCAGTACTTTTCAAGTGGTAGTAAGGTTTTTCGGAAGCAAATTACAGTTTTCTTATAAATACGCAAGTGACTTACTACAGTATTTTCCGTATACAAGCGAGTCCATGAATCGGACACAACCATTGACTAAACTTCAGATAGCACAATCATTAAAATGGAACGTCTCATAATTCTGAAAGATCTAAAACCCGAGCAAAATGACCGACTTAGAGATTAGGCAGATCTCTAAGTTGATGATAGATGATGAAGTAGGTACTTCATCATCTATCGCGAATACTTAATGCGTGAGTCTTACTTACTACTGTCGTGATAGCCCAGAGCGCAACGAACTTGTCTCAAATTTATAAGGCCCCATAAAAAGCCATGGTTCGAATCCGGGCGTGTACCAATGAGTTTTTCTGGCTTCAGTACACAATATCACTGACACCGTGTTTCGGAGGGCACGCTAAGCAGTCGGTCTCGGACGCTGTCAATAGATGGCGGTCGTTACAGTTCCCAACCCGCATTGGAGCAGCGTGGTGGACTTAAGCTCCAAGCCCCCCTCCTCACCCTGGGGGAGGCCTAAGCCCCTGCAGTGGGGTAAAAATGGGCTGATGATGATGATGATGATGAGTCTTACTTGGGCCACAGTTTTCTTGCGTTTGACCTTTTACGTTTGAAAATTTTGAAGGAGACCTCGCTTTCTACAATAACAATATGAAACAAAACACAAATAAATATTATAAAATGTAAAGAATAATTAAAGCGAACGTAGCTGTAAGTTTACAAGCGGCAGTAAAACTACTATTTACCTATAGCTGTAAAACTTTAAAGAGCCATAACGTCGGTTCTTGTTACAGATTCAGCTTATGTTACTGCCCTGCAGTATAGAATATTCTTGTCTTTACAACGCTGCAATAAGGATCACAGATTGGCGTCACATTCCATTCAAACTGAAGCCATGGTAGGTATGCTAGCACATGTGAAGTCGAGAAGATCTAACATGTAGCCGCGTACTGCAATCAATAATAAGCCGGCCTATTAACTGCTATTAACCCATATTACGAGCGTTGCCGGGTACGTAAGTAATAATTTAGCAATTAAACGAAGAAAATTAAACCATTTTTTAACCTTCAATGATTGAGATTTATTTTATTAATATAAAATAAGTTAAAATGTTGATAGACCTATTATATACGAACACAATTAGACATGTTATATATTGATATATTGAATAATCATACTAATTTAAGTGTCGTGATAGCCCAGAGCGCAACGAACCTGTCTCAAATTTATAAGGCCATAGGGCCATGGTTCGAATCCGGGCGTGTACCATACCAATGAGTTTTTCTGACTTAAGTACATTAACTATCGGAGAGCACGTTAAGCAGTTGGTCCCGGACACTGTCAATAGATGGCGGTCGTTACAATCCCAAACCCCCTCCTCACCCTGGGGGAGGCCTAAGCCCCTGCAGTGGGGTAAAACGGGCTGATGATGATGAAACTAATTTATCTACATTAATTGTGGCATCAATTTTACTTTTTAGTATTAAGGACCCTATTAACAGAACGAATTAATTTTGAATATGAGTTATTTTCAAATAATTTTTATTGTTATATTTGGAGTATTACAATAAAAATAATTTAAAAAAATTCATATTCAAACTAACATTTGTCATAAACTCTATGAGCTGTACCTATATTGGTTTACATATGCCTGTTTAATGACCGTCGCGGCGGCGTCCAGCCCCGCACCCATATCATCTGTCATTGTTGTCGCAACATTTATGGTTACTATTTGAGTCCTTAGGGTTACAGCGTGATGTTATGTAACCTGAAACCTTCTTCCATAATTAAGCTTCTAATGCTAAAAAGATTTTTTCTCATTCGACCAGCAGTTCCTGAGATTAACACGTTCAAACACACAGACTCTTCAACTTTATATTATTGGTATACTAAGCTAAAACAATATTTTCAAAGCTTTTCAATTTCATTTCCAACATTGTTAGTCGTAATTGTCGTGAATATGAAATATTTGTCTTGAGTATTTCGTACTTTAAAAATATTAAATCTTTTAATAAAACCACAATCTCGCATTCTTTTAGAAACGGTTTTAAAAGCAGATATGACAGGACCCGAGTGCATTTTGATAACTTAATAAATATAACAACATTGTCTTTCTTTGTGTATGTTACTCATATTAAAAATGTTAAAATAGTGGTTTAAGTTGAATATGAAATTGCCGTTCTAGCTACTAGTCATTTCGAATGAAAATAAAATCTGCATGGTAAATTATTTTTATTTATGACCTTTTCAAATAAAAGCCACTGTATTCTAAATTTAACATTTATAGTAGATTACTGCTGCGGCCCGCAAATGCAGCATAAGCGGACGAACGTGGTATGCGGGCCTCGGCTGTGCCTCGGCCCTCAGAGTCCGGTTATGCACAGTTGTGGCCAAGGTTTGTATAGTATTTTTCATTTCTCATACTCAGAAAGTAGTGTTGTTTTGATCTGATTATTGGGTAGAAAATGCTGCTTCCTTCCCTAGAGTGGGAAGAACTCATATAAATTACTTTCCACCTAAGGGCCGGAACGAACTTTAAAAATAGAACTGCTGTCAGCTGTGAAGAGTTTTATGTAAAAAAAAAACTAATTAAAAAAAATGCTGCGGCCATCTGAGTTTCTAAACAGCCAGTGTGAACTTATCGCAAACTTCTTTGAGCTGAATAAACTGCAACAATTTACGCGATGCGTTCCATATTTAAAATTTAAAAAGTCGACATAAATTGGCGGGATATTAATCTGTTGTGTATCTGTGACGGAATTCAAAAAAATAGGTAATAATCTTTTAACTAAATTTACATTTAATTTATGTAGATTTGACGTAAATATTTACCATCATCAATGATAAAAAATACTGGCTGTGTAGAATGCCACAAAAGAAAAAACATAGATATTTCTATAAAATGAGTTCATCATATTCATATATGGATTTAACGATTTTTTTACTTTCCTCATATTCGTAATGAAAAACAGAGTGCTTACCTCGGGTGAAAGACTTATTTAGGCACTCAAACTATTAGCGCCCTCGCTACGCTTGTGCGCCAAACCATCTCGTGCCTAAATAGATCACTTTCACCCCTTGTGTAACAATCTACTATTTCTTAAAGATGCGTATAAATTAAAACAACAACATAATAACTTAAATGTTTATTCTAAAATATAATTAGTGACAGCACAGTTTTGAAAATTGAAAGTGGATTTCTCAGGAATGGTATTAGTTTGTGACATTTCCAGAGATGTTATTTCTTGTATGTAAGGTTTTTTTTGCAGCTTTTTGGGTTTCAGGTGGTGTTAAAATGTTTTCATCACTCGTAAAACTCATTTTCAGTAATTATAGTAGGTAAAATTAACATCAACTAATTATATTGACAACTGTATTACAATAATAAAAATAGTTTAGGGTATTCTGCCGCCAATTAACCGCATTCATTTAATGGCGAATCCTTTTTATCGTGCCAGTTAGAAATTTAAATCTCTTTAGTTATCAATGTTCGGGCTTAAAAGAGATCGTTCCATGCTAAAAAATTGCGGGACACTTTCCGGTACTGCAAGTATGATTTATCCTAAAAAGGTTGCGCACGATATGGTCGTATATCGCAGCATCTTAGAGAAATATAATATTTGCGGCCCGCCCCGGATTTGCACTTTTTCTGTCGTACTGTCTTAAACATACAGTAAATAAATTTGACAGCAGCGTTTGGTTTTAATAGAGTCAGAAATGTCACTTCACAGTATCGAAAATGTCAAAGGCGATTTTGCGGGGACCTCGCGGACTGAAACTCCCCATCTTGCACCAGCTAGTTAGAGTATGAGTGGTTAGACGGTAAACGCAAAAGAGGGTTTTAATTTTACGATAACAACTAAGACATTAATATAAATGGTATGGCTTAACGGGCAATCACAATGTGCATGAAATGTTTAAAGTAACTAACGTATTTAAATTGATAAGGATCAATATTGTATCCGTGTAAATCTCTTTCCAATCACCACATTATAATTCATGTGAATATTTTTTTGAATATTAAAATAAGTAGTAAGCTATCCTTAAATGATAGACATACGTCATCACAGATAGAAGAATAATTGCTCCATACATTGTTCTGTTATTTCTCAAAGGGATTAGGCAGCGTTTTAGATGAAAGCTCCCACTCGGTTCGATATTTATTTTTGTCATCTTTAACAATCATCGTCATATTTCAACCAACACAAATTCACAAAACATTAAAGAAATACATACATAAACCTTTCTCTTGAATAACTCCGTCCATTGGCGACAACTGTATGAAAATCCGTTCTTTAGTTTTTGAGTTTATCTCGTTCAGACAGACAGACCGACGCGGTGGAAGGACATTGTTTTATAACATATAGTAATCATGGATTTTCATAGATATACAGAGTTTTTAGAACAAAAATGTGAACAATATATAACAATAATAACAATAACAGCATGTAGACCAAATATACACCAGTTGATGTTTTGAAAATTTGCTGTCAATTTTGTATTACCCACATGTGAAATTCATGCTTAAAAATATATATATATATAGATTTTGAAATTACATTTAATATGTAATTTAACAAAATGTTTGTTAAAATCAATAATAGTACAGTATGTTCTATCTGTTTGCTGAGTCTGATATTTGGTTCACGTTTTCGAACGTTTCGCTGTATGACCACGCTCCATCCAGATATTATGCTATCTAAGTTAGTGATACTAATAATTAATATTTATTTTTTATTCACAATCGCATCTGCATTCAAACATGAACACGTCGAAAATTCGAGTAATATTTCAATAAAAGTTGTCGCCGCACCAACGCAACAGATACAGATGTCAATGCTGTGTTTGTATAAAGCATGACGGTAACTTAGGTTGTTTTTGATTTCATTTAGTGACATAAAAATGAAACAAGTCAGTAAATGTTCAATATTATTATGTTTTACAACTCGAAACTGGCGCCAGTAGGGGGGCCCGAAAACCGTAATTTCACGCAAATCAATAATTATGAAATATGAACTGGCGTTCGCTTTAATTTTCTTTTAACTTCTTTCCCTGCGTATAAATTTTCATGATAAATTCTCGGAAAAAAATTTGTAATTGGATCTAATAGACGTTTTGTACTTGTGAAATAACTTTGTCCCTATTTTACTGCGAAACCTCATTTCATAATAAAACAGGTAATTCCACAAAAAATGAGCTATTTCTACATTTATAATTTTTTGTCTTTTTAGTACTTATGTAATTAACGTATCAATCATTTAGTAAAAAAAATATTTATATATGTATATCAGCGTCTAGTATCCATAGTACAAGCCTCTGCCTAGTTTCGGACTAAATGACAGAATGTGATGCCCCAAATATTATTACTATAGTTGTGTCGTACTTTACTGAATTTTTTGCCGACTGAGCCATTTTTGATGCATCTGATATAGAAAGAATGTATTTATTATAAATCAATGCATGCTATGCAAGATAGTGGTACGAAGAGTGACGCCTGCGCATTTGGGAGTAGACCGTGTTCATAACTGATGTCATTGCACCGACTAAATGAAGGTGCAATATAGCGTTTATAGTAATACAGCAGCTAGGTTTGCAGGACAGGGCCCGCCCGTTCGGGGAATGCCTGTCGCGCTAATTGTCATACGAACATCGCGTAACTAAATCACGGAATCAGTTTTGTCGGTCACGGTTATATCTCTGAAGATTATTCGTATAACTTCGTAATTGGTTGCGAATGTTTTATTTTTATTTTTGATGTGTACATTATTGATTCTAATATTAATTTGATTTGTTAATTAATTAATTAATTTTAAATTTATTAATTTTGAAACATGAATAGATATCAGTGGACTGGGTATTTGTTACGGGGCGAAAGCTATATTTTTTTTGGGTTACTGAACCAAAAGCAAAAATAGACCCCTATAGTTTCATGCACTCTAAAATATAACTAAGTTTATGTTATCAACAAGACGGTAGTTACATCAATTTATATATTTATTGTGATGATCATTGAATTGCCTATAAGTATAATTGTTTTATTCATTTAACGCCAACTAAGTAAAAATCCCACTTAGTTGGCACAGAATTTTTTGAGTTTAATGTACGTCGGTCCTGTCTGTCACTTGTTAGAAGTCTCTACATACATATTAGACATTAGATGTATGGAATTAAACAGGCATAATTGAAATTTTATAAATTGTTAAAAAAAATTTTTTTAAATCTCCATATATACACAGGATTTTTTTTTATTATACTGGGCATAAAAATTTATTTCACACTTCAGTGAAAATAAAAAATACAATTTCATTTATTTATCTATTTATTCAAAAATTAAAAAAAAGGAGGCATAATTGAAATTTTATTAGTTGTTAAAAAAAATTAAAAAAGAATTCTATATATACACAGGATTTTTTTATTATACTGCACATAAAAATGTATCACGCACTCCCGAGAGCCGCAGAGCTCCTGCGCGTCCATCCCCCGCAATCATCCTTTGCGGTGTATTTCACGTTTTAAGATTAATTGTAACGGGCAGGTCAAAAAATTATGAAAAATAAAAGTTCGATTTTTTAAGGTAATGTATTCTATTCACGTTACTTAATCATGTAAAAAAATTATGCGCAGTAATAAAAAAATACCCTGTATATATATAGGCCCGCACAACAAAAATAGATTTTTTTCAGTTATTTTAGATCATTTTTATTTTGGCCCCCTTATTTAAAATATTCAGTTCTATGTAAAAGTAAGAATAAATTGTTTAATAATGTAAATAGGAATATTCAATCAAGATTATTTTCAGTAACTTCAATACATTTAACCCATGTAGGCACGCATGAAGCCATGCTGATTGGCTATCGTATATACACGGCGCGTGGTGCAACACGCACTCGGCCGATTTTTTTTACAGATAGCGTTTAGATAGCATGAGTGTTTGGAATTCATTGGAGCCAAGCCAACATACTTATCTTTTGGTGACTGACCGAATGACCGAGTGTTAGAGGTCATAACTGCGGAGCCAAAAGTCGCGGGTTCGATTCCCGCCCAGGACAAATATTTGTGTGCATGAACATGTTTGTTTCGTTCGGTGACTGAATGTAAAATATTTGTATGTGTATATATTATAAAGAATATTTAAGTATGTATATCAGTTGTCTAGTAACCCATAACACAAACATAATACTTGCTTACTTTGGGACTAGATGGCGCTGTGTGGTATATCCCATATGTATTATTCTTATTGATATTATTCGGGTGAGATAATATTACTATAGTCTTTGTTTGTACACTTCTCAGGGCTAGTTAAAATTTTATTTAAATTTTAAATCCGGGCATGTACCAATGAGCTTTTTCTGACTTAAGTACATAACTATCACTGACTCCGTGCCTCGGAGAACACATTAAGCCATCGGTTTCAGTTCCCATCAATAGATGGCAGTCGTTATAATCCATCGACCCGCACTGGAGCAGCGTGGTGGATTTAGCTCCAAGCTTCCTCACCCTGAGAAGAGGCCTAAGCATCGCAGTGGGGCATAATGGGCTGTATACATGAATTATCTTAAATTGTGTTTATATAGTTTTCAATCCGCTTCCCTTGGCAACGGCTTGGTTTACGTATTCGATATTTCGCTCTCGTAAATTTTACTACGGACCTAAACTCATACGAGCATTCATGCCTTAATAGCAGATAAACATCAACAAGTAAAATTATAGTAACAGCACCGTAATATAACGTTACAAAAACCACAGAATAATAGTGTAATAGAACGACGCCGCTGGCGGCTGAAATATTTTGAACAATGAAAGCAAGATTAACAAACATTGTGGCTACTCTTTCGTACGGGTAAGGCACGTCGCGTCGTCACGCAACCTTAATATACTGTGCCATGCACCTTATGTAAATGCTGAATTTCTTGAATAAACCAAGCCTACGATATGGTTTAAATGCATATTAAGATTAATTTTGTTTATTACATAACGAACCGTGATCAGAATATACACGATTATTTCTATAAAACAATTCGTTGAAATACACCAAACTTCGATATGAATGAGGGGTCGCGTTGTGACAAAATGGTTCGTGTAAAACGTATTTTATTGACACAAATCCTGTCTAGTCAGGTGCTCGGGATAGTAAGATATAATTCTGATTTGTTAGCAATCAGAACGCTGTTCAAGGTAGCGCGTGAGCGGACTCACTAAAATATCAAAACGTCCACCGCACCGGACAGATCTACCACTTCCTTTAAGGCGTGCGTCACTTTGCCACTATTGCCTAACGAAACATTAATATTGAGAAATATTTATCTATGCAGATAAAGATATAAGAAAATGTAGGACGAAGATACGAAGGAAGAATACTACTAAGCCTCTATCTTTTTTAGTTCCATGTATCTTTGTTAAGAATCCCTGATTAACAACAAAATTTATCAATTGTCTGTATTTCGAAGTCTTGTATGTCTTTTTCTGATTTCAAAAGAAAATCGGACCTCTTACGAAATCCCTCGTATTTCTTTTTTAATATACGTAGTTGTGTGAAGTTGAAATTTTGCGTTAATACGCGTTTACAATTTTGATGTCCTTCATAAAAACTTATTTTAAAACTCCAGTATTGTTAAATATTATATTTTATATTGAGGATGCACGAAAACACTGATTTAAGTTGTACTTAAACTTTATTTCAAAACAAAATCAGAAACTGTCACAAATCACCGTTATCGCACTTCCAGTGGTTCGCACTTGACGTTTTAAGAAAACTGACTGACTCAAAGCGCAGCGCCAGCCTTATATAGACGCCAAAATCCCAACCCCGCAGCATCTAGAAAATTTTATCGTCGTACATTCGATTTTTGAAACGCTAACTACAATTCATTGTGAAAATATTTCATAATACTGGCGGCACCTTAGAAAGAGCACGGTACTGTCTCAAAAATATAATTTATGAGCGCGCAAACACTTTGACTAATACCGTCTCTAAAATTTAATTTTAGTAACAATTTATTTTGATCTCGAATTTCTTTTTGTATTCGGTCGATGTGTTTGTAAAGCCACGTGATCATCCGAGTACTGTCTATAACACATCGACGTGCTTCTATGCATAGACGTTACAATATTTTCATATCATTGGTCCGTACATTGGAGGGCGCGACTTTAATTCATACTTGATCGATTTTTTTTTCATGCCAAGCTTTCTATAGCCAAAACCGTTTCAAAAAAGTTTAACAAACTACAGCACTGCCTAACATAAATATTTCAATATAACAAAAAATGTGTACATTTTTTTTTTCGTGAACCGTAAGCCAAACTTTGATTACTATTAGACTCGAAAAATATTTGCTAAGTTGCAAAAGGCCACCATATCTCATTCACATACACACAAACACATAAATGTCAATTAACTACCTAACGTAAAGTATTCGTAACTTTAATGGGAAGACAGTTGTATCTGGGACACAAGTCACACTCAGGTGCTTCAGTAAAAAATCTGCAAAACTATGCTGATGACAAATAAAGATTTATTATTATTAATTTAATCGGTAAACGGCGAAATTGAGGTTAGCTGACAAACAATTCGGTACTGACAACTCATTACAGTTAATAATAATAATAATAATAATATCAGCCCATTTTTACCCCACTGCAGGGGCTTAGGCCTCCCCCAGGGTGAGGAGGGGGGCTTGGAGCTCAAGTCCACCACGCTGCTCCACTGCGGGTTGGGAACTGTAACGACCGCCATCTATTGATAGCATCCGGGACCGACTGCTTAACGTGCCCTCCGAAGCACGGTGTCAGTGATATTACAGTTCTGGTCAACTAACTGACTGCGGGTAAGTTATTTATGAACAGCAAGAACTTTGTATTAATCGTCAGATTAGATTGATACTAAAAATATAATGGGCATATTTAGTCGATTTTTGTTTACTTCCTACATCTCAGCAGGCGTTTGTTATGATGCAGAAAAAATATTACACGATTACTATTCTGTCTACTACTATACAATAGTTACTGTACAATCAGCTAGTGTAATAATCTAGAAAGCGGTTTTAATATTACCCGAGGAGAGACATATCTGTAAATATAATATATCAAAAGCAAAACATTCCCGGGCCTGTTTATTACGAGAATGTCAGTTGATGTTAGAAAGTTTTCGTAGTAACCCTCGCGTTAATACAACGGTCGATCAATAACAATAAAAGTAAAACTTTCCGAGAAACTCCGTATGATTATTCATGCGATTCGTTCCACATAACATGGTTAAAGTTTGTAAAATGAAGTCCGAAGACTCGAATCTGTGTAACATGAACTTTATTTATACTTGTGATAAGTTCTTATCAGTTGTAGTTGTCATATTATATTATTAGTTTTTTTTGTTTATATGTTTGTCCTTTCTTCAAATCGTAATGGAGCAAAAAACATTTTTTGCATAGAGATAGTTGAAGGGATAAAACAGAAAGAGCTTATTTTATAATCGAGTTTACTGGTAAACTAGTAAAAACAATTCACATCAACTAAGTACTCATTGTTATATTTTCTAGTTACATACACACCATTATAGCTTATGGTAAAACACACACCTTCTTAATAAGGAAACTTAATTTCTACTGTGTTTGCTCGTATTTATTTCTCGGTAGAAACACGTCGCCACTGAGACGGGAAGACTCATTTTCTACACTTACGCCTAACAAGGGCGGAGCCGCCGGCACAATTCGATACTTTACCTGAAACAAACGAGAAAACTTTATTACGACTACTTCCTTTTCGTGTTACAGTGAGACATTTTGGGGTTAGACTACAGCGTCGATAATAATACGTGAGTTTTGGCTCGATTTTATTGAGACTGTTTGATATTAAGTTTGATATGTTTACTTCAACTCACCTCTTAAAGGGAGATAATAGTTCAAGGGGCGCTAAACGAAGCTGACAATTGGCTGAGAGCAAATGCAAAAGAGATTTAGGGAAGGACGCTAAAATGGAATTAATATAAAACATATGTAACTTAGGCCTAAACCAACCAAAAGTAAGTACATGTCACTATAGTAAAAACTGAATAGCGGGGCATAGAGGTTCTGGTACAAATAGACGTCATTACTATTCTAATAGTGATAATTCATATTACTTGAGAACAAAACGAAAATCGCTTACAAATATCATATTAACAGGTCTCCTTACTTCAAAACAATAAAGTAAGAAAATTGTCAGTAGTGTCCACTGCAGCAGGGATAGCATCAGTCCTTTCGTCCATGCATAAACACTTGTTTATCAAATTTATATTCGTTATGTTCTTTTGTATAGTATATCCATACTACACGCGCTACTACTATAGTGGTGCATTGTTTAATTTTTACTATAATCCATTTATTATAAGTATATACGTACATACATCCATAAATTTCTAGATGCTCTATCAACAGTCGATTGTGTCCGCAACGCAATGAATAAACACTCTTCTTGGGATACGGAAGATCCCGGCTTCGAATTCTATGTCAAAAATATCTTTTCTTACAAGTGTCAGTTTGGGTGCGTGTGTCGGAGTACACCTCCTAAAGTATTTATGGACGTCAGTGAAAAAACGTCATCTATAACTTTAAAAAGTGATAGATACATATTGATAGATATGTTCCTCTCGAATTTCATTTCAACGGTGTTCCTAGTTTCCTACACCTCCTCTATTAGTGGTTATTTTCGGTTATGGCACGTTGATATGAGATCAGTATAAAAATATAATTCATATACTGTTAATGAGGGTGATCCTAATTTTAGTTCAAAATACTTTAATAACAAAATGACAACAAAACCTCAACAAAGTAGAAAACAAACAATGCGACCATACATTTATCTAGAAATCAATACTAGGCGGGCTTCAAATTTCACAACGTTGTCTTCGTCGGTATTATTCCTCCGTGAAAAATTCTAAGCCATGGAATTGTTACTGTATAGATCGGGGCAGAATAGATCACTCCCTGTAGGAAGGCGTCAATCGCCGGCTGATTTATAGACGGTGCCGAAGCGGCGTCGGCTAAACTATCCCGCGTTTTGCTCGCGTTGTGCCCGCCGACGCCGACGCCCTCGAACGCAAACAACTCACTCACGATCACGGCGTTCGACGTTCTCCGGTGGCGCCGCCGTCCGCCAGCCGCGTCGCTACGGAAACGTGGACGCTACATGCTGCCTGAACCATTCGGATAAGTACGATTTACGGGTGTTGTTATTTAATTTCAAATTATTTGGATGGGTACATGCGTTAGTTAGGTAGATGCGTTGGTGTGTTAACAGTTGACAAAAATGCATAAATGTTTCTTATAGGGACAAGCAGAAGAAATAGATATCCATTTGGTATGTACGTTCCTTGCATATTGTATCGCTTTATTACAGTTCACCAGCTTTTTTATGCAGGCTTGTCGGTTCAGGATGTTAAAAATTTGGCCCTTTCTGCTAATAATAATATAAACGCGAAAGTTTGTAAGGGTGGATTGCATTGAAATAGGTGGATAGGTGTTTGTTACCCTTTCAGGCTTCTTCCACGTGAACTACACAATTGTACCAAAATTGCTATAAATTTTTGGATAGATATAATTTATCAGCTGTAGAGTGACATAAGCTATTTTTATCCCCAAAAAAGGGAAAGCTCCTATGGGATAACTATTCTTCATGGTAAACTGATTTTGGTGAAATTTTGTACAAAAGTGTCTTAAAACTTGTAATAAAGAACAGGATTTTCATTCCGCAAAAATACATTGTGGCTTAGCTAATGTAAGATACAGATAGAAAACCTTACGAATGTCCTAGAACGTCGCATCCCTTTAGCGGTCTCGGTACAACTGTGAAGTCCATATTAGAGGAACCGCGACGGGAAACTAGTCTTTAATGTATCACCACTGGACATTGGTCAAAATTTTCCAAAATGTCCAAAATTTCGCGTATATTTGCGATTGTGTTTTAATGATGATGACATGACCGACGGATTGGTCTACTGGTCATAGTCGTCTACTGCAGACCCAAAGGGTTCGATCCCTCCCGAGACAAATATTTGTGTACATGAATGTACATGTCTGTTTGTTCCGCGTCTGGGTGTAAATTTCTATAAATGTTTGTAAATATTATAAAAATATATTTAAGTATGTATATCCGTTGCCTAGTACCCATAGCGCAGGTTCTGCTTAATTTGGGACTTGATAATTATTATTGTTGTATTGATTGATATTATTATTGCTATTAAAAAAAATGTGAAACGTTTCAGTGACGTCAGAGCTACAAGAGGCGGTCAACGGCCATATTCAAACAAAAGTAATCAAATATTAATTTTTAACAATCGATTATTGCTTGAAAATTATTTTTTTAAATAATAGAATATATACTGTAATAATCGATTTTGTCCACATTTTCATAAAGAAATATTAAAAGGAACTGTAAAAGTTTTTGATCAATATCCACCCGGTCAGCTGATAAAATTTAAGGCAACCCTTGCCGACCCATCCATCACATACATCCATAAAAAATATATTTTTGACTGAAATGAGATAATAATAACAGCACTCATTTTTAACAAAAGAATATATTTTGTTTGAAACTTTAAATAACGACTTGAAACGAATTTCCGACATTTTAATCCCGCAGAAGACTTGCAAATTAAAAGACCGGACTTGTCTGGGAAATTGTTAATTTGCTAAAGGCGCTTTTTATGCAAACTTGCTGCACAAACTTGACCTAAGAATTCAATCAGAACTCGGTTGCCAATAATTACGCGATCCGAGAGGCCACTATTGCAAAACTTTACATCTCCGTTCTTAACGTCCGATTGAAAAGCTCCCGACGACGTTGCAGTTGCTACAAACTCGCCGTAATGTAACCGTTTATATAACATACAAAGGAACGTAATTTAAGTCTATACCTATATATATTTACTTATAAAATTAAACCGGTACTCTTATTGTTTACTGGCTTCAATTACTGGTGCTTTCGAAAAGTAATAAATTCGTTATAAATAAATACAAAGAATATTTTTTGGCGTAATGCTCGAAACGTTCATTTTTTTTTAAATCTTAGCACATGCTTTTAAATATAATTAACTAGCGACCCGCCCCGGCTTCGCACGAGTAGCAGAGCATATATGCCGTAATGTTTTTTTTCCGTCATAGTTTCGTATCAGCTTGTTGCGTCGAACATGTGGATTGGATTTAATTAGATTTAAATGTAACGTAAATTCATGCTACTTCCATAAATATTTGAAAAAGTAAAGAATAAATACATGAAAACAAACTACAATATATCTATGTATACAATACATTGATAACTTCTGCCAAATTTTATATCACGCGAGTGGCGTCGGTGTAGGGCCCCGGCCGCCAACTCGGCCGCTTGTCGGGCTATACTTTTTATTTCTCGATACCTCCGAAGATATTAATTTAATTGTATGGTGTAAAGGGCAATTATAATGTGCATGAAATTCTGAAGGTAAATACGTAAACGTATTTAATTTGTTAAGGGTTAATACTGCATTCGTATAAATTGCTTTTCAGTCACCTCAAATATGACACCATTTTTTAAGCATGAAAATAGGTATAGTAAGCTTACTATACCTATTTTCATGCTTAAAAAATGGATAAAATTCATAAAAGGTTGACATATGCTATCGCGGACTATTTGTAGGTCCCATAAAAGAGATACAATTCCTCCATATAATATTTTGTTATATCTCAAAAGGATTAGGCAGCGTTTTCGATGAAATCATCGCAGTTGGCTAAATTTTTTTTCCCGTCTTCAACAATAATCGTCATATTTCAACTAATTTGCACAAAACATTATTCAATTATTCACTACCTTCCTCTTGAATCACTCCATCCACCGGTGTCAACCACCATATGCCAATTCGTTTGGTAGTTTTTGAGTTTATCGCGTTCCGACAGGCAGACCAGACAGACGCGGCGGGGGACTTTATTTTATAATATTTAGTGTTATATACAGGCTGATTAGTGTAGCAGGTATAAAGGCTTCTCTTAACGACCACCCACCCCATATATTTCTTTCGATATTTTATAAAGAGTATAAATATCGTATGCATTCTATACGAAAACACTGTATGTTGAATGACATGGTTTTCTAGTTGTTAAATTTTATGTATAATATTTTATAGATATTATATATTTAACTAAACAAATGTTTAAAAGTCAAATAGAAATTTAAGTGTACAATTTTGTAAGCTTTCAGAGACAAATGAAACTTTCAAACACTCCGTTACTTCAAGGAAGAGAATGTGACTAAAGAAGAAAAATATTTCAAGCGAGGTCGGTGCACCGTTCAAACGTTTAACGAATTAAAAATTTATAAATCGGACTTGATCGGACATTTTCAAAGTGGAACCGACATTACTTATGAGACACCCTCTGTATTATTCTACACATTTTTTATAATGGTGAGGACAAACATCGTCAATAACATTAGTCTGAATGTACCGTCCGCAAATTCTCGATACCTAGACATTTCACTGATAATAATCGAAACGCTTCGAAAGCATTGGAGCATTTTTACTTCAATTTAGCGGTAATCAGAGCGCTGTTGAAGGCGGCGCGTGAGGCGACTCCCTAAAATATTAAATGTAGCACAGGACAGCGGCGCGGTGCGGCCAGCGAGCTAGCAATTTGCTATTTGCATAAATATTGCTTGAACATCGACATTCCCCTTTAGTAACATCAAGCAGGTGGGAAAAATATTGCCTTGTAGTCAAATTAACATTTATATAGATTTTTACATTTGATTTCTTAACACAATTAGGTATACAGTATTATATCGTAAGCGTGCTTTTCAGTTTCATCATCTAAGCTCCTGTGACAAACTTATTATACCTAAAGAATTTATAAAATGCACCATCTTAAATAAAGAAAGACCATTTGTTAAGGCGGAGGTTTCCGATTAGATACATATTTCAATAGCGAAGTTGAATCACATAATCTTTTCAGCAAATGCTTTTTTTTTAAATATAAGTTAATCTAATATAGCATAGATATTTTCATCGCATCATAAAATCAGGGTGGACATTAGTTAATGGTCACAAAGTTACTCAGCTCTAGTATGCTTATTTTCGTTCAAAGGCGTGTAATTTTTGAGAAATACTGTTTATTATTTTTTTATTATTATTAATAAAAACATAATTTACATAAAATTACAAGCACCTTTTATGTTGGTTGATAGTTGGTTAAAATCAGTACGGAATCCACTAACTTGTCTGTCCTACCCCTAGAGTGTTTTATAAAACAGCTTCAAGTCCTAGAAACTGTGGAGGTGTACATAAGTACTGTTTTACAAAGGCGGAGAGGCTGCACTTCCCGCATCGCCCTGGAGCAGCTGCAATCTTAAATCAATATTCAAAAAACGAAGTCAAAGAAGTCCTCGGCCTAGATTTTAGAATATTTTTTGCAGATATTACTCATACTTCATTTCTTTTTTCTTGTTTCTGATACAAAAAAAAATTATTTAAGAGTTGTGTCCTCTCCTTTTTCCCTGTCCACCGAATTATTTGTGTCTAATATTTTTCTGCTTATTTCTAATATATTTTATTTTAATGCTTAACCACTTCACATTTCTTTACCCTTCTGGTAAGTGAGCTATACCAATCGATTGTAGCTATTTTCAGCCCTTACCTACTTCAGCCTCTTCCTTTTGCCCACTCCTTATGTTACCAGCAAAGATTACCCGTACCTAATGCTTTACCTATATTCATATAAGACCACCCATAGTGGGATCTTCTCAGCGTGAGAAATTGAAATAGTTTCTAATATTCACGTTAAATGTAGACGACAGACTACGTCCTTGTGCACGTGGGTGAAGTGAGATATAGGTCTTTTATTCCCCATTTCAAAAGATGAGCTCACGAACGAAAGACGGGAGGGAAATATTAGAACAGCCATAACTAAAAATACGTAAAGCCGTGACAGTGGGAAGGAAACGAGTCCGGCAGAGCGTGACTGACTGCGAGTGCAGCAGCGCTCCCAAGACGGCCCTCGCTTTGATTTTAATTCAAGGAATATCACTTAAATTGCTCGCTTCGTTTAAATTAAACCGCGTGTAGGTAGCGTTTAATCATTTCGCGACGTTCGCGAAATTAAATTTTTGTTGAGCTATTATGCGATTCCCGAAACTTTGTATGTAATTTACATTCTAATTTGTGTTACGTACGAACTTTTAGACGTTACAAATTCCTAATACGTTTAATTGATAACCTTCCGTTTTATTATGACTAAAAAGTTCATTTTAGTGTAAGGAAATTAATAACAATAATTTAGATTGGGTTTCGTTATCGTAGAGATTATAGCGATGCCCGCATATATATGTGATGCTCAAAATCAGAACTTATTTCGGAGCTTAGAGCAGCTGATTAGACTCAGGTGATATTTCCTTTTTCGAGCTAACCCCATCTTCAAATGCATTTCATACTATCGTTTCGGAATATACTATGACATTATAAATATACGACATATGTCAAAACAAAGAAAACGAAGTTTGTAAACTTTCAGCTTACCTTTATAGTGCGGGAGCCCGTGACCTTCATGGTCACGATTTTCTACAACCTGCATTTTTGTTAAGTGACAGTGTTCATTGACAGAATGCAGTCCGTCAGATAGGGTATACATATAAGAATTTAAAAAGTCTCATTTTTATAATATCGGTGCATTAGGGTTCAACGCCCTTACGAACATGTAAAAAATAAAATTAAAAGATAAATAATTTTTTAAACCAATTTATGTAGGTACAAAAAGTGTGGCGTATCAGTCAAGTATATTTTATGGTTCGGTGAAGCAATAGTGTTGACAACAAGATTTTACATATTTTTAAAATAATTTTCATAGACTTAATTGCTTTTAAATTCAATAAAAACATTGCTATTTATCATGTATTAATTTTTTAATATTTCTAGCATATATCTTCTGTCCCACTTACTAATTTCTCCAGACTTTTATCACACACTTTTGATATTAAAACGATTAAATTCGGTACCTACTTAAATGCAACAAGCGCCGTATGCACTTCGATGACCTGGTTTTTAGCCCTGAGCGATCTGGAGGAAATTATAACTGAGCTGTTAGGTGCTACCATCGATATAATATGCGCTATTTTACTATACGTTTTTTGACGCAGCGTGTCTATCGAGACATATAAATAATCAAAGTTTAACATTTATGAATAATTATTAACGATATGAAAATTCGTACTAATTTATTTATTGTTTAATTAATCTGTGAGTTGAAAAATTTACCCATGGTAGATTTGAGTGAAACTTTGTCTCAATATCAATATAAAATTTGTAACTTTTTTGATAACTACTATGTAAACACAGTAGTACACAATGTGATTATTAATTTTTTTTATTTCTATTAAATTTTTCTTTAATTTAATTTTTAATTTAAATTTACTTTAATAAAAAATAATAATGAAATATAAAAAATATAAAAAATAATGAAAAAAAAATAATTTAAAAAATAATAATATAAAAATAAAAAAAAAAATATTTAAAAACTAGTAACAGCCTAGGTGTTTAAAGTATCTAAGCTTTATCGATAACAAAAGCTTTTAATAACTCCACAAATCGTTTAACTACACTTCCGCAGAATACGGCTGTTAAGACTGTAGCGATGAATAAAAAGGCCGTTTTTCATATAATAGCCGACGGATCGTCAGTCATTAAACCTAATCTAATCTTACAAGTTAATGATAATGCTTCCTGCAGCTGTAATACACGCGATGATCTATACTAATTCAACGGATTAGAGTTTTATTCGTTATGCTGGCACCGACAATACCTGTTTCCATTTTACCCCTTAATTTCACGACCATTTAAACACCGGAAGTGTCTTGTCTTGTTTTCTTCCGTGTTCAAAAGGTAACTTTTTAAATTCCACTGGAACGCTAGGCCGCCGCAGTCGCTAGGCTCGTCTGGTGTTCACTTGATACTTTATTTGTTTCGTTTTCAACGAGCCACGGATTTCCACGAACATTACTTATAAATTTCTATGTTAGATACCTATACATTTATAAGTCTAACTTATTAAAATTATTCATGCCCAGAATAGTATATATTTTGTTCATAGTTTGTTGGGAAAAGTAATTAAATGGCTGTTTTCCTGTTGAACGAGAAGAACCACTATAATTTTTTTGAAAATGTCATTTTTTAATGATAAGAGAGAGAAAAATCTACATGAGATATTATTGTACTATTCTTAAAAAAAAAAAAACGACGGTTCTGTCTGTGGTCTGGCGTCAAAAGTTACCACCTATCAATTACGACTGTAGGTACAGGATCACTGGTAATAAGATATGTTTTGGCAGCATAAATACGAACTAATATGCGACCAATTTTACCTTGCAATGTCCCGTCTAAAAGCAAGGTGTTTCCGAGATAATAATTTAGAAATTTTTTTTTTTGTTTCGAGAATCTGCATTTCAAAAATTTATTAAAAAAACTTTTAAGTGTAGTAGTTTATAGTTTTTTTTTAACATTTTGGTACTTAGGTACCAAATTTAGAACGATTAATTGTGTAAAATGTATTAGCTTTTGTTTGTTTCAATGCTTTTATATTATTTTTCCTTAATATCTACCTATACGTTCAATTCTTGAAAACACAGATAACAGCTGGACATGTTTTTGCTATCTTCTGCTGAGTTCGCCCATAGTATTTTTATTTACCAAATCAAAAAAATTAAGAGACATGTTACAAAAAGTTAAGGGTTTTTGAAACATATAAGTATTGACACATAGAAACGTTAAAATATTTTTACAAAATGTTGACTAAATAAAAAAAAAAAACAATTAACTACTACGCTTAAAACTTATTGTAGATAAATTATAAAATTTCTAGCTCTGAAAATTTGAAAAAAAAAATCCCTGGTTGGCTGTATCCAGCCGTAAATCTTACGTGGATACGTCTATGTCTGTCTATGAGGAAATTCGGGCAATTGGGCGTTTTTCCGTTGGACGGCACGGTAACGGCGCACCAGCACGGCACCGTTGTTTGGTTTTCCACTGAGCCTAGCACATCATCACTCTCTTCTACCCACCCTGCGTACACACACGAACACACACACGCACACAAATTATCAAAACATGTATAACAGTAATAAATAACAGTAACTAAAAGATAAAAATATTTATTCAGAAAGATTGTGTTTTTTTTACGCTTGACATTAAAAGTTTGTATATGTGTTTGCCAGAGTATTAAGTACCGAGGAAGTCGACAAGTTATGAATTGCAGTCATTCTTTAATAATAGCATATGCTGGGAAAGGACATGATTACTACGATTCGCCTTTCAATAACCATTGATCGCAAGTTGCGTAATGAGTTGGGCGAGTTTTCAGTAGAAGTGGACGCGCGGCGGGCAGCGGGCCGGTATGACCGCATCACACTCCAGTCCCCGATGGCCCAAATCGATGAACTATAAATCCATTGTCTAAGTTTGCACAGCCAGTGCTGTTCCGCTCTGGACTCCTGAAGATTAATTTTCTTAGTTTAGATTGTTTCGTGACCCATTGTGCATGAGATAATTGGATTTTCTGAACTATCTCCGATTTTAGTACCTCTCGAACGATGATTTCATTGAATTCGAGAATGTCTTTTACCCGAAGTTCTAGGTTGAACGTGATTTCGTGAACAGACTGCCAGAACTGTTATCATGAATCGAAAGCGGACAAGCAAAGATAACCTTCTTATTGTATTTTTAAATGAAATATGTGAAGTGGGTCACGATTTATTGTGTTACAATTCCATTTATGTCGCTATTGCCTTACAGACGTCCGTCATATGAGGAGCATGGCATACATCGTCAATAAATAAAGCAACCGTTATCGATCTATTGTAATTGTGCCGCCGCTCCAAGAGTAGACCGAGCGGCCGCTCATCAAATATTACTCGAGAGGCGTCGCGAATCGCCGGCAAGAATACACCTTTATAGTATAAACGCTATCCATTTCTACTTGAGTGATCGTTTGAAATAGACAATCGCTTTGATTCTTCTAATAATTGTTACACAATGGAGTAGTGCAAAGAAAATGGCAGTTTTTATTTAATTGTATACTAGAATTCATTTCTGTAAATGCAATAGTTTTTATTTCAAGTCAATACGAAACGTATTTACGGAGATATAATAATTTGAATTTTATAAAAAATAACCCCGCTCCACGGATATCTGGTATCATGCGCGGAGGTCCGCTTACGTCACTGACGCCTACCTCAATAAAATTCTCACACGTTGTAACGGCTATTAACGAGCTAGAAAAAAATTACTACAGTGAAATTTAGGTTGAAATACGTAATTTTTTTTTTGTAAATAACAAAAAAGATAAATCGTATACTATTCGATTATTGATTCCATTTCTCAGTATTAATCCAAAGGGAGTTCTTTTTTTCAGTATTTAGCTTGAAATACGTAATTTTTATTTTCTTAATAACAAACAAGAGAACTCGTATACTTTTCCAATATTGATTCCATTTCTCAGTATTAATCCACAGGGAGTTCTTTTTTCAGTATTTAGCTTGAAATACGTAATTTCTATTTTCTTAATAACAAACAAGAGAACTCGTATACTTTTCCAATATTGATTCCATTTCTCAGTATTAATCCACAGGGAGTTCTTTTTTCAGTATTTAGCTTGAAATACGTAATTTTTATTTTCTTAATAACAAAAAAGATTTCTCTTTTTTATACTTTTCCATTATTGATTCCATTTCTCAGTATTAATCCACAGGGAGTTCTTTTTTCAGTTGAAAAAGCACACATGATACCCAACGACAATAAAATTCACTTGCGCCAAGATGTTATCTGATATTTTCTATGTGCTTAAACGTTTATTAAGCACATAGGAATTTTAGTAGTAATTTTTCAGCAATTTAAACATTTTCTGCTGTTAATATCGTTCTTTTGTCACCTCACAGGATGATTCTGTACCTTTTGATTCGTTAAACAATTTGAAAATCGTTGCCTGAGAAAAAGCAATTCGTCTAAAGCTAATTTCAAACGAACACTTCAGATATTCGTAAACCAAATTTAAAATCATAAACTAGCCGCCACTTTGTTAAATGTTTTCCTTTTTCTTGTAGATCATGTGCTTATGGCACGCAAAATGTTCTCGCTTACATGAGCCACATGAGCTTTATCGTAGCAGACGAAAAGGCGCGAAGTGATGACAAAAAAAAAATACAAAAAAAGTTATATTTTTTTAATTGTCGCAAATGGCATTTCACGTTCGATGTTTAAATTATTTTGTTGTTTAAAAACATATTATAGCATATCGATCGATGCTTTCTATTTTTATTGACATGGTGACTTCTGTATTCACAGTTTACGAAATGAAACCGCAATTAAAACTAAAAGGGAAAGTGACACCGGCTTTTATTATTTTGGGGTTCACCTTGTAAGGTACAGAAGCTTGACACTCGAAGATGTGAAGACATTTATGCTTCTGAATGCCAATCCCGTTAGCGTGGCGACGCAAAGTTGATTAGAGCCAACGCTACGCCTCCGCTCTTGCTATTAGCGCAACGGACGGCAGGTTGCACCTAATTAGCGGACCCACCGCAAATCGAATACTATTTGCGGATCTATAGCAGGACACGTTACAGATGGTGTTTTCAAATGGCTTACAATCATTGCATTTTGGGTGTATATTTATTATACAGAATAAACTTTTATGCTATGAATCAGTCCATTTTTATCGACAATAAAATTTAATATTCTCGTTTGAGATTATTGCTTATTTTATGAATTCAGTACCTCAGAAGACAAAAAATGGTATTCTTATAGGATCATTTTGTTGTCCATCGGTTTGTCTGTCGGTCGACAGCTTTTTTTTAGTAATGGGAAAAAGTATCAAGTTGGAACTAAAACTATACTACGGTCTACGACAACCTAGTTTTCTAAAGTAAAGTTTCTAAGACAGTGAAATAAAAAGATATGGCGTGTTTTCACATTGTCGCGTCATCGTCGATTCCCGCCCGGTACAAATATTTGTGTGCATGAACATGTCTATTTTTTCCGTGTCTGTGTGTAAAAGTAATTATACATGTATGTATTACAAAAAAGAAGAGTATTTGAGTATGTATATCAGTTGTCTAATACCCCATAATAAAAGCATAATACTTGCTTACTTTGGGACTAGATGGCACTGTGTGGGATGTCCCGGATATTATTATTACTATTATCAAAACCTATAAAGTACTTTCCGTTTAACTAGAATCTAGAAATTTGATATGTAGGAACGTCTCGTTTATGTCAATTTTTTAGTATTATTAAATTGTCATATGCTATTGTGCCATCTGGACGTGAGTACCTAAATATTAATACGTTAAAATATCTTATATAAAAATACGGAACCATAATATAATGAATACGGTCCGCACTTAACCGAGTTTTTATAGTGATTTTTTTTAAATTGTACGAAAAAAGATAAGATACATCTTAAATTTTCAACTTTCCATTCGATAAAATATATCTAGTACAAAATTTATAGCCTCAAAAATAAAATTTGTTAATTAGACAACAATCTTTTGATTCCGGCCATTATTTTTCGAATTATTTTTAAATTTTTTAGAAAATTCTTGTATTTTTAAAATTGAATATAAATTTAGCATGTAAATGGAAAAATTAATTTTCAATTGATAAATAAATTAATAATGAAAACTAGGTATAATTTTTATATTTATTTACTTTGCAAGTGAATGCCGACTCCTTATTTAAATAAAATGTAGGATACCTCACCTGTCTTTATTACCTAGAATCTTATTGTTTCCAACTTCCTTGTAAAACAGTCTAATAACTTATTTGTGCACAACTTCATGTTTCGTAAACAAGTACATTCCGTGGCGGCGATAAAATACATTCCATTAGAAATTTTTTTTCCTACATTTTATTGGTAGCTTTGAAAATAGAAAGAAAAATAAGGGAACCTTATGTTTTTTTTTGATATTACCGATATATTTTCAAATCGTTTCAATAATTTAAAAATTGTCCATCCTAAAAGGTCATGACCTCATTTACATCTATTTATGCTTAGTTAAAAACTAAGACCTTTGCTCTATGCAAATAAAATTTACGTTTTAATAGTTGACATTTGGTTGACGTTATAAAATTTTGTAAAACTTTTATGTTAAGAAGCGTTCAACTTGGATAGGATACAAATGCCCTTGCATAGCCTTTAGTTGTGAATATTGCGCTTTTTAAATAAACTACTTAAAAAATAATTTGAGTCGTATTTCTATTTCCGACCAACTTCAAAAATGATACAAACGGTTTTTTTTTTAATTTTCCTCTATTAAAAAATATGAAATGTTGTCAATTCAATAAATATGTGATTTTAATATAAGAGTAGTGTCTTTTACAAACATTCTATTATCGTTAGTACCTATACGGCCAATTACGGGGCTAATGACGCCAATTATATAAGCATAATGAAATTAAAGGTATAATATTAAATTTATACAGTACCTGAAAACAGGTTCAAAGTAATAGATTTATAATAATAATAATATCTGGGACATCCCACACAGCGCCATTTAGTCCCAAAGTAAGCAAGTATTATGCTTGTATTATGGGGTACTAGACAACTGATATATATACTTAAATTTTCTTTTATTTTTTTTATAATGTATACATATATAGATACTTTTATACCCAGACACGGAACAAATAGACATGTTCGTGCACACAAATATTTGTCCCGGGCGGGGATCGAACTCGCCCCTCGGCTCCGTAGTTAGGGTCTCTAACCACTCGGCCAATCGGTCAGTCCAAGACGTGTCAGTCCAAGTCAGTCAGTCACGTGCCAGTCAGTCCAAGACACAAGACATGTCTCTGAGTCGACACAAAATGTTACGATACTTCGTGAATATTACTGTATGAATGGATACTAAATCATCCAACCAACTCAAGCATAGTGCGTGTATCAATTTCAACTTGAGATATTTTCTTGAGCGTCGTTTTTGAAAAGGATAAACCTTTCATTGCTCTAGGTTTTGGATAGATTTTTATTAATTAAAAAGTATTTCGCGGCAGCAACAGATATGAGGCAACGGCGCGTGGTTAGGCAATGTTTTCAATTTCACGAAACAATTATTTCGCCGTGTCATCAATCGGATTCCCGGTTTGATTGCGCGGCAAATTCGTTTTGTTTGGACACAGAAAAATTGCAATATACAAAAATGCTACATCATTCTCTTTTGGCTGAACACAGATTACGTCTGACATCGATACCTATTTCTACTCTGTGTGTCAAATTGTCCTTGCGCTGTCATACACAACTCCCTGTTTTTCTATACAATGGCATAAACTTGTGAAGTTGTTCGTGAAATATTATGATATTTTTTTGTATGCAAAGTACAAGTAATCTTTCGTGAAAGAATACCGTTATACTTATTTGTCTTGTGTTCTTCTTAAACCTTATACCTTAGGAATCAAATACATGGTTACAAGCCAAGCATTCAGAATTTCCGTTTACAACAACTGAAGTACATAAGAGCGTACGAGCTCTTACGTACTTCTGTGATAAGCCGGTGGTATATTCTCGAATGTCTTCGAAGATGCCTATTTAAACTAGAGCCGTTGTTCCAAAATGTTTGCGAATTTACTTTTTAATTCTATTTGGAGTAAAAATACTTTATCGCGAAATCTCGTTCTATATAAATACAATATTTATCTAATATTTAATTTAATTACTAGTAGGTACTGAGGTCGTTTTTTTTTTAATAACATTCCATTTCTTTTTTAAAATGCATTAATTCAATGTCATATCTTTATGACTAAGAGGGTCTAGAGGGTCTAAATGCTATAAAAAAAATATGAAATAATAAAAACAATTAAAGCACGTTCAATATGAAAACAAATTTGACGAGCAAATATATTGTACGCAACGAGATTAATAACTCGCCGGAAAATATCCAACAAAAAGTTATAAAGGCGCATACAAGAGCCCGGGGGCAGAATATAATACTTCAGGTAGAACAAACACAGTACCACACCTTGTTATACCGAGTTCTTTGACAAGGGCGTGAGGAATAACACCGCTCGTTACCTACTCCCAATAAAAATACAATTTGGGATTTTCCCTCCGCCTTTGTTAGAACGTTTTTATTTGTGGTTATTTAACTTGAATTACCGCTACAGAACACGCAAATTTTTCACCTCACACGTGCCCGATTAAATGGTGAATTAATGCTTTTATCTGAACGCGGGAAAAGGAAAAGTGAAGTTTAATTCTTATACTTTAAGTGTACTTCATGTCTCGAGAGGAGTTCATATTACTTCGAGTTGTTATTTGATTTTATATTTGTTACTCACAGCGACAGATTGACATGCAAATAAAAACGAGAAATTGAATTTTCTGGCCAATTCTTTGCATTTTAAAATGGAAATAATTCTTTTTAATCTTTTATATATATTTAATTTTTCATGGTATAAACATTAAAATGTTGTTGTATGAATGGGGATCTGAATGAATCCAAAGATGCAGCTTTTTTCTTACACGCTACCTCGTCGGGACGTAATCAGTCGGCTGCCTGCAGCTAATCTCAACGTAGGCTTTGCTTACGTGAGGTTTCTTGTGTGTCTAAGTTTGTGGAGACGTATGAATTCTAAAAAGGTACAATAACGAAATATCTTCATGGTAAGTCCATTGCGAGTCGTTCTTTAAATTTTTTTTCTGGCAAGCTCTTTAATAGGTATTTTATACATTATTATTATAAATGTTACTTTATAACTGATATTGGTATAAGTAGAACAATTTTTTTCCCATATACATTTTTATAACAAAAGTTATTGCATGGTCTATATAACTTCCAATGTATATTACGCCACCAACAAAAGTATTAATTATTTTTATTTATTGTTCAAATGGGAAAGTAATTAATTATTTATTAGTTATTAATTTAATTAGTTTAACAAAATCATTTAAAAAAATAACCGCAACCGAGTTTAAGGTGCAAAGTCTCCTTAGTAATGTTAATTATTACAATTTTCAATACATTTGCTATTAATACGATCTTTATGACATCGAAAGTTGTATCGTAATGTTGTATTTTACAGTACTAGGCCTTTTTACTTTACACCAATCACAAACGAGTATTCTGTTTGTGACGCATGCGTGAGCTGCGAAAAGCAACCCGCTCGCGCTCTTAGTTCCCGCCATTAATACATTTAAAGTATTATTTTAACTATTTTAATCGCAAATGTACTGAAAAACGTCGTATGATGCTCGAACTCAGTAAGCTGGCTATTATAGTCTCGGTTTATTAAAAGTTCATAGTCCTAAATCTCCAAGCAGAATACCCACGTAAGGAAAGTTTAAAAACCTTGATAACTGGATAAGCTGGATTACAGCGTTAGTTAGTAATACTGATTGTTATTAATCTTTTCACGGGCATGGGAAAAATTTATTATATTTTTTTGACATTCATGACCATATAATTTTTTCTTTAAATTAGATGTTTTTAATGTTATACTCAAAGTTACTATTGCTGATAAGAACTATCGAATACTGTCAGTTTCAATTTTATTATGGGCAATAAAGATAACATATTTATGTACTTGATGTATCACGTGAAGTTCTGTTGTCGCGGTCGTGTTAATTAGTACCTACTACGTATAGTTCGACATCTCGTGACCGATCTTGATCACGATTTTCTAAAAGCTGTATTGTTTTAATGAGTGATAGTACGTATAATAATAATTTACTATCAGCGACCAGTCAGCTAGACAAAATAAAGAAAATTTAATTTATTAATTTTTTTTTGTATATTGTTAATTAATTGTACGTAAACAAATATTTGGCACTTGTTAATAAAACGGATCTTAGTGTTAGGCTACATAGGCAGCGATGGAAGTGTATAATGTATCACTCAGGGATTGAATCCATTTTCTAAAAGCTGATTATTTTGGTACACCTTTTTTATTTATGTAAAAATTTGCGATATACAATAAAATTAGGTTTTAGGAAATTGTTTTCTTCGTACTTTTATTTTTAAATAAGAATAATTATACCAACGCCTTAACGCTGGGTGCGATACGGTGTTGATGCCTGATCGCTGCTGTCTATAAATGAGCATTGTTTAGAATACCACTGAAAAATTCTGCTTTGTAGTTGAATTCTTATGAATATTCACATCAGATTTTCACATCACATCCGAATCGCAACGCAAGGAATTTTTTTTTTTTTTCATTTTTATGGCCGTATCTTTTTTTCAGAAGTTTTAGATTTTTCAGTGTATTACTAATTTCTATTACTTGTCATAAGATGTGTCGATTGGTAAAGGCTTCAATTATGAGCAATAACTTTTGCATTTTGAGCCCGAAGTTTCGTTACGTCTTTTATCCCTTAATACTTTTTGAAGGTTACTGCAAAGTAAAATCTTGCTTAGCTGTGACTAGGTAGGTTAGCCTCGGTAGGGCGGAAGTGAAAAGCTCTGCATTTCATGCAGTGCAGGTGACCGGCGGCCGGCGCGACGGCGTTTATCAGTGCTTCGCAGTCGCGGGCCGACGCGCCGCCACGCGCGCGGATAATCGCCTCATTTATAAAGTTTAGCGGGACAAAGCTGCACGAGTTTTTGATTGAAAACAAACTTAGGACAAGGGACTGCCTCATTTGAATAAGTATTCTGCGAATAAAGTGTGGTTTTATGTTTTCCTTTAGGTGTTTTTTTTTTGCCTTTGTTATGCAAAACATTGTTCCACCTTGTTCAGATACTACAACACGCTTTATTTTTGAATGAAAGACTCTTTTGAAGTGAAGCTTTTCCGTATAAATTATGGACTTGAATAATTTAAACTTTCCCTATCTCGAGCTTGAATGACACAGCTTTTAAAGAGTCAAATTCATTTGCGTCTAATTTTAACCTTAAAAAAGAAACGGTAGAATCTCCATCGTTTCACCTTTAGAGAATCAAAGTTTGCCCAATGGGCATTGACCAAAAGTTTTGTTATTACATTTGAATACTTTTTATGAAAATATAGACAATATATTTTAGTAATTTTTTTAAAAGTTTTATGTATGAATTTCCAAAAATTATCGATAGTGAAAAATTTATAGCTAACGACGGCACTTTTAATTATAGGATATGTTATTGAACTAGTTTGTATGGCCGTCGACCGATGTATGTAGTAGTAACGTTCTATTAATTTTTCACATTTCCTTTTTATGTCTCTGTTATTATTTGTAATGCTAAGTATTAAATTATGTTGGTCAGTGTCATTGTGTAAACATTTTACTGTTGAATAAGCGCTAACCTACTTTATAGGAATCGGTACCTGAAATACAGGTAAACTATTTTGCTTAGTTTAGGTATTACATATAATATACACATATTAACTCTAATTATTTAAGTTTAATGTAAAATAGTTAAATTTTTGAGCAGAAATAAATTTATCTTATCTTATCTTATTATGCCTTTTTATTATTATTATTTTCTGTTGAATAAAGACATATAATCTTAAACACTATAGTGTCGTGATAGCCTAAAGCGCAATGAACCTGTCTCGAATTTATAACGCTCCATAGGTCCATGGTTCGAATCGGGGCGTGTACCAATGAGTTTTTCTGACTTAAGTACATAACTATCACTGACTCCGTGCCTCGGAGAGCACGTTAAGCAGTCGGTCCCGGACGCTGTCAATAAATGGCGGTCGTGGCAGTCCCCAACCCGCAGTGGAGCAGCGTGGTTGATTTGAGCTCCAAGCCTTCCTCACCCTGGAGGAGGCCTAAGCCCTTGCATTGGGGTAAAAATGGGCTGATGAAGATGAAGAAGTCCTAAACACAAATATTTTTGCACTTTGTTGCAAATTTTTGAGCAATGCCCATTCTGGGTGAGAAAAGTTGTGTAACTTTCAAATAGTTCCTCACAATAAATAGTTTACAGTGTCATAACATCGGGTATTATTTTAACGACTAACTTGACACATTACTCGAGATTTGCAAATCGTCTGCAAAGGTCAGTGCGGCGAACTCACATTCTAAGCTCATATATCCGCGCACCTGCGACAGGGCAATAAAACTTTACCAGCAAGCAATATTTCCCGACGTAAGCCAATGTCACATTCGACTTCAATCTGGAAAGTCAATATATTATGACGCGAATTCCAGCAAAAGTCAAAGAATTGTGAGATATAAGTTATCGAAGTGCTGGCTCGGCTTGGGGCGTTTTCGTTTCGTGAGCGCGCCAAGGGCCTGTCGCCGCGCCTTACACGGGTGGCGGCTCACGAAACGTTCTAAGGTGTTTGTGCGTTCCATCTACTCCGCTCTGCTCCCACCAGAATTTACTGCGGTTCCCACAAAAAGCACTTCGAGGAAGAAAACCGAGGTGTAGTAAGTTTTATTCCTTTTATACGAACTGCATCGTTGCCGTGAGCTCAGACTGCGGACCAGTTGCATATCTGAATTAGAGTGTTCATCGATTTAACAGTTATTCGAATTTTTTAACAAAATTTATAATAAGCTGGGTTATATATAAAAGCATATAGGTACCGAATAGTAATGCTCAACTAGATATAAAAAACATTACAATAAAATCCGCAAAATATGCAGTATCAGAAGGGTACCGAATAAATTCGTGCACTTTCTTTTTTTTTGTTGCATTTGATACACCTTAAAAAATAAAGTTTCCAATTTCTGCTTACCTACCAAAAAGAAAGTTATATTTGGACAGATTGCCATGTACAGAAACATCAAAGACGTTATAACTAAAGATAAGAAATGTTTTGTTCAAACTGTAGTGACAAATGTACCAAACTTATTTTTCTGGGGAAAATGTTCTCTAAAGAAATAACCGTTTTTTTTATAATTTTGGGTTTTCATGCTTGAAAATGAAAAAGCACGAAACTCTTAAGGAACACTTTATTACTGTTCGGTTGCTTGTTAATATCCATTTCCTCATGAACGGATTGAGGTATCAAATTGTAACTAATATTAAATATGGAGGTCTGTAGCCTGTAAAAATCAAATTTCAGTCAATTAAAACATATGGTGTATTTTCACGCTAAACGTGGCGTCATTAAAACGTATTGGTCATTTCTTGTTGACCCGTAGTTTTAAATTTGCCAAAAAGGAAATGCTCGTAGCACAAGCAAAGGAAAAATTTCAAAATAACTAATTTGTAATTGAAAGTTATTTTTATTTCATCATCATCATCATCAGCCCGTGTCTCTCCACTGCAGGATATAGGCCTCTCCCAAAGCTAGCCACCACACATGGTCCTCCACCTTTTGCATCCAATTACCTACCCCCGACATGGTGCTTTAGATCATCATTTTACCAGTCTATCAGTCAGAATTTTTATTTAGTATTATTAAATTGACAAGCGTTTTCGTCCATCTGGCAGTAAGTAGCTACGAAAATGTACGTCAAAATACGTTATATGGTATGGTAGAAGCTTTTTATTTATATTTTTGTACTAAGAAAATATTTGCTTCGTAGCATATAGGTACATAAAGGTTGTGATTTATTTATTTACTCAAAAAAGTAATGCAATAAGACAAAGTAAAAATAATAGCGTAAATCTTATATCAATGAATACTAAGTACAGTTCCCGGCCGTGAGTTATGCACACGAGTTCTAGAAAGTGGCTAAGTGAAAAGAAGTTATTCTTATTGTTTTTTTTTTTATTTACTTACAAACTACATTGTTTGACGTTATTATAATTAAATAAAAAATTACGGGATTACTTATAATTTTATTTTTAAACTTGTTTTTACTTGGCCGCTTTTTAAAACTCGTGTGCATAACTTACGGCCGGGTACTGTATATTGTTTTTACAGAAAGACTGATGCTGTAGCTTTTTGATAAATAAAGCAATTGACCATTCCCAAATTTTTGAACTAAAGTCCGTTACATTTTATTTCGAAAGAATAAGCAATTTTAAGAAACTATTTTGTGATGGCAGTAAAGTATGCAAAGCTTGTATTTAGGGTACTAGACAACTTATATACATACTTAAATATTTTCTATATTGTTTACATAATGTAGATATTTTACATCCAGACACGGTACAAATAGACATGTTCATGCACACAAATATTTGCCCCGGGCGGGATTCGAATCCGGGAAATCCAACCTTTGGTTCTCCGGTTAGGGTCTCTAACCACTCGGCCGTTCGATCAGTCTTATGATTGTAAAAGTCGCACACTATCTATGATTTTCATAAATATCGAATCTCAATTTGTAATTTAGGTATATATCGACAAAACACTTTTACTTGTAATTACATATCGTAAGTTAATTACTTATTTATAGTTTTCTTCTTAATAATAATAATTTATATATAAAGTAAAATAAATATGTTTTAAATAATTCTATTTTTTTTTAATTCCACGTTTTTGGAACAAAATGTTTATCGTGATTTATAGGTCCAATTTCATTGTCACTTTAACAACTTAGAAAAACTTATTTCCTCAAAAAAAAAAATTCAGCTTCGATCAACTAGCTAGAAACGTAACGTGTTAATTCCTAAATTGTCAGAGAGCTTTCGTTTACATACGAATCTTACTGGATCGATCGCTAACGAGCGAATATATTTGCAAGGTCACGGAAGGCAAACAAACAAGTTCGGGGAATTAAGCCTTGCTCATTTTGTAACAGATTTAATGTTTCGATTGCCTCACTTACTGTGTCAGATATGAAAGCTTGAGTTGCGTGTATAATAGTTACTGTTGTATGTATTAGCGTAAGACTCAGTTTCTAAAAAAAAAGCGAGCTTCAGGGGAATCGGTAAGGTACGAACCAGGTATGGTTGCAGAAATTACGGCGCCTGACGCAGGCACAATCTCGTACCGTAAATACCGCATTTTTAAACTGTTTATTACACATCAATATACTTCTTCTTCCACTTTCACCAGCCAATTCTGCCCCCCTTCAGGGGCTTAAGCCTTAAGGTGAGAAGAATTGGAGCTCAATCCACCACGCTGCTCCAGTGCGGGTTGGTGGATTTTAACGACTGCCATCTGTTAATGGCGACTGGGACCGACAGATTAACGTGCTCTCCGAGGCACGGAGTCAGTAATAGTTATGTACTTAAGTCATAAAAAACTCATAGGTACACGCTGGGATTCGAACCACGGCCTTCTAAACCAGAAATAGGTTCGCTGCGCTCGGGCTATCACGCCACCATACATCGACATCGATATACATATTAGCCAAGTCATTCTAAACATGTGTTTAGAATTTAGTTTAAATTAATTCCAGCTAGATCGTTTTTCAGTCCAGAGAAAGACTAGACATTTTATTTCTTTCCTCACATTGGTATTGGCAGCTGTTTTCAGAATTCAATTTAAATATATTTTATTTTAAGAAGTGAAAAAATAGAAAAGGAACAGTGTACATTAAAAGAAAAGAAACTTGCAGAAAACTACAAGAAAACACGAGAACAAACAGGAGTTTGACACTAGTCCGATGCGGCTGTGACTATTTTCACGCCACTCTCTGCTGAAGGTAGCGTTCGACCGCATCGAAATTCATAAATCGATGAAATTAATTTAGAATCCGCTTATGAATAGTAACAGAGGAACAGAAGTTAGCATATTCAAGCGTGCACCAACTAACGAGTTAGGTCACGTCTAATACAATGTGCTAGAGTGGCTGCCGTGATGCACATCGGTTAAGTGACATGATTTAACCTTACCTACTCAACCCATAAATATACACCGCTACACTGCGCCGCTACGTATAGATCGGTTATCACCATTGCCGGGTATAAGCCTTTATTCAAACAAAAACAAAGGAAAGCTATGATAAAGACTGTTAGGATGACTATGAAGTTATGTGACGGTTCGTCACAAAAATTAAAAGACCATGGTGCAACTATGGCCGCACCTGTATAATTATATATTAATCACACAACCGTGGAATAAAACGCAATTATTTATAAGTCCAACTTCAGAGCTTTATTATATTTTTTTTAGATTTTTCTTAATATTGGTTTTTAACTTTTTTTATATTGCTATTATTTTTGTTTTCGATTATTTATAAGATTGATAAGCTTTGCGGTATTTAAAACTTTTCATCACTCTCTCTAAAGCTGACAGTGATTTTAAAAAGTAATAAAAATAAAAAAGTGAACAAAATAAAATGAGAAGTCGACGTATTTTTTTTTATAACGACGTCTTATGGTAACTGGCCCAATAATGTAGACAAACCGTTAGACAATCGTTGTTTAAATACTCCATAAAGATCGTTTTTAATTGTGGCGGGACAAGAAATGTGACCAAGAATGATTTTTCGCCATTACCCATTGTTTGACTGTAATTTTGAATCTATAGAATTTAAATTTAATTTCAGTTGCAGCTTCTCCGTTCACGTCGCAGTCCCCGAAGACAGCGTGCAACAGCATAATGACACAACGGACATTTCATTTGAGCAGAGACCGTCTACCACTAAACACACTCTATCTGAAGTTTGTCGACTACAGTCTGCGAAGGCGCTCGCAGTGCTGTCTCGAAAATTAATATGTTATTAAAACTTTTCTTGTGCTTATTATTTTGTAGTTGCGTTTCAGTTAGTGTTTAGAGATAGTTTTTGTTTATTTACATTTATATATATAACTCACATTTAGTATATATATATGCTATAAAATTGAGTATTAAAATATATTACAATTAAGAACACTAGATAATTCACAACTAGATTTGTTCACCATATACTTGTACACTTTGTTCTGCATAACATAAACTGTGATAGTATATAATAAATGTGTTTGGTAAAATGATTGTGATTAACTAATTACTAATCAAATATAACATTATAAATTATTTTCTATGTACACACGTACGTAACTAAAAAAATGATGATCAGATTTTCATAAAACTTTGATTTTAAATACATAAAATAAGGCTTCAATATACATGGAATACTACTATTACCAGAATAGCAATAATATACAATTGTTTAGTTTGTACGTTATATGGTTGATAAAAACATATGTCGTAACTACGCACACATTTCAATGTGAATTAGCTAAATAAAATTACAAAAGAGATTTTTTTTCCTTTTCTCAATACAAAGAAACTGCGATACTTGACAAAAAATATAGCTTTTAATGAGTGTTATAATTACTAGAGAACAGAACGTAAAAGCATGACCATATAGATATTATACAGTATGTTCAGCGGTTATAGGATTAAACCCATTATAGGATTAAAGTACAGGAGGTTATAAGATTGTATGTACTAATTTGCAATTAACTTTTTCGAAAAAAATATATGTTGTAAGTTTACTGTTTATTTTATTGTATTTTAAATTATCTTAACTCGCTTGCTACTTAGCTGTGATCTAAGTAACAAATTTTATTTTAAAACCTATAAATAACACAGATTAAAAATTTTATTATACTTATTGGTAAATTCTTCACGAGCACACTCAAAATGTGCTCAAAACAGCAAAAAATGCTAAATAAAACTCATAATTTTCGTTTATAATAACTTTTTCTTCTCGGTTTGGCTGTTTTCCGTTAAGCCCTCGATGACTGTTTCGGACGATAAATATTGGACTCAATTGTATGTTATAGTATTTTGAGGAGTATATTAATGCTTATTTGAAATTCAGAATACAAAAATTTCAGTATCTAACACGTCGTCAACACTTTCATAACTTTCCTGATTTTAGTTAATTTTAATATTTTTTTTATTTTAATTTTTTTGGAGAAACAACGGATTAATTTAGTTAGTGTACATGACTTACAAGGTAATTTTGACGAAGCCAATTATAGTTAATAATAATAATAACGTATACATCACAACAACGTCTAGGCCCCAAACTAAGCATTAGCTTGTGTTGTGGGTACCAAGCGAAGGCACCGCATACATATTACAACCAAGACCCGGTACCAGTATCAATATTCATCATATAAATACTGACCCGACCTGGGATTCGAACCCGCGACCTCTAGCTTCGAAGGCAGGGTCGCTACCCACTAGGCTAAGCGGTCGTCCTAATTCCTCAACAGATAGAAGTAATATACGATAAGAATAATTTAATATCTATATTCTGGACATATTGATTCCCAAGAAGCATAGTATATGTAAAGGAATATTTTCAAATCCGATATATTTTTTTTTTAAATTGTCAGTTCCGTCAGAAGCAGCTTTTTGCTAAAAGGTATCGCAATTCGTCTTTATGGGCTAACTATTCTGTAACGAAAATATACTGAGCACTTACAACGAAATCGATATGACTAAATATTCGAAACTGATTGTATTCCAAAAACGCAAATGACAAATTTACAATAAAGTAAGCCAAGACTTTTTCACAGGTTGATTATGTGTTATGAAGTAGCTATTTTTTAGGAGCAGAACAGTAGAAAAAATGTCTTAAGTTTTTACATTCTAGGTATTGGAAAATTGTTTTAAGACTTTTTTATTGTTATTACGTTTATTCCTTGTACATTTAGGTAAATATGAACTAAGTAAATAAAACTAAAAAATGAAGAAACAAAAGGACTGTGTTCTCATTTAAAAAAACATAGGTAACACCTAACGCCATCTCTACTTAATATGTTAGTACTAAAAGAAAACTGGTCACGTTTGTGAACTGTTTCTTAAAGTTCTGTCAGTGACATTGTGTGCGTTCACTAGTTCCTGGTTCTACACTTGGATAGAGCATAAAGAACTATAACTTCGACAAATCGGTAGTAACCGATTTGGTGCAACGTTTCAAATCAAATCATATATCTTTATTTCGTAGTTATGTTACATAATATTGAAATGCGTCAAAAGAGTGAATTTATTACTTTGTGGGACAACATTCCCGAGAAGTTTCTTAATCCAACTGATTTTTTCCCCAGGTTTGCATCTCGTCAACCCTGACAGATTATTGCCACAAAATCTTATACAAGATTACTGTTTTCTTGTAGTCAGAGAAATATTTGGTAATTTTAAAAGAATCTGAATGATGACAACACCGTAATACAAGCATTGATATGTTTATTACATAGTAACGTAAAACCAAGTACGCATTTAACCCTGCACAAAACAAGGAAAATGACCTGAATAGAAACTTCTTGTATATGGGCGTGTACGGTCGTCAGCGATAGAAAGACTCCCGATAAGTATATAAAGAAATGGTTGATTATAGTAAAAAAATTATAACAAATAGTTAAAATTTTTAAGTTTTCTTCTATATTCTCTTGTATTTTCCTACCAATATATCTGAAGAAAAAATTTCGGCATTCACTTTTTACTATAAAAAGAAAGGCCGTTCATCCATTCTATTGGAAATTCATTGTTTAATTCATATACAGTAATCTGACAAGAAAATCGAGTTTGCGTGCTAACCAAGCGGCTGATCGCTCGGGCCCGAGGCTGCCCAGGCGGGTGACACTCTACTCATTTAGCACAAAATATTAATCGTAATTTACTACCAAAAACTGACTTTCAGACTTGAAATGTACAATTTTTATTTGTCGGTCTGTTGTGGCCACACTACAAAGAAATAAGTATCTAGATGCGTATATATTTCAAAAAAAAAAATATTGTTTTAAATTCTGTGTCAAAATTTCATCATGGTATAGTTACATACATAAAATCACGCCTTTTTCCAGAGGGGTAGGCAGAGATCCTCTCTTGGTATGGGTCCTTACCCCTTGTTGCTTTCGAACAATCTCAATGTAATCATTCTAAGAGCAAGCTCGTTGGATTCAATATTTAAAACATTGCAATTCTTAGGGCTCCGTAGTCTCCATACCCAACATGTGCAAACTGGCCCGTTTTACTAAGCTTGTACTGTTTGCTTGTTCGTCCATCCGTCCATCTATACGTCTGTAAAGTAAAAATTAAAGGGTCTTTCTTCTCACAATAAACGTGATTTTTGTCCATTGTTTTTTTCTATCGTAAAAACTGTAATACATACAATCGTCAAACTTGGTTCGCTTATAGAGCAAACTAAAGTAAAATAACAAAAATCGGCCAAATATGAGCAGGGCTAGCGCAAAGGATCAATAGCTGGTTAAAAGAAAACACCTTTTTTAGTAAATGCGTAACATAATCCCTTGCCAACTCTTCCACCACAGATATACGCTCACTCATTCCACGTTCATTTATCCTTTCCATTCGTTCAAAAAATTTCAACTTAACTACCTTTTCCACGTTTGACTATACTTTTTTCGAACCGCACCATTCATTCACATACATCACTATTTGTTTGTATGTGTTAAGTTATTATGTTCAAGTTAAATATATGCTATAAAATACCTAATGGTAAACTAAATAATTTTTATTTCACACACAGCGCACACTAAAAATTTCAAGCGCAATCCTGACAACAGTGTTATTATTTCTCAAACGACATTGACTACGAGATGCAACTGAATCGCAGTGTTTGATCACTTGGGCCAACAATTATTCATGTAGTAAGCGCGCCACTCCCCATCGGCCGCTCCTAATTGATTCCTGATGCCAGACGCATTATGTTTCATAAGTGTTCAGTCCATATGCGCACGAGTTTCTATAAGGCTTATGTATTTCATAACATGCTGTAACTAACTATCTTTCTTTCGGTGTAAAGAAAAATACACAAATAGAAACTTACAATAAAACATTTAATTTGGTTTAATAGATTTTTTTTAATCTATTACTTTTATTATAGCTATAAATTTGTACTTTTTATCCCATAAAAACTATTTTAAGTGTACAGACCTGAAATCAATATATTTCAAAATTATTAAGGATTCCTTGATAATAGTTATGAACCATATATATTCTTCTAATAATTAATTAGTTATATTAATTTATATTAATTAATTTATAATTTAACACGTATAAAAAATAGATGTAAATAGCTACATAGTAATCTACCTAATATTTTAGAAAAAATTTCTTTTAAAAATTGACATTTTTGTAAAAACTGTAAAATAGTAGACTGTGTCAAAAAAAAAGGTGATAATAATGGCCCAGTTCGTCTATTTTTAGATTGTTTCACTCTGTGTTTCAATATTTCATAAGCTACTTACTTAATATCCTTGAAAATATCCTTTTTGCATCTTAACTAGCTTTCCATCAATCGTGTAAAACAAAATCGTTAAATTCAATGTCATCTGGAACTGAAACATGATGTAAAAGCAAAAAGAAATTCGCAAACATTTTAAAAACAACTATTCTGACAAAAACTAAGTGGCATTCACGAGTACATCTCAATTTTTACGCTGAGCTGGTCCACGACTGGACTAATTGTTATTCCAATCACATGCATAATCCTAACAAAGGGGCCATGATCTTGAACAAAGTGAGTGACAGCGGGCCAGGACGTGCCCCAACAGTTCTCATAACGACACAGCGACGTGACTTATGGAAATAACGGCCTATGAACCCGAGATTATGGATTATTACAGAACGCTGACATGCGGCATTAATGCCTTATTTTGTGCCTTGTTTTTTGCAATGTCCGCTCCTTTGTCTGATTGAATTCCTTTTTTATTGCTTTAAATCATAGAGGTATCAGAATGTCAACAGATGAAAAGAAGTTTTCTGTGCGGCTTATTTGGTCCCAATCGCTTGTTACTATCGTCTAATTCTTGCGAGCTTATAATCCTCTGATTTTTTTAAATTTCATTATGAAGATAAGTACTTACCGACGAAAACTAATTCGAGATATTTTTTTGTGTTTGTGAGAATTTTAAGGTAAAATAGCAAAACTGACAGCAGCATACGGTATTTATACGGATACGGATGAAAATAGTCTATACTTCTAGCACGTGAAAAGCTTATCTAACTAAACAAAAGTTTCAAGTGAGCAGATAGCGCAAACTACCGGTTCCCGAGAAAAACATGTTCAAAGTTTAATTTTTATATCATTTATCTTATTTTTTTGTTTAGTTCGATAAGCTCTACACGCTCTATATGTTTGGACTATGTTTAGCCGAACACCCCGTATATAAAGTACGCATTCTCAGTTCAGACCATAAATACACATAGATTGTATATAGAGTGTTAGTCGTTTGTCACCATAGCTAGGTATGGGCCAAATTTTATATGCACCAAAACAAAGAAAGGCTTATTATAAAGACTGTTAAGACTATAAGTTATGTGACGATTCGTCACAAACATTTGCGGGCCATGTGCAACTATGGTATTGTCGCATTTACGTAATAATATATCAATGGTTTGATTTGAACTATGCGTCGAACGTGTACATAAGCAGCGGGTGTGAAGGCGGTTGCGTGGGCGTCAGCGTAAGATCGTGGTGATCTGTTTACAAACCAGCAACGAATACTTCAGTAAACTGATGTTTATTCAGATGGCTGGACGGAAAGCCCTAAATGCTGTTTTTAGTGTAAAGAATGCTGCTATATTCTATTATACTTTTATTATTCTAGCATATAATACACAGTGACATACACGCTTTCATTTTTAAATTTGTCCAACTCAACCGACAATAGCGCTATATTACCTTTCTTGACATTTTGGAACCCTCTATAATTCATAATGGCATTATAAAAGCGAAAGTGTGTCTGTTACGTTTTCAAAACTAATCGGCTGAACCTATTTTAATGGCATTTGGATTAATAACAGCTTGAACGCTGAAAAAGAAAAACTCTACTTTCTATCCGTAAAATGGGTCTCTATCTGTGTTACATTTTCGCAGCTAAAACGCAAAACCGATTTTGGCGATATTTCATACAAACATAGCTTGCACCTTAAAGGCGTTAGGCTAATTTTCACCACGGGAAAGGTGTCTACGAGTTTGTTACCCTTTCACGGCTAACCCAGAATATCCCTTTAGCCGTCCTAATACAAAAAACGAGCTAATCAGAAAGCCAGTTTAAATTAATTTCAACAATGAATCATACAGGAGTATAAACGCTGAAAGAGAAACAAACAAATAAACTGGTACCGAATCAATGAATTTTATAATTTTAAGTTCACCAGTATCGCAATCATTGAGCCACATCCAGTCAGTGTATGAGAAGTAAGTAACACCATTCAGAATAACGTCTTCAAATCATCTACAATATTCTTTTATTCAGCCGTCGCGTAAGAATAACGGATGCATAACATCGATGGCGCTATACCAGATATTTGAGCAAATAGCACAATAATAGTAATTATTTAAATGAATAACTATAAAAAGCAACATGTCCATTTCAAGTTTAGATTTAGTACTGCATTCGTAACTCGTCATTCGTGTTATGACGAAGTTGAGAAAATGTTAATAGATTAAGTAAAGGCAAATGAAAAGCTTTATATTCGTTACTGTTGGCTATATAAAAAAGCTTTTGCTTTTTCAGATAAATAGCTTGAATGATGAAAACTGAATGAAAAAGTTCCAGTGTGGGAATCATTTAAATTTGAGTGTATTTATAAAAAAGATATCTACATAGACTAAGGAAAAATAGAGGTTTATTATATCAGAAATATCAAATGACGTCTGAAGTTCTGAAAAGCGAGCGCCGACAGTGTGAGTGACACTAATGAGATGCGCGCGCGGCAATCTGTTTGTGCGCACGTGCATACACAATAGTCACGGTACAGTAGACAGTTAGTGACTTAAATCTTGTTTATACACATAACTAATTATAATACTGCCAGTCGACTCTAAACTTCTTTGCTTAACTCTGAGGTAAGAACATCAAAATAAAAACTATATTATTTTATAGTTGGATCAAAACTTTCGATACTATACGTATACGTGTATTAGGTTCGTCATTACAAATAATTTTTTAAATACTTTAAGTTTTCATTATTTCGACTTGACCATATTTCACTGGAAGTAAAAATGTATGTATGACACTTCATGTAAATAATTATCTTCAAGCTTCTTTGTTAAAAATTAAGAAAGATGACAACAGGATGTTTCGGTGACATTCATGCAATTATGGATTATGGTTTCCTAGTGTGGGGTAACTCTGTACATATAAACATTATTCATTTACATTTTACACGTTGACGATCGCTTAGCCTAGTGGGTAGCGACCTTGCCTGCGAAGCTGGAGGTCCCGGGTTCGAATCCCAGATCGGGTCATAATATATATATAATGAATATTGATACTGGTACCGAGTCTCAGTTATTATATGTATGTGGTGTCTTCGCTTGGTACCTAAAACACTAATGCTTAGTTTGGGGCCCAGACGTTGTTGTGATGTATACGTATGTTCTGTTATTTAAACGGAAAACTGCAGTATGCGTTATTTGTGGTGTTCCATAGAAAACAAGCGATCGGGTATTTAAAAAAAAAATCGAAGATCTTGATTCGATCTCAGTACATGTTTGAGTATTTGACATTATATTTATAATCACCTTTCAAATTTCTCTGAAGCTTTGGTGTTGACAGAAGGAATAAAAAAAAATCGAAGTTCTTATATTTGACTAAAACTGTTATTAAAAAAAGTTGTGGTCATGGCTAGTCCAAAACCCGTGATTCATTGACTATGTTAGACGAGTGTAACCTATTCCTAAATGAAGTTGCCGTTTTGTATGAAATAAGCAAAAGTATTTTTTTTAAACATTTTTCTTTCTGTTATTCAAAGTAATCACCCGTGCAATTGATGCATCTTTGCCAATGCAGTGGCAGTTTATTGATGCCCTTCTTCTAAAAATCAAGTGGACGGGAGGCAACAAACTCTTCAAAGGCATTTTGTATTGTCTCTCAGGAATTGAATTTTTTCACGTTTAAAAGTTGTCCAAATTTTGAAAAAAGTAATAGTCAGTAGATGCAACGTCTGGTGAGTATGGCGGATGAGGGAGAACTTCCAACCCCAACTCTAGCAGCTTGGAGACTATTTGTTGTGCAGTATGTGGTCGCGCGTTGTCGTGAAGGAGCAGCGGGGACGACCGATTGACCAAAGCTGGTCGTAGACGCACAGACGAGAAATTTCTGTTTATTTTGAAATCTTGTATATGTATACAAGATGCCGCGCGTTGTCGTGAAGGAACAGCGGGGACGACCGCTTGTATACATATATACATATATAGAATTTTTCTAAAAATTAATTTGTTTTGTTTTAATAAAACTTGTAATAAACACACAGCATGAACGTGCTCTCATTGATATTAAATGCATTTTTTACTTTTGCACACTCTCATAATAGGAACCGTTTAAAATATTATTTATACTACTAAATAATAAAATATGAATATTTAATATATATAATTAGTAAATGAATATTTAAGAGTTTTGCCACGAGTATATATTTCACGGTAGGTGTCTTAAATTTACAATAAAATAAAAATTCCTTCGTCCATTAGACAATATTAAAATAATGTCAACAGTAGCCAAAGCTATGTAATAATATGGTATTTTGTTTTAATATTTATGAAGCGGCATTCGAAATAATTATGAACGACAATTTCCGGACCGACGTAGTTCTCCCTTAGATTTAATAGTACGTAGGTATAATATGATTTGCTTTATAAGTATGATATACTGCTTTTACTGATAATTTATTGTTATCCAACATAAATCGAATACACATAGACAGTATCGCTAAAACCGCTAGCATTATAAAATTCTCGTATGTCTCACACAATAAACGTTCGCCGCTAAATCCAGTTACCTACGCCGCTGAGCCTCGACAGTTGATAGAGAAACCGTATACAACGATGAAATTTAAAAAGTCATTTATTTCGAAATCCTTTTTCTCGGCTCGCCCGCGGCGGAGCGATATCAATTTATTTTCTATTGCGGCTCCCGGCGGCGGACGATGCGCGCAATGTGAGCGGGGCGCCATGGACACCACACTGCCGAAGTCGACCTGCAAAAGTGTCCTGAACCGCCACATCCTCAACTCCTCCTCACTTACTCCATGTACACTAGCTTAATCCATTTTCTTTATTGACTGCTTCGGAGACCGTACGATCGCATTAAAGTTATAAGTTTTATTTCTGTCCTTATGTATTGTAGTACCATTTTCTTATGCGCTGCAGTCACGGCCATAAAAGATAGTGATGTCAAAGCTGTCACTTCGCGATTTTGTCATATCTATTTTGTTTTCTGTGATTTTAAAAATGTTCTTAAAATTCAACTGTCTTCTTGTTTTTTTTTTAATTATTGTTGTTTTAGTATTAAGTGTTTCGACATTGCTAACTAAAATTAATAGGTTATCTAATAGTGTATTTTAGTAATGAAGTATTAGATAGCATATTGTGACGTCTATGCATAGAAGCACGTCATAGCATAATAGAAAGTACTCGAATTAACAAACACTTCGACCGAATACAGAAATTACTAGAAATTCCAGATAAAAAAAAAATTGTAAATTAAATTAAATTTTAGAATGGACTAAGTCAAAAGGATTATCGAAGCTGGAAAGGCGCTGTGAAATATTCCCACGATACATAATTAGGATTTCAAAAATCGAATGTTTGATGGCAGAAATTTCGAAATACTGCAGGGTGAGAATTTCGGCGCCTATATAAGAAGACCGGAGTGGCATAGTGAGCTACCTAGTCAGTTTTTAGAAAGTCAAGAGCGATCAACTGCGTGATAAAAGTGTAATAACAGTTTCTGTTCTTGTTTCCTATTAAAGTTTAAGCTCCACTGAAATTAGTGTTTTCGTGCATCCTAAATATATGGGCCCATAGTCCATAACAACATTTATTTGATTTTTCCTTAACTGTTGATTTATTTATAAAATAGGCATACTTAGTTCATTACTTTCATAAATTAAAAGATTTAAGTGTAGTTCAAAAATACAAAAGAATTAGTATTTAATACGAATGGATTGTATTGTCCTTGATAACCTCTTTGAGAACAAACACTTTATTGAAAAAAAAAAAAAAACACTTATTGACGTAATACCTACGTGATCCCACAGTTTTTGTAATACACTTTGATCCCGCAAAAGAGCCGTAAGTAGGAGAAACCACGAAATATTCGGCACACGACTTCCGTGATTTATAACTCTGACTACAGCAAAAAAAAAAACGGTGTTTATATAGGCTTCCTTTATAAATGCCAATAACAGTATAACCGGCTTAAGATATATCACAATACCTTGGTCAGCCTACAGAAAGAGCGGAATGCCCTGTCGATACCGATTTTTACTTTTTTGAGGTAAACTGCTACATCATACAAGCCTCGTCCCTCTAAGCCACTACTAAATACAAGTTGGTATATGAACAACGAAAAATGTTTCTCAATGAACAATTCTGTATAAAAAGTATATATAGGTTTATGCAATAATTTTTAAGGAATATACTGTTGACGTGCGTTCAACTGCATATATTCCGTAAATAACGGCTAAATGTACAAACACTTAATACAAAATTTCCGAGTAATATTAATTATCAGAGAAATGTTACCATTTACCGCACTGGTTTAAGAATCAACTAGTTTTTTCAACGCAGTGAGCAATATTTTTTAATATGCAAAATGCACTGGCGGTATTTACAAAAACAACATACAAGCTGAGATACAACATACAAGTGACGACAACACGGGACAGCCGGCGGCGCGGCGACCGGCCGGCTTCGCATACAATTTGTCAAATCGGAATATAGGATGCTGATGTGGGTCAAGGTGCTGCCACGGTTAACTTATCCACGGTTACACCTGTACACTCGTGACGTTCTTATTTGAATAAATCATGAAATAATCGTAAAATATTATCGCATTAGAGTTCGTTTTCTGGTTAGCCAAGACTCCGTTCATTTGTTCCTACCGAAACCAATGTCGCCATCCTCACACAGACACCGTTTCGTGGGAGCGTGCTGATTGGTTCTGCTTTCGTGGAGAGTAACTAATTGGTAGCGACTAATATAAGTAGAGATTGTAGCGCTGGCTTGTTACAAGCCAGGCGCTCGATTTAAAATACATAATTTACATTCGAAAAAAATCAAATTATGTATGTGTTAGGAACATGATCCCGGATGGCTCAGTCTTTTGACAAAGACGATTTTGGGTGTTCATGGTGGATAGACGATTTCAGGGTGTTTGTTGAGGCGGGCGTTAAGATCGAAGTGTCGATATATGTGTAACTGTAATATTGCAATGGCGATTACAAAATACAAAGTCCTTTCCTTTCAGCATTCATATCTTTAATTTTAGCTCTGTTAAGCTACAACCCAAATAAAAATTTAATTAATAGAAGAGTTAATGTATAACAAGAGAGATCATAAAAATACCACTCTCTTACAATATGAACTAGATATGAAAAAGATATGAAGTAGATATGAAATAGATATGAAGTAGATATGAAGTAGATATGAAGTAGATATGAAGTAGACATGAAGTAGATATGTAGTACATATGAAGTAGATATGAAGTCAATATGAAGTAGATATGAAGTAGAAATGAAGTAGATATAAAGTAGATATGAAATAGATACTGTAGTCTCTACCTCAGGGAGCAGACGACGCCTCCTTCACCTAGTCTGCGCTTCTGCGGAGGTTACGCAACACGGGTTTGGTTCAGGATGATTATAATACTTATAAGGGTTTGTGTCTGGTCTCATACTTAAAAAAGGCTCGTATACTTAGACCCACACTGTCTTTCTCAAATCTTGAGGGCATCTCCAGGATTTGTGAAAAAACACATATTGTAATTAATATACGTTATGGAAAAAACTGAAATTCTAAAACCTTATTTACTGATGATTTAAATTCACTGATGTTTTAAAGAAAATTTATCAATAATGTAAAAATATCCCCGATTTCAATAATAAAAACTGATTTCTTCTAATCTGTGCAGAAATGTGTCTCAAAGTATTTTAAAAAATTTGAGATTTATCAATTGTTAACTTTCAAAAATTATAACATTTTAACATATTATATACTGCTGCACAATTCATAAAAAACGCATATATGAAAATTGCTTCCTAAGGTGAAGAAAAATTTAGTTTTTGTATCCTGAAACAGATCCACCAGACCTAGAAAATAAATTTTTAGTATTTCAAGCGATCGTAATTAAGCTTTAAGCTTTCCAAACTTCAAGCCGACAACCTTATTCCTTCAGAAGAAATGTTAGTATGACAGACTGCCATACGTACCACTATAATGGTTATGTTTTAATCTTTTGAGTTATGAAACACGAAAAAATGAGATTTCAACGATAGTAATTATAATAATACTTACGACATCTCATATAGCGCCATCTAGTCCCAAACTAAGCAAAACTTGTATTATGGGTATCAGACAACTAATAAACATATTTAAATATTCGATGTAATGTATAAATATATAGACATTTTACATCTAGGCACGGGACAAATAGACATAATCATGCACACAAAAATTTGTCCCGGACGGGAATCGAACCCGCGATCCTTGGTTCCGCAGGTAGGTAGGGTCTCTAACCACTCCGTCGATCGGTCAGCCAAAACTTCAGGCTCAAGATATCAAAAACGGTAGATCGGGAATAAGATATTGCCCCAAATTTATCTAATACTAACACCATTCGGGCTGTAGACGTCTATTACGAGATATGAAAAGTAAAACGTTTATAATGCGAGCGCGAATGAAGTATGGGCGGCGGAGAAAGAAAGGGAAAAGATAAGAAAATAATGCGCCCCCATATATCATCACAATCGCCATAATTCTCGAGTCGGCCGGGTTTGCCGGCCAGCAACCCTCTTCAGCGCCGCGATGTGCGAATTCCCTGAAAACATTTTAACTAAGCAAGAATTGCGGACGTCGTCGTGGACCGCAGCGCCCCGCAGCCTCTATAAACCTTATATTACGTACCATCTTTCAGTACTTGAACATTTTTTTGTTCGTGAGAGTACGTAATGCTACTTAACAGATTATCTCTTGATCTATTCTAAATTAGAAAAAATATTCATATATTTATACTTACACCAAGAAAAATTCGAAGAAAAGCTATTTGCAATTTAAAAAGTAATCTGAAAAATATTAAAGTAACATAGAAAGTAACATCAAAGTAACATAGTGGGCCATTTAACACCAAAATGACAACACAGCTGAGACCGTTGATAGACCTAAATGGTAATTATGCTGTTAAATTTATTTTATTTCATTTGGCATTTAAACCCTTTAAGTACTTAAAATTTCATTTGAATTAATAGATTTCTGAATTCTACAACCTAGACACTTATTCTATTAACCAACTCCAGAAGTTACAATCCAGTTCATTACAACACAGCTACTTTAAATATGCATAAATCCCCTAAAAATACATTTCGAATCTCACCCAACTTAAAGACTTCTGCAACTGATTAATTGCGCATTTAAATGGACATATTCAAGAAGAGCTGAGACTAAACTTAAGATTCGAATCTTCTCGTTTGGAATTGGAGTCAGTTAACGAGTTACAGAGAGTCGAGTGGTTCGGTCGGGCGGGCGGGCGCGTTTCATTTGCGTACATTCAACAAACTAGCGAAATTATTTCTGGTGAGAGGTCTGGCATAGTTCGCGCTCTAACCCTCGGCATCTTCCGCAAGTGGGAACCGAACCATCGCTCGTTACCGTGTCTACTGGACAGCCGCGACAGCTACTGACTCACATTGGAATGCCAACACGGACGTTATTCAATTGTAGTGATGGATGTATTGCTATACTTTCTATCTCCAAAGAATGTTGCTTGCATTATTTACGAAAACGTTTTTTTTTTATAACATCTTAACATTGGCCGTCTGCGACGTTATAGAACAGAAATAGATACATTAAATACAATAGAAATAAAAAAATTAAAAATGATCTTTTAAAAGATTAATATATGAAATAGGCGTCCTGTGTTTTGATAATAATAACATGCCCATTGTCTGACGATGGAATTAAAATTTAAAGCTCGAAACAAATATTGTTAATGTTGAGTGGCCCTAAATTTTGTCATTTTGTTTTTCAATCACTAGTCAGTGTTTAAAAAATGTATAAGTGCCGAAAGCTACTATAAATATTTTAGACCTAAAATACTAGTGTACGAGCTTCATTCATAATAATCATCCGGTTTAAAAATGATTTCCTTTTAAAATCGACACATCCAACTTAATTTTTTTCTTCTGAACAGCTTTTTCATAGTGTTCTACGTACAGGTTTGTTCGAGAATACGTGGATCGCTACATTTTTATTACCAATAGCTGTACATGTCATTTTGAAAACTATCTATAAAAAACGTTTTTATTAGGCATTTTAAGTTTACTTAGCTGTCTCAGACGCCTTTAAGGATCAAAAATCATTTGACAATGAACAAACTTATATTATTTCACATTTTTTAAAGGTTAGTTTTTTTTGTATCGGGGGATTTTAAAATCTTTTATTTAATTTTTATTTCAGAATTTTTAAACTTAGTTAATTAGTTAAATTAATTCATAGATGAACAGACAAAAAAATAATTTTCTAGTTTTTAGTGTTCATTACGTTAATGATAATGATAATAATAATACCTACTGGGACACCCTACACAACGCCATCCAGTCGCAAACTAAGCAAAGCTTGGTACTATACAACTGATATACATATTTAAATATTTTTTATAATATATAAATATTTTACACCCAGCCACAGAACAAGTAGACAGGTTCATGCACACAAATAATTGTCAAGGGCGGCAATCGAACCCACGACTCTTAGCTCCGCAGTCAGTGTTAGATTAGTAAAAGACAAAGAAGTTATATCCTAAAGAACCAGCCTAACACTCGTGTCCTGATGGTTCCATTTTGTTTTTTTTATATTTTTATGTATACATATATAGTTAGACTCACCATAAAAACCACGAAAATGCATATCAGTTTAGAAATATTAAAAATATTTGCTTCAAAATATAAATTGCCAATTTTTAGACTCTTCACTGTGGTAAACTCCAAAATTCTGTAAGTAAAAGTGTCTTAGGTTTTAGTGCGAAAATACGTCGTTTATTTTTATCGCTTTGACTCACATAGTAACGTGGTTTTTTTACAAACATTTAACTATATTTGTTTAAAAAAGACCTAGCTAAATTCGTTCAAAAATACCTAAACTTTGACAGGATTAAGTTGCCTTCCTAAATGTTACTACGGATGAAAAAAGCGCCAACCCCAACAAAACACTACACAAAAAAAAACCGGTTGACCCTGCAGGCCATCCCTGAAACTTCCCGCTATTTTCGAGTTCAAAGCGCTCGAAAACTAGAAAGCTATTTAGCTCTTCGAACTAAAAATATCGATTTTCGTGCTTTTTGAGCTTTCCGAGCTCTCCAAGCCCAAAAACAGAATTTCTATACATTTAGAGTTCTTCAAGCTCAGAAACCTGAGACATATCAAAGAAAATGGAAAATGTTATTTTGGAAATATTTGAACTGCGATATCTTTTGAACGGTTCGTTTGATTTTAATCCAATTTGTGTCATTATATGTAATTTGGTACGCACAAAACTTATATATATGGCCAAAAATCGATCGGTCATAAAATTTAAAAGTTATTTAGAGATCTTCTTAATTAAGCAAACAAAACGTTATTTTAGAATTTTTGAACTGCAATATCTTTTGAACGCTTCGTTTGGTTCAATGCAGTTTACGGCATTTTATGCAATTTTTTAAGCACAAAACTTTTGTGTAAAGTCAAAAATCTACTGGTCGTAAAATCTCAAAGTTATATTAAAAAAAACACTTTTTCGGAAATTTGTAGACTGCGATATTTATTATTGTAATATTATATTATTTATATTTATATGTAATTTTGTAAGCACAAAATTTTTGTGTAAAATCAAAAACGATTGATCTTAAAACCTCAAAATCATGTCCAAAAAACACCTTTTCGGAAATTTGTGAACTACGATATCTTTTGAACGCGTCGTTCGATTTTGATATTTTAGGCGGCACTCGACGTGGTTTTTTATGTACAAAAAACTTATATAAGATTTCAAGTAGATCAGTTGGAAAATCTCGAAAGTTTTTATTTTTTAATTATGTTTTTTTTAATATTTTTGAAACAGCTTGACCGATTGATTTCAAAATCTAATCAAATCTAAGTCTCGATAAATCCTTTCAAACGCCGAATCAGGAGTCTTAATCGGTCAATCCGTTCTCAAGATATCGTACGTACACACGCACACGTCCACGCACACATACACATACGCGAACGTCGATCCGAAAATGGTCAGAATGGCTTCCCAGGACCTCTAAACGTGAAGATCTGCTTTCTTTGGATAGCCAGAAGTTAAAAAAAGAATTTTGTTGTCAAGAAAATAGAAGAATATGCTGTATTTGTATACAGCATATTCTTGGACTAATACAATTTGCATTGATTTAAGAATTCTTTTACTGTTTTTTTTTGTGTAGAAGAAAAACGTACAAAATTCTGTCCATTTTATATCTACGTTCCCTCCAGTGTATCGGAAGTTCACAAATGATTGTAAATATATTCAAAAAACATGAATGCTTATTCAGATGATTGAAAATTGACATCATGAGGGCTGATCTATACTGTATACGCTATCAATTTTGAATATTTATTCAAGGAAACAATTTAATATCAAGACTAACAAGGATTAATATAAAATTAATAATGCAACTTGCAGAAAAGTGAAATAAAATATTTTAATAAAATAATGATCCTGACTTATTTACCAATGTTTACACATCAGAATCTTTTTCGTAACTACAATAATTTCCACAACGTAATATTTCACTTTGCATTTTGTGCGCCCCGTGAAGAATAGTTATACTGAGTACAATTCAATCTGGAAATAATCAGAGTATAATCGTGGTATAGTTACAATCAAACTTTAGGGCAAATCCGAAAATAGGTACAAGTCGTGTCGCAGTAACCAGTTTTAGGTGTAGCGAGACGCAGTGAAGCAAGGGGTATATGACCGGCGCAAGCATGCAGTCAGATCCGTCATAAAGTTTGCCGCGATCTGTACATATAATCCGAAAACGTTTTAGTGCATAATATTCGCAGGTTTGGGCAGTTTTTCTGTAACATTGCACGTCGCGTAGTGTGTCGCCCATTCATTGCGGTCAATTTGGCGTAATGTAATCAATTCCCGAACCAATAAAATAAATCAGCCGAGACAGTTTTAATTGATACCATTCTGTAACGGCGCCGCGCTACCATTCGCCTTCTAAAGGAGAGGCCTAGAAAATTGTTTTCAGGTAGGGTTTATTTCGGGTAAATTATCCTGTACGGTATATAAAGAAATTATTCACGATTAAAATATTAGCGCAAAGTGTAATACCCATTACGTCTTAAGCAATTGACCTAAGTTATTATTACGTAACTATGAATTGTGTCAAATTGAAACGTATGTCTTTAAAAATCCCGTCTTTTTGAAAATTATTTATTAAATATGATATTTTCTAGGAAAGGGCGTTTATGAGATATATATCTTAACATTATATGTCACAAGGTTGCATTCGAATGTTTTTATATCAAACAATACGTATTTTTCCCAAATAATACATGTTACATGTTTGAAATTTAATAGTTCTTGTAATTTAATAATTATCTAAAGTTCATTAAAGACATCCTAGTGAAAGCGCTATCTGTCACAAAGAATAATAAATAGTTATTGATTCGGTATAACGCTATTGGTGTATTGTATAGCAGCTAATTCGATTTCAGATTAATTCGCTGCATCTATTGGATGTTTGATTTTTCTTTGATCTATGTCATCGCAAACTCTTTACTTTGTCAGTGTTTATCAAACCCCGTTGAATAGAAAATCATGAAATCAAAGTTGTATGTACTTTCATGTAACTTTATTTGTAATATTTATTTCCTCAAAGGACAGGCTTTTTATTTTTATATAAATAATAGAGTGTCAATTTGTTTGTTCTTTGTTCTTTGAATAAATAAAATTATAACATTAATACACACAAAAAAAGATACAAAGAAAAAAAGATTTTTATAATAAATTAGATACATTTTCATACACATGTCATCGTAGGATTTTGTTATGTACGTATTTACAGGAAATCGCGAAGAGATTCACGAAAACTCAGATTAATGGCCGGGCGACGACTTTTGAAGGCGGCGTATTTCATTTCATCAGCCCTTTTTATACCCCACTGCAGGGGTTAAGGCATCCCCTCAAGATGAGGGGGCTTGGAGCTTAAATCCACCACGCTGCTCCAATGCGGGTTGGCGGATTTTAAGGACCGCCATCTATTGACAGCAACCGGGACCAACTGCTTAACGTGCTCTCGGAGGCACGGAATCAGTGATAGTTAATGTACTTAAGTCAGAAAAAACTCATTGGTACACGCCCACATTTGAACCACGGCCACACGACCACGGTTTATAATTTCGAGACAAAACGGACTGAGTTTTGTATTTATATGAAATTGCCAGACTGATTTAGCGATATCCCGAAACCGATGAAAATCTGGGAAGTTTTTGGATAAGGTTTCACAAAACAAACTTTCTTTATGAGAAATCGTTGCGATAGGTAGGTACATTCATTATTTTGAGTGCAATGAATAAAACAATGTTCTTGTGCAATATCAAAGATTCAATAAAAAACCAAAGATACGGGCGTATTATAATAAATAGCTAAGCAATAGTTAAACCATGTACCTAATACGGATAACTGAAGATAGTTGACTGATGAATAAATTAAATAACTTTTATTAATTAAAAAACATATTAAAGAGTTGCATTAAATAGATTTTTTTTATTATCAAAGGAATAAAACCAAAATATTGAATTCATGTTCCTATTTTATTCTTTTAGTACAATACGACCGCTTAGCTTAGTGGATAGTGATCCTGCTTACGAAGCTGGGGTTCCCGGGTTCGAATCCCAGGTCGGGTCAGTATTTATATGATGAATATTGATACTGGTACCGGGTCTTGGTTGTTATATGTATGTGGTGTCTTCGCTAGGTACCCAAAATACAAGCTAATGCTTAGTTTGGGGGCTAGACGTTCTTGTAAGGTACACGTTAAAAAATAATAATAATGCCACCAAATATAGATACATTTGATCATATGTGATTGATACGTTTTCTATTTTGATGATATTTAAATTAAGTAATTTAACAAATTTCATCATCTACTTTAATGTAATTGATTTCACAAAACTACAAGACTCGAGTCCGTAGTTTCGCGATAATATTTATCGTTTCGTAATATTGTCTCAAGTAAAATATCTCAAAATGGCCAAACATTTATACATTTTTAGATAAGCTGAAATAGAGACCTCATCTAAAATAATTTCAAGAACCTAAGATGTACATTCAAGTGCCTAATTTACACTTTTGATCGCTGATCTATTCAATGTCACTCAAATAAAACACATAGTGTTACAAATGACAATTTATCAATACAACAGTTTCAGAACGATACCTATAAAGTACGAATTGACTAGAAGCCCTCTTCTGCGTTTACCGTCTAACCACTCATACTCTAACTAGTAGGTGTATGATGCCGAGTTTTATTCCGAGTTTCAGTGCGCTAGGTCCCCTCACTCTTCACCTCCGAGAAATCCCTGCGCGCCAGTCTTCAACCCCCCGAAATTGCGTTTATGTCACTTGGATACTGTGAACTGATATTTAAGACTATCAAAACCAAACGCTACTGTCAAATTAATTTACTCTATAACATTACCCTATTCGAATTAACTACTAAGTATATGAGTTTCCGAGTAATTCAGATAGATAAAACGAATGCCGTAACAAACTCAATAGTTTATAATACAATAAATAAACAGACCCGAGCGACTAAAACGGTAAACTATCCTTTGAACGGAAACTGTCGAGCGAGCTATCGAACGGGTGTTTATTTACTCATCAAGTCAATTAACGAATACGTTCGACCTCATTATCCTGCTGGAATCGCAGTCGCAGCTTTCCGCCGTTTGCCGATTTTCAGCGGGACTCAATGGAAACATCATAACAGTGTTGACCGTGCGCTCGGCATCGCATCGCGCAATGGCTTTTGCCGGATACAAAAAGCGAGCGATCCGACCCTGATCCGCTTTGTGCAGTCCGTTTGCTTTAGCCAGTTGACAAGTTAATTATCGGTAGCAATTGGTAATGCAATGCTGCATCGAAATGGGACGGACGGTCATCGCACTGCCGGTGGAAATAGACCGTTCGGCCCGCGCTGCGCCCGCGCTTGCTGCTACGTCTAAGTTCCATAGTCTTATGAAATACTTAGAGCATTAGTAAATAATAAAAACAGTTTAATTGTATTATCGTAGCAATATGTTAGAAATTATACGTGTCTGGTTGTTGCTTCTTCACGTAACGGACGAAACCCATATTTTATACGTAGACAGGTTATTAATTCGATTGATATGAGGCTGCAAAAAAAGCTTCAGTTAGGTCCCGCAAATCATATAAGTTATAAAAACCTCAAACTTACGAAATCGTGAAGACTGGTGTATGATGACGTTGCAATGGTATCTAATAGTGAATGTTGAAAACTGGTAGTAGGAAAAGCATAGTATTTAAAGTTAGTCAATTTAATAGTACATACGTAACAATGAACAACATTAAATCATTTATCACTTCAAATTATTAGTTCTGCATAATAAATAATTGACTTCATATAAATGTATTGGTAACGCTGGTTATTTAGAATAGAACTCACTTTTTTTGTACTTGGTCGGTTGACTACTTTTTAGAATCACTTAGTGATAATTTCAAAGAAATTAATATTATGACATATATTTATGAAAAATATACCTACTTAAAAAGCTTTCATAACATATTTTAAATTATTTCATGTGAAATAGTTTTCTAAATATGTATATCGTAACAGTGAAATAATTTAAAAAAAATATCATTGTTAATGAAGTTATAATTATTTAAAATGGCCTGTCAGATAAGCAATACCGCACGGCGATGTACATACCTCTCAGAACCTGCCTATACCTAAGTGACATCAGGTCATTGAGAATAATGATTTACGTTTTTTAAGAAAGAGACAGAAATAAAATTTTAATAGTTTACAATTTCTATATTCTTCAACCTAATATGATTTTAGTTATAAATTTCTTTATCGTATCGTAAATCTATTTTTAATTTTTTTAATAAATATTATATATATATATATATATATATAAGCCCCTGCAGTGGGGTAAAAATGGGCTGATGATGATGATGATGATGATATATATATATATATAAGTGTAGTCACATACCCTATTGGCTTATAATGACAGATCTAACTTGCGTTAAACTCTCTGGTACATTCAACGACGTCCCTCTGAGCATACACAGTTCACATGCTATTTGCAATCAACAAGACGAGAAGCAAAGTCTTTAACTGTTCAGTTGATTTGATTGTGTTGCAATGTTTACGTCAGAAAATAATATGAATGAAGTTTGTTTCTATTATGAGTCACCTGAAGATTGACTGACGTTGTAACTGATAAATAATTTTATTTTTTTAATATTATATAAATTTGCTAGTGATCACCCATTGCTTCTATAAGTGAAGTACAGCTTTAACATTATTATATTCAAAACTATTTATTTCGTATATTCCTTCACTTCACTTCATCAGCCCATTTTTACCCCACTGCAGGAACTTAGGCCTCCCCCGGGGTGAGGGGGGCTTCGTATATTTACTACTTCTCTATTTTCCTCTGTCTTCCCCTTCTCATCTTTTCATAATTTTCTTTCCTGCCTGTCTTTAGGCTTTTCACAACTAAAGCGGATCTGCGATCTATTATTACATTTTCAGCATTTTTACTATTTAAACGCATTGAACTGGATACTAGTAGAATAGACGGCATGAACAAAATCTGTGCGCGCGGCACTGTAACCTGGTTTCTACCACATTAATTTTTCTACCTAGTATAATACACTGTATTATACATGTCTCATACATGTAAACCTCGGTTTGTTTCCACTGGAATACACGGAAGGGCAAGTATTATACAAGTATTTAGGAGTTATTAAACATGTCGTAACATTACTTGTAATTAAAACAAGTATGGCGGCAAGTATGGCGACAACAATAGAAAATAATGTAGGTACAAGAATTTGTTTTGGATGGTTTTAGTTTTGTATCGCTTAATTATCGACGATAAGTTATGCCACTATCTTTTTTCTTCGCAGTTGATTGATTGTTACACGTTTTTAACACACACGACGACATTTTTGAATTGTTGTTTAATCATGTTTTTGGCACGATGATGCATGATGGATGAGCATAGGTGAGTGACTGAATGAGTTGTTTCCGGTTGGCTACAACGCTTGGCGCAAATATTTGGTTCGTGGCATCGCGTCGGTTCTACTAGTTCATAGTTCAGTGTTTAGAATTTTACATTTAGCAATTTTTTGAACCCCTTCGCCATTTCTAAGATAATTCGTAGCTAAAAACACCCTTTGAGTTTTAAGATAACATATATAGAAATCATAAACCTAGACGACATATAAAAAAATATATGTATTTGTGACATAGAAAAACTAACTTCATCTGCATGGATTGTTTGAATTTTGATTTCACTGTTAATATTCCTGAATAACGATTGCGTTTCCGTTCGTGTTCTTTCTTGTCATCGATTTTCTATGCATAAAAAAACCGATTTCTATCTACAAAACATCAGTATTTCTTTTATTGTATCCATAGCATTTCGCTTTTACTATAAAAACGTTTTCGTATAAGAAACAAGTACGATCACTCTTAAAAATTATTATACCTAATTAAAATTTATATATATTATAACATTTTCAAATTCAAAGGTCCATCCTTTCCATTTTAAAATATTTTGAGTTAATGTGAGAAATTTTGAGTTCTAAATTTTATGACATGCTTTTACAGTTTCAATATTTTGAGATAGTGAGAGTTGCGACATATCTGTTATATGAAGTTGGTACCTGTTATTCGATTAGTATTTATGTAATGAGTGACAGATTCATTTTTGTAGCCATCGTTTCGTTACTTTTTTGGCTAAGTTTTAAATTTTTTTAGAAATGTTTGATTGAGACTGAGTGGGTATGCGACAAAAAGATTTACCTGAAAAAAGATTTATACTATATGGCTGGTATTATCGCTAAAAGCGATCCCTTCCCCACAATCTATAACGATCAGTATTCATAATGTATGAATTTTGAAATTAAATCGTTACTTTATTTAAATCGAGATTTTAGTTTCCTTTTTTTTTATATTGCGTAACTTTTTAGACATAAATTTTAGTTTAGATATTCGCAAAGCTAGAAAACCTATATGTTCATCAGAATCTCAAAGCAAATCCATGCGAAATTTCAGACAAATCCATTTAATTTCTGCATCACGAGTAATAAACAATCGTCTAATATTTTTGTTGTAACTGCCATTTAACAGAATCAATTATTTTCATTAAGTGGTCGATTTCTTTTAAATTCAAATTTATCACAAGTTCTTCGGCAGAAAAACAAATCTTGTAACAAGTAGGATGGGCGTAGGGAGATATTCGCTATACGTACTGTATTACTCTTTCTATGTTATGACCATTCCAGTAAGTACCTAGTGTTTACTAACATGCAGTAAAACTTGCATTAGTGTCACTCGCAACGCGGGCAACAGATGGCGCGGTCACATCAGGCAAAATAAGTGGACTGACACACTGACCTACGCCAAGCACTCTCGCACTGCTAGATGGCACTGTTTGTGCGCTTGCATTGTGAAGTAAATTTTTATTAAATTAAGAGTAGGTACCGTTGTTCTGGAAGAAACTTTGACATTGTGAAATACAATCTATTGTCAGTATTTTGATTCGAAATTTCTTAACATCAAGCTAAGTCTAATAATTTATGGAATAATAAAACTATAAAAAGGCTTAGATAGCAGAATTATCAAGATGAAGCGACTCATACGTCGTTGAAATTATGAAAAATAATTATACATATATTATTATTTGTTTTAAACATTTTGTTAAATTATATACATATGAAATGTAATTTCAGAATCTTTATTTATTTTTCCAGTCCAAATTTTACATGACCGCTATGCTTTACATTGCAATGTTAAAACATTAAATGTCGCTTATTAAGGCTGTGGCAATTTTTTTTTCTTAAACTTTTGCAGCCACGATGCGGTAACTCTATGTACATCTTTAAAAGTTTTGTAAAGCAATACAAAATTATTGGTATTTAAATGAGTTATATAAAATGAATATTATGTTGAACACATTGAATCGTATCCTTTTGTTTTTGATTACATAACGTGTGGATAGAGAGTCAGCGTTAAAAAACTTAGATAAAAATATCCCCTAATTGTTCGGTTATAATTTATGCACACAGAGACGGTTTGTACATAGTATGGCGTAGCTAGAGTGAATGGTCTGTTGAGAAACACAAACAAGTATTTAATAGTTGGCCTGTCATTTTTGTTGACATTGTATTGCGAGGGTCGATTCAGATATTATATTGTCAAATAACGGTTCTCTTATAGGATAAGTCTCGTGTCCGTCTGTCTGTTTGTCACGGCCAAAAGAGTAAATAAATTTGACAGCAGCGTTTGGTTTTAATAGAGTCAGAAATACAGTATAAAAACTGGCTGTAGGCTGGCACGCGGGGACCTCACGGACTGAAGCCCGACTGAAACTTGTCAACGATACACCAGCTAACTAGAAGAAGAGTGGTTATACGGTAAGCGCAAAAGAGTGCTTTTAGTCAATTCGTATTTTTATGGTAACGGCCTATATTCTCCAAATCTATAACACGAAAAGGATCATGACCAATATCGAGCCACTAAAAGCGTCTTTACTATTGACACTTATGGATGTTTCCTTAAATTAATAATAAACGTAATAATTTTTTTTATAAGTTATTATAAAAAGGGATTAAAAAGATAAGTTAAAAAGTTTCTTCATTTCCGATTACTACTACTCTATACAATGACATATTATGGGAGATATCTTGGTTTTAGGGTTGTGACAGTGATTACGTATGTCATGTACCGGTTGAAATGCTTATTCATAATTCGATTAACGAGTAAATCGATTAACGAATAAAATAAAAATACATATTTAAAACGTCAAACCAGTTAAAAGAAGCTTGTTCGTTTAGTTCATCGTAGGATTGTGTCTACTTAATTGTAAATAAAATAAGGCAACTACAAAACTCTTCTCTTTCATTTATTTATTTGTCTTCTAATGTCTAAAATATTTTATATGCGTGAATGATTATGATAAAATAGGGCCGTACCGTATCTTTGTATAATATCGATCTCTGATAATTTTATAGTTAGTGAAACAGAAAAAGAGAATTTCAATTCTGGTGTCGTTTGGATCGATTTTCTTACCCGATTAAATTCGATTATTCTTTTATTCGATATTAAATCGTATTACATTATCCTAATTATCCTAAGACAGCCGTGGCTGGCTTCTAGCCTGGCACATTGTCAAATTATCAAAAAGATTATCTTGTCAGTCATGCACGAAATTATCTTCGTTCATTGTTTCATTAAATACGCCGCACGAATTAATTGCGTATAGCTAAAGAATCCAAACATTTTGAGTGTCCTTGTTAAATTTAGCGTCGAGTCGACTTAAAGTAGATGTCAACTGTACTGTGCAGAACTACGAACAAAGATGGCAAAACTCGCAGCAAAAAAGCCCCGACTCATTTATCTATTTTCATCATTATTGCTCCATGATAACGCAAGACTTCACTGCTCGAGAAACAGTTTTAGCAATACAAGACATGCAATTAGAAACCATCCGCCATCCTCCTTGCTCTCCGGACCTGACGCCAATCGATTACCTTTAAAAAAAATTTCTTCCCAGGAAGCAGTACAAAATGCTTTTACATATTTTAAGTCTAGTTCTAGTCAGTCCTAGTCCTCAGAATTTTATCGCAAGGATTTTAATGATCTTCCAATTAGATAGTAGAAATGTATAAAGTACGAGGGTTAATACTTTGATTAATTAAATATATAAATAAAATAATAAATATAAAAATAAAGAAAAAAACATAAAAATAAAATAAATAAATAAAAATATAAAAAAAAACAATTTTATCCTAAATTTTTTTTTCATTTTTCAGTACGAACCGGCAATTTCATAATTCAACCCTAATTAATATAATATTACAAATAAACAATGTATTTTATTTATAGTAGTCATGTGTTTATTTAGAAAATATTAATGTACAGTAAAGAGCACATTACGCTTAACACTTCCAGTTCAATTATAAATACGTCCTGTTGCGATCGGCATAAGAACGATACAAACGATAAAACACACACCTACATAATTTGCGGATATCCATAGGTTTGAATATAAAATAATTATGTTTTTTGTTCGACGTCGACCTAAATTAATTTCGAAGGACCTGGCGGGAGTAATTGCAGGACAGTTGGAAAAAGAAGGGAAGTCGACAACCCACTTACTTGACAAGCAGCGCTGCCTCTCCTCAGTCCAGTACTGGAGCCGTCTTCACAACACCGAAAATGAAAGTTCATCCACACACAAACAGTTTATAATGTTCAAAATAGTAATTCGGCGGTATCACACACGTTATACATAAAATTATATGAGAGCGGAGGTTTATTGATGCGTTTCAAGCGCTAGCGGTTTTGCGAGTGTTTTTTTTTGTAGCGCGGGTATATTGCTTTTTTTGATTGTGTGAGTTGTCTTGGGTTCCGGAACTTTAAGGTGGGGAAAAATAAGGTAATAATTTTGGAAAGGATAAAAAAAAAGGATTTCGAAGCGGACTATAATTTTGGCGGCGACATGCCCCCGACCTTGAAAGGATCCCTTTCAACCTTAACAACTCAGATTAGGGAAATTGTGCTTGCGAATTTAAAGTAAGTAATACTATTTTTAATTAGAAGCGAAAACAAAATAAACTATTTTACATTTAACCTACATTATAAACTTAGAAAAGAATAAAAGTATTTATAACTAAAGAAATTAAGTTTATTGTAAAGGAACCGGGCAGAGTTTAACGATTGGACGTTTAAGAATGCCAGTCCCGGTACGTACATTAGCGACTCTAATTACTCCATCTCTTCCTGGATATACTTGTTCGATAACACCAAGATGCCATTTAAGTGGTGGTGCGTTGTCTTGCATTATTAAGACAATCGTACCTACAGTAATGGGGCGTGATGGAGTGTTCCACTTTTCGCGAGCTTGCAATGTATGTAAATATTCGATACTCCATCGACGCCAGTAAGATTGCACCAAGTTATCCAACAAATTATATCTTAATAGTAATGACAATTTATTGTCAGCGACGTCCGCCGCGGGTAACCATCTTAACGGGGTAGTATTCAAAAAATGCGCGGGAGTTAATGCGGACGGTTCTGTTGGATCCGGACTGAGTACCATTAATGGCCGAGAATTAAGCAAACATTCTATTTGAGTTAAAACAGTTATCATCTCCTCATACGATAAAAGTTGAGTACCGATCACTCGAAATAAATGGGTTTTAAAAGCTTTAACATTTATCTCCCAATTACCACCAAAATGCGGAGCACTAGGTGGATTAAGTTTCCACTCTATACGTCTATCTGCTAACTCGCGTGAAGTAGTATCGATGTAAGTTTGCGAAGTTAAGAATTCACTCAATTCATTTAAATGAGCTTTAGCCCGAACGAAATTGCCCCCATTGTCGGAATAAAAACAACAGACGGGACCTCTACGAGAAAGAAAGTGTTTTAGAGCATTCAAGAAAGTTAATGCACTCAAGTCAGATGCCAACTCTACATGCACGGCTCTAGTAGTTAGACATACAAAAATGCATATATATGCCTTTTGACTATGCACTCCCCGCCTGCGTGTCAAAGTTATTGAAAGAGGACCTGCATAATCTAAACCCATGTGAGCAAAAGGTTTAATTGCACTCACTCTACTAGCAGGGAGATCGGCCATGAAAGGATACGTATTTTTAGGGCGCAACCTAAAACATGTGTTACAATTATGAACTATTTTGCGAACTATTTGTCTGGCCGACAAAATCCAGTATTTCTGGCGTAATAATGACATTAAGAGTTCCGGACCAGCATGAAGATGCTTGCGATGAAAATATTCTGTTATAAGCTGCACTATGTGACCTTTGCGGGGAAGTAGAATGGGATGTTGCTGATCAAATGACAATTGTGCGTTATTCAATCTCCCTCCTACTCTTAATATATCATTCACTAGTATAGGGCATAATTTTCGAATAGCGGGTGAACAAAGTTTAGTTTGTTTAATTTTTTGTATATCAGCGTAAAAATGTAATGACTGAAATTGTCTAAGAAGGCTAAGTTCAGCCATTTCTAAATCGTTTGAAGTATTAGCTCTATTACGTGGTAATTTTTTAATAAACTTAAATAAGTATACTATAGTGTTAAGCAATTTAGACCATTTTGAAATTCGATTAGCGAGATTACATAATAAAGGTTCCTTAATAAGTAATTTTGCGTAAAGAATGACCGGAGCCAAAAACCCTAAAACATCCCAAATTTTAGCAATAGATGAAAGAATATTTCTTTTCGTAGGTGTAATAGTATTTTCCAGCGAAATGGTATATGTGAATAGGTCTGGACCCGGTAGCCATTCTAAGCCTAATATTTTAAGCGTTTCATCATTAACAAAATATATTGCTTGCGGTGCTCTATGATCCTCAGGAATCGCAGAAACGAAATGTGGCGAATTACTACTCCATTTTATTAAATCGAAACCCCCGACCTTGAACAGTCCGACGAGCTGATGATAGAGTTGCAATGCATGGTTCAGATCCATACACGAACCAGTCACGTCATCCATATAAGTTTGATTGTTTATTATATCTTTAGCTAAAGGAAAATTATTTTCTTCGTCGGCCGCAAGCGTTCGAATCGTTTTCATAGCGAGATATGGACTCGATTTTAATCCGAAGCACACTCTATTAAACTCATATGTTTTTAAATTATCTGACGGCGAAAATCTATATAAAATTTTAAGATATTTACGATCACATTCTCGCACGCCTATCTGCAAATACATTTGTTTTACGTCCGCACTGAACGCTATAGCAAATAATCTAACATTAAGTAACGTAGTGAAAATATCTACCTGCAAGTTAGTACCAGCATAGAGCGTATCATTGAGCGAAAGACCCGAACTCGTTTTTGAACTGGCGTCCAAAACTATACGAAGTTTAGTTGTGCATTTATCATTTCGAATAACTGGATGATGCGGTATATAGTAACCCTGAATTTTATTTAATTGATCATCTAAGACTGCGGACAAATAACCCTTTTCTAAATATTCTTTTATGTTGTTATCGTACTCTACACGAAGATTAGAATCTGATTGTAATTTGCGTTCAAGGGATAAAAATCGCCTTTTAGCAGAAGTGTATGAATCGCCTAAATGAGACGGATCCGTTTTAAAAGGCAATGCTACTATGTAAAGGACACTTGAATCGCGCGTTGTGTGTTTATTATATAAATTTTCACAACTAATTTCGTCACTAGATTGCGGTAATTTAATATTAGAAACGTCTTCTAAAGCCCAAAACCTTTGTAAAAGTAAATTAATTGAATTATTTTCATTTACGGTACAAAAAGATAAAGTAGAGTTCGTGAGCGATAAGATGGGCGCATCACCTGAAACTATATAACCTAACGTAGTTTCGACTGCGGGAAGGGTACCGGGCGCACCGTATACGCGGCCGGTGCGTAACAGTGATGAAAATAATTTCGCACCGATAAGTAAGTCGATTTTTCCCGGCATGTGGAATTCCTCGTCTGCCAACGGTAATTCATGTAAATGGCTTAATATAGCCGAGTCGACTTGATCTGTAGGTAATTTGGGTGTTATGTTGTCTATCACTAGCGCTGTAATATAATACGAAACATTTTTATCGTAGCGAGATGTAAAAGTTAAAGAAGTGATTCCTTTTATTTGCGCGGCCGTACCTCCAATGCCGTTCACTACAGAATCACAAGAAAGCGGTGTAACATTAAGTGACAATTTGTCACAACAATTAGCACTAATGAAATGATTTTGCGATCCGGGGTCAATGAACGCTCGGACGTTGTGACGAGTCCCATGACAATCAGAAACATTTACCTTTGCGGTTGCTAATAATACAGTGGTATTAGCGTATATTTTATTATGCGAAGAGTAATTACATAAGGATACCGGCCTATCTTCAGTAGACGAACACGGTATACCTAATTGCGGGTTTATAGTATTTTGCGATTGCGAATTATGATTTTGCGGTGTATTGCACGGAGACTTTGCGAGCGGTTGTGAGGGCGTGTGTGTATACATATTATTGCGGTTTGGCGATGTGTGTTGTTTATTGAAATGTAAGTATGTATGGTGATGACCTTGACAAGTACGACAGCGGTTATTTGAATTGCAAGAAGATGTTTTATGTTTAGAGCTTAAGCAATTAATACAAAAGCCCTGAGACTTTGCATTGTGATATTTGTCTTCAGCTGATAGCTTTAAAAACATAGGACAATTATATAAGTGCTCGTGATATGTATTAGCGTTACACAATGTGCACATTTTATTTTTATCTGTAACGGACAAAAATGTTTGAGTTAACTTGATTGGTTGGCGGGTGTGTGAGTGCGGATTATGTGGATGCTGTGGTTGAGATTTAGTATCCCGCGGGTAGCTGGTATTCGTTCGTTCCAAAATTCGTGACTGTTCCTTAACAAAATTAATAAAACTTTCATATGTAGGTAATTCCTGTTTTCGAACTGTCAGTTCATACAAACGTGCAGTTTCCTTATCTATCTTTTTCATAGCGAGATATAATAGAATAAAATCTGTTAAATCAGGAATACCTAATTGTTTTAAAGATGCGACAGCGGAGCCAAAGCGATCGGCAACTGATTCTAAACTGGAAGGAGATGCGAAATTTATAGATTTAATATCAAATATGCGGTCTAAATATGTTGTACCTAAAACGCGCTTGTTCTGGTACTTTTTAACTAATGTATCATAAATAATATCGTAGTTTTCGGCTGTCGGTGAAATACCAGAAATAGCGGACAGAGCTTTGCCAGACAGCTTACCAATTAAATAATATACTTTTTCAGCTTTTGTAAGTCGAAAATTACTATGAACCGTGTTATTGAAACATTCATAAAATAACGGCCAAGATTCCGGATTACCATCGAAACCATTTAATTCCAATCGCGGCATCTTTAACGCACCACTGAACGACGGAACCCCGACTTGAGGTGTATTATTCTCACTTAGTAATTTATTCTGTGTTCTCTTAATTCTACAGTAAACATCCTCAAAGGCTAAATAAGGTTGATAATTAGGTACGTAATCTTTTTTTTGTTGCAATTCTAATTCATTGATTTTATCTAAAATATTTGAGAAATCAGATTTAATGTTATCAATGGTTTCAGCGTTACAGAGAAATTCTTCTTCCTCTTGTTTAGTTTTCATAGTTAAAGATAAATTGTAAATATTATCTACGCGTTCATAATACATGCTACGTCTCGCTTCCAATAATAATAATTGCGTGTAAACAGAATCCATTTTAGAATGATCACTATCTTTAGGCATTTTTGGTTAAGTAAAATGAACGAACACCAACCGATATCGTATGAGGTTATGATATAATAATTATTATTATACAAATTGTATAAATTGTATAATTTCTATCCTACCTTGCGAGCAACAAATAAAATTATCAACAAATTATACACATGCTACTGGACAATTTTTTCAACTACCTACTTGAACAAAAAAATGTTACGTTTGAGATTGGCATTCTTTTGCGTATAAATGAATAATTTATGATAATTATGAAAACAAAATTGCGCAAATGAAGCGAATTGCAAATTGCTAATTCAATATCCGGCCGAAGGATCAAAAAATATTATGTAGGCGCGCTTAGAAATTTGAAACACACACCTACATAATTTGCGGATATCCATAGGTTTGAATATAAAATAATTATGTTTTTTGTTCGACGTCGACCTAAATTAATTTCGAAGGACCTGGCGGGAGTAATTGCAGGACAGTTGGAAAAAGAAGGGAAGTCGACAACCCACTTACTTGACAAGCAGCGCTGCCTCTCCTCAGTCCAGTACTGGAGCCGTCTTCACAACACCGAAAATGAAAGTTCATCCACACACAAACAGTTTATAATGTTCAAAATAGTAATTCGGCGGTATCACACACGTTATACATAAAATTATATGAGAGCGGAGGTTTATTGATGCGTTTCAAGCGCTAGCGGTTTTGCGAGTGTTTTTTTTTGTAGCGCGGGTATATTGCTTTTTTTGATTGTGTGAGTTGTCTTGGGTTCCGGAACTTTAAGGTGGGGAAAAATAAGGTAATAATTTTGGAAAGGATAAAAAAAAAGGATTTCGAAGCGGACTATAATTTTGGCGGCGACAAAGGTCTTGTCTACGTTGATGTATTGAGCTGTAAACAGATATTTTATAATTAGATACCGTTTTATTTCCAGTCACTGTTTGATTTCAGTAGCTCACCATGATCTTAGAGCCAAAGTCAACCGCACCCACGTAGTGCACCCTGTTAATAAGTAAACGAAGCTTTAACGAAAAAGAGGTAGGGCGCAAATATAGCCCAACTGGGGAAGTTCGGCCATCTTACAGAAAACCGCAGACAAATAACAATTCCTTAGTGTGTTGTTACGTTCCTGCGAGTGAGTAAGGTCACCAGAAAGCTCCTGTGGAGTTGCTGCGTTTGTAGAGGGGGAAGCAACACGCGTACGGCTGTTGCAAAAATATTTGCACACCTTGTGTTGCAAAAATATCTCTATAATCTATCTATCTACAATGAGTATTTTACAGAGATAAATGATTGAAGCTTAGCCTACAAGTACACAAATATATATGGAAATAATATTAATAACACACACAATCACAACAACGTCTAGGTCCCAAACTAAGCATTAGCTTGTATTTTGGGTACCAAGCGGAGACACCACATACATATAACAACCAAGACCCGGTGCTAGTATTAATATTCATCATATAAATACTGACCCGACCTGGGATTCGAACCGAGGACCTCCAGCTTCGCAGGCATTGTCGCTGCCCACTAGGCTAAGCGGTCGTCAAATAAGAGTACCTACTCGAAAAGTAATTATTTATGCGCATAAAATTGTGTTTGTATTCACATAATCATGACTTTATTTCTAAATACATTGCTTTTAAATTCGCCTTAGTACATTTTGGTACATTTGAAATATTAAGTATTCCATTTTTCAATCCAAAAGACTAAATTGATATGTGTGTGACATGCTATGTGTAATATGTAGGTATAAATGTAAGTTTTCAGTTTCAATCAATACATAACATCAAAATACTAGAATTGATTTCAAAATACTCTAAAAACCCCGTTTATATTGAAATCACATTTTTTTGTGTTATTCTGCACAATATTTCCTTTGTTATGCTGATAATTTGATTAATACGCGGAACTGATGAGTGAGTGGCCACACTTCCTATATGTTGGTGGGCATGATCCAAATACAGAGTCACGAAACTTATCGTAGGAGTTCATTTTGGAGGCAAATTAGAAATTAAAAGAGAAAATTTTCTTGTGCAACATGGATATTTATTTATTTATTTATTGTTATAAAGTAAGCTTACAGCTGTAAATAGTTTGCAAAATTAAAATTTGACAATATTACATTTTACAAAGCCAATGACAATCAATATATCAAATAGACATATCAAACGGACACATCATGGTTTTAACAAAATAAAAAATACAAATATTTATATTTTCATAATTTTAAAATGTCCGATTTGAAAGGTATTACATAAAATATAATATACTTATGGAAATCAAGTATTTCTCCTTTTATCTCTGAAACAACTGATCATAAAATTTTGAAAAATACGAAATATAGAAATTTACTCATACGAATTACCGTTTTGGGGATTTTTTTTGTGTCAAGTACATTACGTGACATGTCAAATTAAAGGGCTTGTTATGAGATGTAAAAAAAATAACTTTGTTGTATATTTTCCATGAAAATCGGCACGATTATTCTTCAATGCTCGACATATTTCTTCTTTGAAGACTTTGCCTTGTTCCGTCTGAACGCCCACCTCAAACGCAATATGGCGATGCAATCACCCTACTACGAACGATATTGATACAAGTATATTTTTTTTTTAATTTAAATTTATAGTTTAAAACACATTAGTAAAATTAATAAAAACTAGCCGATTGGCCGAATGGTTAAAGACCCTAACTGTAAAGCCAAGGGTCGCGGGTTCGATTCTCGTTTGGGACAAATATTTGTGTATATGAACATGTCTATTTCTTCACTGTCTGGGGGTAAAATATCTATATATGTAGATAAAATAATAAAGAATATTAAAGTATGTATGTCAGTAGTCTTGAACTCACAATACAAGCTTTGTTTAGTTTGGGACTAGATGGCGCTGTGTGGGAGGTCCCAGGTATTATTATTATTAAAATTAAAGGACAATCGAGGATTCGCCCCTCTTATCCTTGAAACTTCAGACTTCAGAAACAAAGACTTTTGAATAATATTTAAAACAAAAATTTTAAATAATAAGGCCACGTAGCCTCACTCATGGTTTATAGGAAAACCTAAACATTAAACAAATTATTCTGGGGGTTAATCGAGTGAATTACGCCAAATTGTCAAGTGAGACGGCTCATGGTGAAAATACAAACCGGTTCGTTTAAAATTAAATTGTATAGTTAAAAATATGTTAAAGAAAAAATACAAAAATCGAGCACACTTGCTTCCTTTATTACAATAACTACTGAGGCTGATATTTAAAAGAAAAATACAGTATAGTGGGCCTCACTCATGAGTTACAAGAAAATACAACGAACATCTTTAATTTTCCACAGCAAAAAGAAAATATCCGTTAAGAGGAAATTTCAGATTCTAGCCTGAATTCGGATTAGCTTTAAAAAAAAAACATAGTAATGCGATGATATACATATAATAAGGAACCCTCTCTACGCGAACCCGACCGCTATACCAATTTAATTTTTTCTTTTAATCTTTGTTTTGCAAAGTGGTTTTGAGTTACACGTATACGAGTACATATCCTACTCCAGGAACACTGATTTGCGATTGTGAACAGGTCTGAGAACAGAAATAGATTATATATTAAGATTAGAGTATTATGCAAAGTGAACAAACAGAGGACAAGTCAAAATTTTCTTTGCTTTCCCCAAGAAACTTAGTTCGCTTTTGTTTAATATGAATACGAATTTGTTTATGCGAGTAATTCCAACGAATAATTCGCGCTTGCGATGCGAATAAGGAATTTCGAGGCGACGCGAATAAGAAGTAAATACTAGAGGTTTTTATGGTGATCGTTTTGGCACAGAAAAATAAAGAGTTTTAGAAGAATTTTCTATTTTTTTCGAAACAATGAAAATATTAATATCACCGTTGCGTGTTGTCCGTTTGTAATAAAGCTAGTAGACGCAAACTGACGGTCGGCATATTTCATGTACGAAGCTTCTCAAGGAAGTCCTCCAATAACTAAAGACGTTTGAACTGACCACATATTTTTAAACGGTAACACAGATCAATATACAGTACACGGATTGTTTGATTATTAGGAATAAACACTCCAAACTCGAGTTGTACTTAAGAGCTCTTATATGAATTTAGCTTCTTACGAATTCCCTTGTACGCTCTTCTTGACTGTTTGTGGTTGTATATTGATCTTATATTGAGTATTAATTATTACGGTAAATAAATAATACCTTGATAAATACATTTACGCCTATATAGCGAATACAATTTGTATGTTAGCACTTCGCCGATTTCAAGTAATTTTAAACGGAAATTAAAGAAAAGTACCAGGAAGTAAGAGAAAGTAAATAGCGGCCATTTCTAAAATTTCCAAATGACGTTTGTGCCATATCAATCGATATCACTCGATTTCGATACGCAAGACGCAATCTAAATTTTACAAAAAATTATACTCGTTACAAAGGTTACATGGTACACACCATTAGAAGTAATCTAAGATTGGTTAATTTTTTATTTAAATTATTCTATATTTTTCCTTAAGCATTTAAGAGGTGAAATCAATTTAATTTCTACATATTATCCATAGTTTCGTCCACATACGGTAGAATTTATTAACAAAGTAGCGCATCTCTGAACTAGTTATTTACAGTTACTCGACTGTTGACTGTACCAGTTATACTTTTCATTACTTTGATTGTATATTCGCGTATAACAATTAAAAATATAGAACTACATAAGTACCGTAATTTTATACCAGCCAAGTCAACTACTGAACATAAGTTAGACAATAATACCGGATATTTACCGGATAATAATATACCGGACGGATAAGATCATGCGTCTTCCCGAAAATATTAATAATCTACTTTTATATCTTTTCTTTAATTTTCTTTAGCAAAATTACTTTAAATTAGAATAATTTTGCTAAAGAAATTGTAATAATTGAATGACCAGTTTCTGAGTAAAACGGCACTGAACATACACCTTGAAATTATTCAAACACAACCCTACGAGTTTATTATTATTTAAATTACAGGACCACGTCTATAATATAGACATATTGTGTCATTTTTAGGTATGTGATTTGTTTTTAAAAAAAAATGCGCGCGCATGGTTGTCGCTCTGAGATTCTTTTACATTTTTAGTTTCACTTTAATATAATATTATTTAGTTACCTATAACATTTCTAACAGAGAAAGGAAATTATAAATATTTGCTAAAAGACGTATCCATAACGTATATTACAATTAAAACATTTTTTTATATAATAATAATAATAATAATAATACATGGGACTTTCCACACAGCGTCATCTAGTCCCAAAGTAAGCAAGTATTATGCTTGTGTTATGGGTTACTAGACAACTGATATACATACTTAAATATTCTTTATAATATATACATATATAAATATTTTTTTTTTGAAGACACCACACACATATTACAACCAAGACCCGGTACCAGTATCAATATTCATCATATTAATACTGACCCGACCTGGGATTCGAACCCGGGACCTCCAGCCTCGTAGGCAGGGTCGCTACCCACTAGGCTAAGCGGTCGTCATATGTATAGATTGTATAAATATAGTACGGTCCTATAAAGATACAACTGTGCCCACATAATGTACATTAAACATAGTCCACGAAGATCTTATCTGTCGTCGCTTTTGTCTAGACTTCCCGACAACGAACTATTTTCATCGCTTATCAATCGACGCGGTGTTTTATAATCATCTTTGATGTTCGATCGTGTACGCACGTCTAAAATAAAACCAGTAAATAATGAATAAAATCTATCTACGTCGAAAAGTAGTACGTATATTTGCTACGAATAATTTTCGTGTTGCACTAGATGCTATTTCAAATGTTATTAAGTAAAGAAAATTAAATTTTCTCAACGCCCATCACGTGTTGGTTTTCCCACATTTATAGTCTTGATGAATATTCAAGGATAAAACACTTTCCGAGATAATTATAAATTTTTGTCTCAAGTCCTCGTTTCAGTTTGTTTCCTAATTTCTTCTTTATTTATGAAAGAACAAAGTTGCGAGCGAGATCTAGCCGCTTCATCTTTTGAATAAATGATTCCAATGGACCCTTTTGTTTCACTTACTAATTTCATTTCAAAAATTATTTCGACGACTTATCAAATTATTCTCTGAGGTCTTCACGTTTTTATAAAATACAAGGAAAAAAGCTTTGAATAAAACTAAAACCAACACTGAGACACAAGAAAGTGAGAGACAGTGTCAATTCAAAAAGTTATTCAGTGAATAATAAATAACACATAAAAACTATATTTTATTGCGTATTACTCATTCATTTTACTTATTATTTATTCCCAACATAGTTATCCTGTACGTATAACAAAATTCCGTTCATACTTTTATTAGAGAAAACTTCGAGTAAGTTATTAAATTTGATTTAATATGCACTCCGCCATTTCTCGCTTCCAGCACAGTCGCATTTTAGTAGCATTTAACTGGGAATGCACGCGCGCGATTTATTTAATACGAAAGTATGTTAGTCCATTAGTCAGGTGGCAGTTGTCGGCGACGTCGCACGTGATCCAAGAATTAGTGAGGCAGCTAAGTAATGCGTTAATCGTCTAATAACAATGTCTTGTTATGTTATAGTATTATAAAAAACATAAACAACGATAAATTATACCGTAACACAGCATATGGAGTTCGAACTATAAAATGCAATTTTTATTGAACCGTCTTTACTAACAAGAAGATTAAAAAGATAAACTCAGTGTTTGGAAAATAATGTCATAAGGTCAAACAAGTAGCTGTGTCTGTCACAAAATAACAAGCGCTAGTGGAAGTAGAGGGTTCTATGAATCATTATAATATCTAGGTTTCTTTAATTTGTAATCTGATTCTTTAGGCCAGAATTTGAACTCAACCCCTTCTTATTTATAGGCTATCATAGTAACCATTAGGCCAATCGAATCGTAAAGTATGAGTGATGCCATATATTCCGTATTTTTTTTAAATTTTAAGATTGATTATTATGAATATTGAATTTCAATAAAAAAATATATTGAGGCTCTATTTTCGTATTTTTTTTTTGCTGCATGTATAAATGATACAATAGAAAATTATAAAAAAATATATTAGTATTTTTTATAAAAATTTAAGCCCTTCATTATGTCGTATGATGCGATTCTCAAATGTTTTTTCATTATTTTCTAATTTGCGCTCTAAATCAACTCCTTAAAAGAGACTTCTTGTATATGTACCAAATACCAATTATTTCCGTCCAGTAGTTTCAAAGAAAGTAGGTTGTGACAAACGGACGGGCAAACACGAGAGCGATCCTATAAGGGAATATAAAAATTATCTACACGAACAGAACTACGAAAACGACATTCGTGATTCTACCAAAGTACAAGAACTTCCACATTCAAACGTCATAAACTTCCACAGAAATTTAAAGTACACTAAAGGTATACTTCTTGATACCCTACCGCTTGCCAATGAAAAACATTAATAAATGTAAAAGTTACTGTTAGTTTTTACTTACTTTTTATTTAGTTTATACTCGAAGATCAAGTTAATCGTTCCACGAATCGATTTCTCGAAGGTTAGTTTTTAAATGTCGATTATATTGACTAGTTACCGTAGCTTTTTCTCAAATTCTATGCTTGCTCTAGTTCGAATTTTCTTTGAATTTCTTAACATCAAAGGGTTTGACGACATATTTATTTAAGGAAGAACATAAAACACAAAGACTGCACTCAGAACTGAAATATTTACAACAGGAGAAGCCTGTTTGATCTGTGAATGCAACAAAAGCTGCAGCTATTTGTTTTTCTGGAGATAAGCCGAGGAATCTCAACTATCGTTCCTGTATTTCGTTATCTATCGCGACATCTTCTGAACTGGTTTAATTGTTGTCATGATGCATACTTTTAAAAAGATAAAATTCTTAATGTAAACAAATTGATCTGTGTTAAGGCAGACGTAGCATATTTAATAAATGCATAGGTATGGAAAACGTTTTTACTTCCACGGGAAATTTGAATGATTTTACTTCCATAAAAAAGTTGAGTTATTTTACTGAATCTACGCAGGAAAAATAAGTAAATTTGTTTTTATAAGAAAAATTAGTAATTCTACTTAATTTACATAGGAAAGTTTAGTGATTTTGCTCTAATAGGAAACTTGACTGATTTTAATTTTATAAGAAAATTGAGTGATTTTACTTCAATAGGAAACTTGAATTATTTTACTTAACCTTAAAACTTTGCGTTTACAAACTTCGTCGAGTGCTGTTTTCCGAAGTTCTATCAAAAAGGTATTCATGATCTTTTCTTCTTTAATGTCTAGATTATTTTTTTCCTAAATCAAATGGCAATAAGATGCTTCAACTCTAGTTATTCGCAGTGACATACATGTTTAGATTGTAAGCGTATACACAGATTGTAAAACTGAGTGTGAAATAAGATACGGAACATATGATACAGAAAGAGATAACTATCTGTAATGAATACGCTTGAGATGCGCTTAGTCAACATTAAGAGCAATATCTAACAGGCGACTAAATAGCATTACTACAATAGTAGAAATTTTAGCTTCTTCTTAGCACTTTTTGCGTATTAGTATGACATTTACTTCTCTTGGTACACATATTTTTATTTCAACCCCTAATATATTTGAGCCGGAATCAACACGTCACCTTGACCAAAATCTCAAAATGAGGAAAATGTAGGAGTATGAAATGTTTTGTGGTACATATTATACAAGTACCTATATGTTATGAAAATACTTTTTGTATGTTTAGAAAAGAAGTGGCTGAAAATGACAATATAAGTATTTCATTTAAAAATTCCTTTAAATACATTTCCTTATGACGTCATAAGGAAATTTAAGAACTACCGGTAAAATGATTGTTTTAACATAAAGTACCTACGACAGTACTAAATGACTATTCTGCGCCTCCCGGTTTTTTTGCGTAGACCAACCACTATTACTGTGGTGGATACACAGCTGTATATATATAATATACAATAATAATAAGAAGTTAGACATCCCACACAGCGCCATCTAGTCCCAAACTAAGCAAAGCTAGCCGTATTATGGGCACTAGACAACTCATGTACATAAATACTGACACAAATATTTGTCCCGGACGGAAATCGAACCTGCGACCTTTAGTTCTGCAGTAAAAGTGTCTAACCAATAGGCCAATCAGTCAGTATATATTTAATTAAATAAAGCGATTGTAATATATAACACACAGCAAATTCGTTAGTATTAATTTTCTTGTGACCTAGACTCGTTCACAGTTTTAATGGGTTCCCATTCTTCTGTTGGACAAAGCAGCCAACGGTCGACGAGTCATATCCGCGTCTTTTTTTTTCTCGTAACCTAAAAACGAATTGTTTACTACGTTTTATTTATATATTTATTTTTACCTTTTACATTTATTTATTAAAATATATTTAACGTTACTACTTAAACATGTCATAAGTTATATAATTCCGTGTTTAACAACAAAAACATGCAAACAGAAAAACAGACAGCAGTATAATTCGACACGAATCAAATGTTATAACCAGCAAAATAAACAGTCATAAAAAATTATTAACTGAGTAAATTTCAAGAATATACGTTTTTCATTATTTAAATTATTACTTATAAAAACCAAAATTACTTTCGACCAAACATTTTCATATATTAACGGATTTTATGGTTACCCTATGCGTGCGAGCGTTTCATTTTACATGTGGTAACTATTTTCTGCTCATAATTTGTCCATACCTGCATTTAATACGAAATTTGGTATTTCCTAAATAAACCTTAATAGTCCGAGAGCTCGATACCAAAAAAGGTCCTGTCGTTCTAAAAGCTGTTTGTATGTCTATGTGATAGTACTTAATGCGCTCATTCACAGACTGCGGTCACTCAGCTAGATAAGGGTAAATTAGGGTGCAGGCTAACTTATTTTGTCTATCTGTCTGTCTAAACGCGATAAACTTTAAAACTACCAAACGGATTGGCATATGGTTGACACTAATGATGGAGTAATTCAAGAGAAAGGTTTTTTGTGTAGATATAATTTAATAATGTTTTGTGCAAATTAGTTGACATATGACGATTATTGTTGAAGACGGCGGAAAAATTTAGCCGACTGGGAGTTTTATTCTAAAGCGCTGCCTAATCCCTTTGAGATATGACAATATAACAATATAATATATGAAGGAATTGTTTTTTTTATAGGACTACAAAAAAGTCCGCAATGTCATATATCTATCTTTTCTGAATAGCTTACTACACTTATTTTCATGTTGAAAAAAATGATGTCATACGATGAGGTGATTGAAAAGTAATTTATGCGGATACAATATTAAAATTAAATACGTTATTTACCTTCAAAATTATAATTCTTCAAATCATTATAATTGCCCATTGAAAAATAAAAACTATGGCGCAATAAACGGCCGAGCCAGGGCAGCCAAAGTCCTACACCGACGCGACTCACGTGATGTAAAATTAAGCAGAGGTTATCAATGTTATATACATAAAAATATTGTAGTTAGTTTTTACGAATTTATTCTTTACTTTTTCAAATATTTATGGAATTGGAAATAAAACACATTAAAAATACTCCAAGTAGCATGAATTTACTTTACATTTAAATCTAATAAAATCCAAACCACATGTTCGACGCAACAAGCTGATACGACACTACGGCAGAAAAAAAACACTACGGCTTATATCCCTGCTATTCGTGCAAAGCCGGGGCGGGTCGCTAGTGATATATAATCATGAAAATGCTGCTGTACGCAAAATCGGATATATTGTTACGTGTTAGGGTTCGAATAATTTGGAGAGAAAGACCTGCTGACTCTTTTGAAAACTTTATTCACTAACACTAGGTCCAACACAAAGCACTAAGTCCAAACACTAAGCACTAAGTCCAAACACTAAGCACTCACAATGTATTAGGTCGTACCCAAGTCGTAGATTTCACTTGTATCACTAGTTTCGCTTCGAAGTCGCTTAATTGTAGCCCAAAATAGAACTGCTGGCTCGCCTTCCTGCTGCTATTTATATGGGCCGAACAAGCGCCAGATCTTTCTAGATTGTACCGGACTGGAAGACTCTGGAAAGCTCCGCGATTCTTTCCCTTAACGCCATCTAGTATTGAGTAGGGGTTTCATGATATCCTTGTTGTAAAACCCTTCTACAAAGTGGTTTTACTGGTTGACGCTAGATGGCGGTCATTACTCTGTCCGTTCGTAACAATATTTTTGCGAATGCTACTCGAAGATTTTCCAGACTTCGCAGCCGCTCTTACAACTTTATTTAACTCTTTCGAAGCGCTCAACATAGTTCCTAAAGAAAACCTTTAGGTATAGACAGTGTGGGTTGGTATGGATTCTAAGAAAAGAACTACTATTTAGGTACTCACTTTAAATCTAAACTTTACTGAATTTCTAACTTACACTCAAGGAAGGCGGGTCGCTAAGTGAATTATATTTCTACAGATTTGCAAGAGCTCCGCACACTAATGCACCAATATCTAACTTATATTTAACTAACTGACCGCACGCCCTCTGTGATCGATATCGCACTATAACTATAAAAAATTCAGTTTTTAGAAAGTCGTCACCATTTTTAATCACGGGCCCCGGACTATAATTAAACGCGCTATGATAATTGGCCATTTCCGTTACAATGCAGTACGAGCTCTAGTTTTATAATTTACGAAATAGTAACTAAAAGGAATTTATAAAAAAAAGGTAATATTTTATCAATTTGACTTTACTTGTAGAAACCGGTCAAATACGTGTTGGATCACTCATGAGTAAGATTCCTTAGCTATTAGTAGGTAATAAAAAAGTAGGAAAAACAGTTTTTCCAATTCCTTTTGAGGTCTAAGAATATGATTGAGCGCTATAATTTTCTCGTCAAATTTAAATAAAACTGCACCAACTTTGATCATTTAAAATTTTTGAGACTAGAATCTTCAAAGACAGAAAAACGAACGTTAAAATGTTCAACATTTTTACAAATGACTCAAAAATTAAGCATTGTGAAATTTAATTAAAAATTGTCTATATGTACTCATTTAAGATATATACCACCCGACTAATTTACAAAACAGTTTTTTTTACAGAACCTTTTGACCCCCAGAAATTCTTTTTGGTTATTTTCAAGTAATTGATATCGTTATATATATATGTTATAATGACATAGCCAATGTGATTATAACATTTCTGAAATAAATGCCTATGACAGATAAATAGATTGTTATGTGATTTTAAAAGAAGGCCAGATTGCAGGTTCTTTTAATTTTAGATAAGAGATTGTAATTTAGAATAAAAAATTGCGCTTTAATAAAGTGTCTTTTGACGATAAAACTATAACAATGGTTTAGAATACGATGTTGCGCTCACTCAATTGATTCAAAAACGTTCATATTCTCTATAATAACTGCACTTCGAAGTCGGCGAATAAAATTTATCGCTGTAGATGGACGTCTTAAAGAACAATTTCAACTGTTAACTGTTCGAGTCCTCGTTAGCTCGACAATTGTCAACAAAGTTCTGCCGTCGCCTTTCCAGTCTAATCTTAATTGAAAATTCAATCATTTATTCATCTGATCAGAATCGTTAGAGCTCCATAATGGCTTTACGTGCTCTCTTACTTTATTTTTCAGGCCACTAGAAACTGAAAAGTTAATTTCCTGCAAGGAAAAAATATCACTTAAACCTGTTTTCGGTTCTAAGTACAAGAATCCGTTTATGCTTTAAATTGTAAACATAAAGAGGTTGGTGAATTAAATTTTTTTAAATGCAGTTTAATTTAAGACATTTTCAAAAATTTTAACTCAACAAAGCCGTCCTATTTCGTTATTCCACGGCTAGTGTTATAAGAAAGGTTACAGTTACTTCCATAAGTTCAACTTACGACCGTAACTGAGTCCCCAATAACAGTTCATAATGAAGTGAGTGAGTTATACAGTGTTCGTGAGCCGGCCCGGTCTCATCTGATATTCATAACGTTATTTCTATCGAGACTGAACAGATTCACGTGCACTCCACACAGCGCCCTCTATTTTTTCGAACTTTCATCATACGTGTTTACGAACAATTCTAGTTTGCCTATCACTCATTATGACTTGATATTTCATATATCAATGTCTTTTATCTTTCATTGTACATTTTTCATTTTAAGCACGAAGCCAAAATATTGATTAGTGCCCTTTGATAAATAGCGCTATTCGAAGTGTTATCAGATGCGTTACGCGGTCAGTAAAGTTGTATGAACCTTTAGGTATTGCATAGAGTCGATATGATGTGATTGCATGTGATGAAAAGGAAAATATAGTTATTAATAAAATCAATAAAAAATATGGGAAATATAGTCAAACATGTGTTCTCTTATTGAATTTTCTTATTCACTAATTTGATAGGACCGACAAAACCGCACCTTGTACAAAAACTTGTTGTTTTATCATAAGTACAAATACAACGCCAATTTTTATGACTGATAATAATTTATATTTTGCGATGGTTCGTTCCGTCGAAGAAATTTACTTATTTAATTGAAAGTTACCATTTATTTACTGGTATCAGTGACGAAAGGTCGTACCTACGTAGTAGGTATAACAAAACAATTATCTATGAATTACAAAACTATTGTTGTTAGCCAATTAAATGCGTACTCTTTGCCGGAATTACGTCGTAATTGATTTGAAATACAAAACAAACAATGCGTAAACTAGGTCGGCCCGATTGAAACGAAGTAAATAAAAGTCAAAGTAGTTCGATCATGCGAAACGGCGATGATTAACGTTCCGCTGTCGCTCTTTCCTGTCACCTGTACTTTCGACCCATTCATGCTATAGTATCTACAGGTAAAACGACGACTCATTTATTATTCTAAATAACTTTAGGCTTTGAAGCGGAAGGTATCTTTCATATTACATATTTGATCTAGTAGATATTATTTGTTTAAAAAATATACTTTAAAATTAATTTTGAAAAGTAATTTATAGTATCTTGTTCATTATAAATAATTTTTATTGCCGTACAAATTAAATATTTTATTATTTCAGAAATTTTATTACTTATAACATAAAGACATAAACTGTAAACGTCCGTACTACGATATGGTGAATTTGTAAAAAAATCATATTTTGCCGCACCAACGAACAATACGTATATTCGAAAACGATAGCGCTATGCAAAACACGTCTGAGTGAGCGTTTTCGCAAATGTGAAACAATAAGCGCTTTTGCAGCTTTCGACCGAAGCCAAGAACTCAACCTTTGCGAGAATTTATTTCATTCTTATGGCGCTATTATGCCGTTCTCAACTACACAACATAAATAATAATGCGACCGTTATGGCGTCATTACAGCTGGAACCGGGTGAGTGACGTCACGGGGGCCGTCCGCATCGGCACACTTATTTTGATTCGCCCTTTCCCGGATAGCGATACCGCCACTTTCGGTCAACGGAAACATACTAATATTTAAAATCTGCTATGGTATATGACATGTTTTAATTTGTTGTCTGTATCCAAATGAAAAAATTGCAGATTGTTTGTGTACAAATTATAATTATACTTTTAATGTTATCTTAAATATTGTCGTATCTGGAACAACTTTAGAACTTAAGTCATACTTCGCGATTTAAAAGTTATAGTTTCATTCTCGACTCTTTACTGATCACTATGAAAAATCTTATTGTTCTATATATATTTACCACCCAGTAAAGAATATCGTGATAGCCCAGAGCGCAACGAACCTGTCTCAAATTTATATGGCCCCACAGGGCCATGGTTCGAATCTGGGCGAGTACCAATGAGTTTTTCTGACTTAAGTACACAACTATCACTGACTCCGTGCTTCGGAGGGCACGTTAAGCAGTCGGTCCCGGACGCTGTCAATAGATGGCGGTCGTTACAGTCCCAAACCCGCAGTGGAGCAGCGTGGTGGATTTAAGCTCCAAACCCCCTTCCTCACCCTGGGGGAGGCCTAAGCCCCTGCAGTGGGGTAAAAATGGGCTGATGAAGTGATGAAGTGAAGTGAAAGAATTTAGATGGCTTTTTAGTAAAAAAAATGAGATTTTTGTCTATTTATTTGTTTAATGTTTAATTTGTTTAATAACATATACATCACAACAACGTCTAGGCCCCAAACTAAGTAGTAGCTTGTGTTTTGGGTACCAAGCGAAGACACCACATACATATAACAACCAACACCCGGTACCAGTATCAATATTCATCATATAAGTATTGACCCGACTTGGGATTCGAACCCGGGACCTCCAGTTTCGTAGGCAGGGTCACTACCCACTAGGCCCATTTATAAAGCAAATCAAGTTAGTGGGTACAATAAACGATTGCAGTCAATCGTTAACAAGTAACGGTTGAATTAAGCTCTATCATTCATTTCATATCATAGAAATTTTCACCCAACATAGCAAACTACGTTTATACGTACTCTATTAAGGTATATATTTAATGACTGTTCATAATATGCTCTCTTGCAAGTCTTCTGTAAATGTTCTATTAATGTTAGTGAAGTAGGCTTGACGTATCCACGCGTATTTCTTGGCCACAATATTCACAGTATCAATGGCACAAGGAGTGTCGTATCTCGTCTTTGGGCACCCGGCCGCGTCGTCCATTGAGCTTGGAATGAAAGCGGGGTCATTACCTGAAACAAAGAACGAAAGCCGCTGAAACTTCGCGCATAAATCGTAGCTCCCCTGTTTACCCACGTCGTGGCTTCCTAGGACAGAAAAGAGTGCAGCCAAGTTTACCGTGGGAAACGTCTTCTATTACCTAAACTATTGCTAGTCTCTAAAAGTACTTAGTGATAATTATGTTACTACTTAATGTAAAATATGAACACGTTTGAAATTATAAAGAATTTGACTATGTTGACATCGAAACCTTTGAAATAGTTACATAAAACAGTTGGTAGGAATGAAAAATAAACAAAATTTGTAAAATAAATGGCATTCGTATATGTGTTTTTAATTTCTGCATAATTTTTTTTTCATCTTAAAGAAACTGCGATTATAATTCGGAACAAACGTTAAAGAACAAACAAAGCTCAGTTTTAATCAACGCTATCAATTTTTTATTTAACGATAAAGTCTTAAGAAAGAAATTTATTTACGAGTATATACCATTGATTTCGATTTTACCATTTTAGATTATCTATGCAACGGCGTTTCATAAATGCTGAATAACAGTAATTGAATTGCGACATAATAGATTAAACGACCGATAGCCGCAGAAAAATGATCTGAAATTAAAATATAATAATACTATAATACATGGGACTTCCCACACAGCGCCATCTAGTCCCAAAGTAAGCAAGTATTATGCTTGTATTATGGGTTACTAGACAACTGATACACATACTTAAATATGCTCTATGATATATACATATCTAAATATTTTACACCCAGACATGGAACGAAATAAACATGTTTATGCACACAAATATTTGTCCCGGGCGGGAATCGAACCCGCGACCTTTGGTTTAACCATATGGTTAAACTAGCGACCCACCCTGACTTTGAACGGATGCAATTTATTAATGCATAGAACGGGAAGAGGAACATTTCCGCCCACCTGGGCGAAGCCGGACACGACCTCTAGTATATTATATCAAAATAGACTTTAAAAAAAAAAATTACTTTCAAAGCAACTAATACAATGAATATATTGTCATAAGTGAATATATGATAATGAAATATATTGAATAACATAGCCAAAGATTCAAACATCACATAAAACTAAATATTTCACTCCGTTATACAGAACACTTTAAAGTATTTATATTACATTATATATATCTAAGTACGTGACGTTTAAATAAAAAGGGGAAACACTATAATAACAATTCTAGTAACAAATATTTGAAGTATCGCAATTTGCTGTTACAGATGTTGATACATCTCCGTAACAATTGAATACGGTTGTAAATCAAGGCGATAGTGGCAAGCGTGCCGGCTGACCCTTATGTAAATGCCGTCTCCGAGGAGAAGCGAACGGCAAACAGGCATTGTACACGAATTAATTTTACCATTACACCCACCTAGATATTATTTGATATATTTATTTATCTAATATATTATCAAAAGAACGCAATTTGTTCAATTTTGTTTCGAAAAGTATATTTTCTATGAAACAGTTCGTAGATACATCTTGAATATAGGAAAAAATATTATTTAATACTAGTTGGACTGTGCGATTAATTCGCATGTTACATTGATGAGTCGCCGAATAGTTAATATAACGTGAAAATAATAAAAAAAAATTAACGCATACAACAACAACAACGTCTAAGCCCCAAACTAAGCATTAGCTTATGTTTTGGGTACCAAGCGAAGACACCACATACATATAACAACCAAGACCCGGTACCAGTATCAATATTCATCATATAAATACTGACTGTGTGGGATTCGAACCCGGGACCTCCAGCTTCGTAGGCAGGGTCGCTACCCACTAGCCTAAGCGGTCATCAATATATCAAAATAATGAAAGTATTTATTACTTATTAAAAGGTACTCAATTTCGCGAATTAGTGACAAGTGGTGGGTTTAATCAAATACTGCGTTTCATTTTGATTAACTGTCTTGCATGCCTATAACAATAGCTACGGCTTACATATCGTTCTACTAACGGCAATAGGTCGTAAGCCACAATTAAAAAAAAAAGATTTTGGGTAAATAGTTTCACTTGTATCCCACACAACTCCAAACAAGGTATCGTATGCCGCAATTGGCCCATTATTTTATAAAAAATGTTTTGGTGAAATGTCTTAACCTATATTGCAAATAAATAGTATCATATAAACTAAATGTCGGGACCCACAGCTAACTTTAGTATATAATATAGAGTTTTACTTTTAAGTAAAACTTTATAATATAATTAAGTAAATTATGAATTAAAAGTAATGTTAATATAAGTAAATCATTTATTTAACCTATTCTACATTTTAATTTAGTAACAAAAGATATCTAAATATAGCACAAATACAGTTTTTTTTTCTTCATCTAAAAAATTGGGATTTTCTTGTTTACGACGTATTGCTGTTAGTCGAACGATACGCAGATTTATCATCATCATCATCATCATCAGCCCATTTTTACCCCACTGCAGGGGCTTAGGCCTCCCCCAGGTAGAGGAAGGGGGCTGGGAGCTTAAGTTCACCACGCTGCTCCACTGCGGGTTGGGAACTGTAACGACCGCCATCTATTGACAGCATCCGGGACCGACTGCTTAACGTGCCCTCCGAAGCACGATGTCAGTGATATTGTGTACTTAAGTCAGAAAAACTCATTGGTACACGCCCGGATTCGAACCATGGCCCTATAAATTTGAGACAGGTTCGTTGCGCTCTGGGCTATCACGACATTTACGCAGATTTATGCTTGTGAGTAAAACGACAATATTTATTTATGTCACTCTTTATATAATATGATATTTTTATATTCTTTTATTTCGCTTTTAATTTGATCATGGTTTCCATAATTTTAGTGACAATTTTTGTATATTACCTGTTTTTTTTGATTTTTAGTAGTTTTGTTGCCAACAATGGAACGTCTATAGGCTTATGATGACGAAAATGCCGCTATGAAGAAACGTATTTACTGCAGCGCCCCTAGTGGTAAATTGAGTACTACAAAAACTGTTTTGAGCTGATACGTATACTTACGTAATGCACAAAATCGCCTTAAGATAAGGTAAGGCCCAGCTGTTTTAGATGAATACATTTACCGCAGCCCCCCTGGTAACCTATAACCATAAAATATATCTAAGTATTTTAAGATAATACCTAGTATTGCAGAAAACCACATCAAAACAGACCCCAGCCGTTTTAAAACGCATTTACTGCATCGCCTCTGGTGACCTATAACCATTCGAACCAGTGAAGCAGTCGAATAGGAATTGATTTACACAGCTTGTAGTCCACTATCAGCTGAGTTAGCGTTGTCAAAATACCAAGTTGTCGTAAAATTGCGGTCATCTCGTCTTTTTTTAAATAATCCTTAAATTGTGTTAAGATCGTTTCGAATGAAATAGCACTACTTTATAACACTTTAACTCTACCTTTTGAAAGATGTTGAGTTAAAGTGACCAAATTACTTGCACTCAGCATCCTTATTCTATAATAGTTCGATAACGACTTTAGAACAACTAAGTTACATAATGAATATATATATATATATATATATGTATATGCATTTTAAATAATTTTATAATGCGTCATATAAACGACATCAAAGAAAGTATACAAAAGTGAAAGGGAAATGATATTCGGGAAAAGAAAATGTGTATAAAACGTGTTCTAATAATTTCACCAAGGATAAATAAGTACTAGTGGTTACCTTTGTAGTTTACTCATAGAAGGCGTCGAGTTTCAATTCTGACCAAAACATGGGTTAGATTTAAAATAAACATTGTAGGTAATGCGATGATTTTTAGTACAGGACCCTCTTTACACGAGTCCAAATCACACTTGACTGGTTTTTCTTATTCACATTCTACATAGCAACAGAAGAGAAATTTCGTAGTTATAAACACCGAGTATAATAAAATCTAGATGAATTAAAAGGCTTACCATACCATACCATACCATCAGCCCATTAATGCCCCACCGCAGGAGCTTAAGCTTCCCCTTAGGATGAGGGGGCTTGGAGCTTAACCTACCACGCTGCTCCAGTGCGGATTGGTTGGTCAACTGTTAACAAACTAAACTAGCAACAAGCAACTAAAAGGCCCAGAGTAACGAAATTGACAGCAGCGTAAAAGAAAAATATTCAAAAACCGTACATACGTTGTAATTTCGATTTGTACCTATACAACAAAATATTCTACTTGTTAAACCAAGACGCGCACGCGCGGGCGTTGCCGCAGACATTGAGACATATGATTCTTAGCCCTCCTTTGGTATTCTGATTTATTGTGCCAGAGCAATGCCGCTTGAATTTGCAATGTATATTGACTATACTGGCCACAGTTAATAGTTTCCTACAGAGATTTTCCCGGTAAATATACTGCATCTTGAATTTTAAGCTTTAAATTATTTTTAAACTAGCGACCCGCACCGGCTTCGCACGGGTAGTAGAGCATATAAGCCGTAGTGTTTTTTTCTGTCGTAGTATCCTATCAACTTGTTGCATCGAACATATGGATTGGATTTAATTAGATCATGTACTTGGAGTATTTTTGATGTATTTTATTTTCAATTCTGTAAATATTTGAAAAATTGGAGAATATACTAACTAAAATATTTTTTTATAATACAACATTGATAACTTTTGCTTCTTTTTTACATCAAGCGTGTATCGCCACGCCGGTATACGGCTTCCTCGCGCGGTGCACCGCCCGGCCGTTTGTCACCAGTTTGTAGCGTGATAGTTTTTATTTTGCGACAGCTCCTAAGATATTAATTAAAATGGTATAGTGTATAGTATAAAAAACAGGAATCACAATGTACATGAAATGCTGAAGGTAAATAACGTATTTAATTTGATAAGGATTAATACTGTATCCATATAAATTGCTTTCCAGTCACCTCATAATATGACACCATTTTTTCAAACATAAAAATAGGTACAGTAAGCTATCCATAAAAGGTAGACATATGCCATTGTAGACCTTTCTTTAGTCCTATAAAAGAGAAACAATTACTGCATACATTATTTTGTTATAACTCAAAAGAATTAGGCAGCGTTTTCGATAAAAGCTCCCAGCCAGCTTGATTTTTTTCTCACTTCTTCAACAATAATCGTCATATTTCAACTAATTTCCACAAAACATTAATAAATGTCACACATAAACATTCCTCTTCAATCACTCCGTCCATTGGTGTCAATCATATGCCAACCCGTTCAGTAGTTTTTTAGTTTATCGCGTTCAGACAGACAGACAGATAGACGCGGTGGGGGACTTTATTTTATAATATGTAGTGGTGAAACATACTGGAACCATCAAGTTATTAAATCAGCCATATACGTTTATAATAATACCTAGAACATCGAACACAGCGCCATCTAGTCCCAAAATAAGCAAGTATTACGTTTCTATTGTAAGTACCAGACAACTGATAGCTATAATACAAATATACAAATATTCCTTATTATACACACATACAGATATTTCACACCCAGACACGTAACAAATAGACATGTTCATGCACACAAATATTTGTCCCGGGCGGGAATCGAACCCGTGATTCAGCAGTTAGGGTCTCTAACTAAATTAACTTAGTCATAATTTTAACACTTATCCATGTTACGGTGGTCTGAAAGTAGAATCCCCTGTAATACGATCTAGTAGCACCACATGAGCCTTAGGAGCTCGGTCCCTGACACCCGCAAATTGAGCACAAGGGAATCGAACTCGAAATCTTCCGCATTGCGACCCTAAGTGCTTGCCCACTGGATTACTGAAATAGATGAGTACGTATTATATACCAAACGAATAAAAATATTGTGTATGTAAAAAATTAAATAAAATTGAAAACAATAATAAGTTTTTCATTTAGTAAAGATTTTTTTTTTTCACTAAATTGCTAAGGAATAACTTTGATTTTCAACAAAATTGTTTTGTTTCCGTATGAAACTTTTCCAGGTATTATTTAATGCACAAAGGAAAGACATAAGTAGATACAAACAACATCTACATTCAGTTGGGCATTCGCCAGTTCGTTCCTTTTGCTCTGGCCTGTCTTTAGGAATGAGCTTCGGCACCCGGACGAACACAAATCAGGAGGCACTTTACTCCTTCAGTACCGAGAAATTGTTATTGATCTATTTATAAAGTGATTACTGCCGCTTTCTTGTTCTATTGTGTTATTTTGGGTACTACGTTCGGACGTTTTACTCCTTTGCGGATGCAATCGACTAAAGGATTGTTTGAATTAAATTAAACTAACTACATAATTAATTTAATAAACTGATACATATTGATATTACCATTACTTCGAATAATATTTGTTTTTGTAAAATAAATAATGAGACTATCGGTAAAATTGTTATTTTATTATAAAAATGTTGATCTTTGGTATTATAATAATAAATTACAAATTACAGGTTGTAATAAATTACAAAATTTCTGATCGGTTTTAGTAATACTCTAATTTTATTAAATATACGTCGTTGTACAAATTGTAAGTTCAGCAAAATCAAAAGTTGTTTCTTATTTATTGTTATTGAAATTACCACAGCCTTCTCCCGTAACCGTGTTCGATTTATATTTGCATAAACTCTATATCAGTATCAAAATATCGTATTATACACAATATTTGTAACACAGCTTATTAAATAATGTATTTTTGTAATTTTACTATAATATTCACCAACATATACAAGCGACATGTGATAACAGTGTGTAAAATTCATACTAAATTATGCTCAAAATAAAAAAGTTAATTCTAATAATTTCATTATATTCAGATTAAAATACAAATTTGTTTGCTTTTATTACCTTTAGTATATATATATATATATATATATACAGGATTGAAAACACATTACAAATAATTTAATAAATAAAATATTCAAATTCCATCTCGGAGGCACAGCCGCATGTAAAGGACTCAATAAATTGTATTAAAGTAGGAAAGGGACCGACACAAAAGGTGCTTCCGCAGCCGAAGACGGCTCAAAGATATGTGAATACGGGTTTCTTCAACTTTATGGCGTCGTGGTATATTAGCGCCTCTCCTAGGTGCGTGGCTTGAATCCGTTGGCCTGGTAATCTATAGCAGAGTACATTTTAAATACCTACGATCAAAAAAATAATAAACAAAAACAGTCACATACGAGTCGAACTGCATCCTGAGGGTTCTATGCCGTTATTATTATAATAATATGTTATTGTCATAAATTTTCTCGCTACTCATCGTCTTGCAGATGTCACAAAAACGTATATTTAATCGTGTCTGCTAAAAATACACAAAAATTTACTAAAAAGTACATTTTTATGTTTTTCAGATTTTCTGTTTGCCTGTGCTATGAGACATTCCTTTATTTATGCCAAATTTCAAGATTTCAGGTCAACAGGGAGCGCACTAAAGTTTTGGACATGCGCCAATCAGTAATAAAATATGACTTCTAATTATCACAATTTTTTAGAGCGTTGACTCAGAAATTTGATTTTTTTATGGGACTGTCAGTCTGTAGACCTCAGATATTTGATTAATTTCAGTCTTATACTTTTAACCGTTCCTGTGACAAAGGGCCTTGACGGACATACAGACAGACCGGTCGACAACAAAAAAATCTACTGGGATCCGTTCTTACCTTTTAAAAATGTGAAACAGAGGTCATAATAACATATTTATTAAATTTATAATATTGGCACTCAATAATAGAATAATAAAATTAAATTTTATTACTTTGCAATGTTGATTACAGTCATCGAAAGGTACATGAACCAATTGTTTAAAATATATGAACAAATACTATATTTTTCATGCATATACATATTTTTTGACTAGTTTTTTTAAATTACATAGGTACTAAGGGTTTCTAAACGCGCCGAGCCTCAGACACCAAGCTAGCACTAATTCCATGTGGATGAAAACCCATAATTTTAAAAGTAAAATGCATGTAAATTGGTATTTGGCCTTCGGGTCGAAAACTAAATATGTTTGTAGATATTTTTTTCTGGCGATTTCATTTAAATTTAAATAAAGACTTTGTAACCTTTACTATTTTCAAGTTAGGTAATAGATTAGTGTCAAAAGTCCTTTTTCATAATGCAATTTGTTTCAGCGTAAAATTTTAGATTATTTATTGAAAAAAAAAATTATATAATACAATTTCAGTAAAATTTATTCCCGCAGAAATTTTCCCGAGATTTCTCTACTTATATTATATAGAAACTGGCTCTTTAGTATGTTTTTTTTAGTGCCACGATTTTATTGAAATAGCATATGTAATAACACTAAATGTAATTTTTACATAATAATCTTATTTTCAAGATTTAAAAGGTATGACGTGATTTCATTTCAATTTCCTTTGGGTTACCACTGCTAATAAGGTTATCCTATTATGGAAATGGGTGCTGTTTCTCTGCGGCATAATGTTTCCAATCGCAGCTCCGCGCTTTCCACGCAAGCGCTGCTAAGAAGCTTTCAAAACCAACATTACAATCACGATATTTTTTGTTTCTCGTAGAAAATAAACGTTACCGCCATTATTTATTTATTTACTAACTAGCGACCGCCTAGAGCTTTGCTACGTGGATTTTATGTTTTTATATATCGTAAGCTTAATAGTTTTTAATAGATTAATTTCTTCTCCGCTTTTCGCTTGTCACTTCAAAAGTGAAGTGAGATTCCCGCGATTAATAATCTCGTATTAAGAAAAAGCCTTTTTTTTATATCACAGGTACTTCTATTTTATTTATATATATAACATATGAATTGATTACCGGCACAATATCCTTTTTAAAATAAATCGACAACCTTATAAGTTGAAGTTGAAATATGCAGTTTTCTTGACAAAGTAAGAATAAATCAAAATTAGTGTTTATTGGGATAGTACCTAATAGCATGTTTATCAAAACAATATTATGAATAACTAGCGACCGCCCGCAGCTTCGCTTGCGTAGACTACAAATTCCTGTTATAGGTACTATTAACGTTCGAGATGGTTTATACGTACTTTTTGCTGGAACCAATTTTGGACACACCCATTCAAACTTTCAATCTTCATTCCCCTTCCACCTTTTAAAAAACCGATAAAATTTTTCATCTCCCGTTTCCCACTCTTGAAATGTGGAAATCTAAAAACCCTGAAACACGTCATTATTTAAGTCCCTCCATTCCCATCCTTAAGTTTGAAATTTCTAAAAAAGCCTTTCTTAACTTTATAATGCTCACGTTATAAAATAAACTTATGTTCCAAATTTAAGCTTCCTAGACTTAGTACTTTCGGCTGTACGTTGTTAGATCAGTGAGGACAAACGAAAGACAGATAGACAGACAGACAAACACAAAAAGTAGCTTATCACACTCTTGACAACCTTCTTTCACGTCTGCAAAGTTTCATTAAAATCTGTTCAGCCGTATTGGAAATTAGCTCGAATAGATAAAATTGAATTGAATAGACGTACAGACAAACAGACGGACAAAAAGTAGTTAATGTCAAATATCTTGACAACCTTCTTTCCCGTCTGTAAAGTTTCCTTAAAATATGTTTAGCCGTTTTGGAGATTAGCTCAAATAGACAGATACACGTACAGACTGACAGACGGACAAAAAGCAACATTTATTAGTTTTGACGACCTTCTTTTCATACTTGTGATGTTTCATTAAAATTGGTTTAGACAGATGGACGTACAGACAGACATACAAAAAGTTCTGTATGTCACTTTTGACTACATACTTTTCATATGTGTAAAGTTTTATCAAAATCGGTTAAGCCGTTTTGGCCGAAGCCGATTTGCTCGAATAGACAGACAGTTTGTTTTCATGTATATAACCTATAACTCTCTGCTAAAATCAGGCTATCAAAGGCAAAAAGAATTTTTCAAATCCGACTGGTAGTTTCAGAGATTAACAAATTCAAACAAACAAAAAAACAAACAAACAAACGAACGAACGAACGAATCAACCAACCAACAAACAAACAAACAAACAAACAAACAATCAATCAATCAATCAACCAATCAATAAATCAATCATTCAATCAATCAATCATCAAATCAATCAGCGCGCGCGACGGAAGCTCTCAAAAGGAATAATTTTTCCCGTTTTTGCAACATTTTTCATTGATGCTCCACTCCTATTGGTCGTAGCGTGATGTAATATAGCCTATAGCCTTCCTCGATAAATGGACTATCCAATACAAAAATAATTTTTTAATTTGAACCAGTAGTTCCTGAGATTTGCGTGTTTAAACAAACAAACGAACAAACGAACGAACGAACAAACCAACCAACCAACCAACCAACAAACAAACAAACAAACAATCAATCAATCAAACAATCAATCAATCAATCAATCAATCAATCAATCAAAAAATCAATCTATCAAACAAACAAACAAACTCTTCAGCTTTATAATAAGTATTTCTATTATATAGATTAATAGATTATAAGATAAAAAGAAAATAAGATATTACTAAAAACCGTATCAAAGTCTATTTGTTTGGAAGTAAAAAGTTAACGAACAGAGGGTGACAGCGTATTTATTTTCGCCCGCTATAGTTTTTAAATTTCAATAAAAACTGTTAAGATATTAATTTAAATTGTATGATGTAAAGGGCAATTATAATACGCATGAAATGCTTAAGACAACTAACGTATTTAATTTGGTAAGGATTAATATCACGTTTAAAAAACATCTTCGCAAATAGTACATTATGTTAGAACAAATTTGATTGTCATAAAAAAGGTTATAGTAAGTTAACCTTAAAAGATACACATATGCTGTCGCGGACTTTTGGTTAGAACTTTTAAAGGGGTACAATTCCGTAGTACATGATTTTTGCTTAACATCAACCGTTTACGCAGCGCGCGCGACGGAAGCTCTCAAAAGGAATATTTTTTCCCGTTTCTGCAACATTTTTCATTGATGCTCCACTCCTATTGGTCGTAGCGTGATGTAGTATAGCCTATAGCCTTCCTCGATAAATGGACTATCAAACAAAAAAATAATTTTTCAATTCGAACCAGTAGTTCCTGAGATTTGCGCGTTCAAACAAACAAACAAACAAACAAACAAACAAACAAACTCTTCAGCTTTATAATATTAGTATAGATTTGATAACACTTTAATCAGTAGCACAAGAATCGCCTTCGGAATAAATTCGGTCGTTTCCTTAAAGTTTCAAAACTAGAATTAAAAATTGGTGTTCTAAAATCCCATTATTTTTACATTCCTGTTTAGTTTATTCATTAATAACAGAAAACAGAGCACAACAAACGTCAAAGATATTTCCTCGTGAACAAACGCACGCTCTGATTCTATCCAGTTGGGACGGCTGTAATAGAAATAACCGTGGACGTTGACAAATATCAGGACGTCTTCGAATTTGCGTCGGTATGTGGCGCAATAGACTATACACCGCCATCGGGAACAAAACAAGGCGCATGTGGCCGATGGCTCGTTGCGGTGAAATTATGCTCTTGACAAATAGATCCCGGACCGAACGCCGTCCCGAGAAACAATTCTAGCCGTTGATGACATAATCTCGCTGCTATGATGGCTATGAGAAATGGTGATGGTGATTGAACTGTCATGGACATTTGCGGTTAGTCGTGTGAGTACTCACCTAATTTTTAATTTTACGCAGAAAGATAAGACCTAAAGACCTAAGAGTATTTGTTATATTTTTTTATATTTTTTTTAGCTAGTTTTATATTCCAGATTTTTTTTTAATTTAACTCCAATGTCGACTTCCTATTTCCATGATTAGACTCTCGGAACCAATAACAATGTATAGACCTTGTCAAAACCAACCTCGAGCCCCAACTCGAAGAGATTACTAGTAGCTGCTGAAGAGTTCCATTCTTTACGTCTTGTATGATTTGGACTCGTCAAAACCAACTAAATGAGCCCAAATTCGAAGGGATTACTAGAAACCGTTAAAGAATTTCAATATGCTCTTCTTGACTTTTTCATCAGACGTTCGTTACCAAGTTGAAATCATAATAATGTTGCACTAATTGTATATAAAACCTTTTGAAAATATTCGACAATGCAAAACAGTCCACAAATAAAGTAATCACAATAGCAAGAATGTAAAAAGATAGACGTGTGTATATGCCTACAAGATACCTACTTATTTTATGCATTTATTCTCTCGATAAGAACATAATGCTATAGAAGGTAACTTACTTTAAAAATCACGTAAATTTTCGATTTTACAGAAAAAAAACCAATAATTTATGGACTCGAATTAACAAATAATAACTGAACAAAATTAGGCAGTTAACATATTTTTATTAGCACCCACTTAAAAGTAAAATTTTGCTAATGTGGCATAGTTACGTTCTAAGATGGTTGTCATCGAGATAAACATAAAGATATTTCAAGTCGAAAATCTGTGAGAAACGACAGACGGACGCATTAGTTAAGTCATTAGTCGGATTCAATTCGATATTTTAAAGATATGCGTGATAATATTTCTGTTTTTAATTACTTTCAAAACGGATGTCACTCATTCCGATATCTATGGCCATACTGACGTACGTTAAGTAAGGTAGAAATTACATGACTTAGTAATGTTGTCACGCTTAAGATATTTCACATGTAATTAGCAATTGGACATAGAAATAAATGGTGTGAAACTATTAACATAAAACGTGGGCCTCACTAGCTGGTAATACATCAACTGTTTGACGGCAGATCTAGGCGGACATGCTGTTTCTAGTACCCTATTCATTTAGATTCCAGTTGAGAACCTTTTTTTTTAAATATATTGTTCAAATAATCCTTTTTTGTGTATTGGCCATACGATTATGCTTATCGCCTGCTTTATAATTTAGTGTATTAAAACTTATAAGGTTACGGTTTCGCCCACGTGGACTACACATTTGTACTGAACTGCTGAAAGGACGCGACGACATTCCAGTAAATTGTGAGATTTTCTAGAAAATTCTGGAACTCTAGGGACCACTTTTTAAATAGCTCTTTATACAACAATTTTTTCGTCGTGGGTTATAAAATACTTTATAATTTTACCGTTTCTACTTTCCTTTTTTTTTATAATAACACACACAACAACAACAATGTATGTGTTGTCTTCGCTTGGTACCCAAAATACAAGCTAATGCTTAGTTTGGGACTTAGGCGTTGTTGTGATTGTGTGTGTTATTATTATTATTATTAATCTAAAAGAACAGTAAGGCTGCGTCCAACGATACGAACTGATGATAATAGATAAACCATTTTAAAGAAATATCTACTGTAACGCCCTTTGGCAGCTTAAAACTGCAAACTAATCTAAGAAACTTCTCTGAACTGATACTGTGTAGCGCAATAACCCACAAAAAATCAACCCATTAATTAAAAAAAAAAAAAAACAATTCTACTACAACGTTACCTGGTGCAATAAAACCTGTTTACTGAGATGATAATATAATGCGAAAATCGCATCAAAATCGACGAACCCGTTTTAAAGGAACGGGTCTAATGCAACATCCCCTGTCAGTTCATTAGCGCAAAATCCATCTAATAGCCTGTTTTTAGGTGGTGGGTCTCTACTGGCCCATAACCGCAAAGCTTATTTAGCAATGTGAAATCTATAAAACACGGCATTAAAATCAGCCCCCGTCGTTTTCGAAAAACATATCTATTATGTTCCTTGCTGGCGTAACACTTCAACTGCGAAATTTCTTTGATAACCTGTTCTGGGGTGAAAATCGGCTCAACTGTTTTAGAGAAAACACGCCTAATGCATCGCTTCCTAGTGGCTTGAAATAATAAAACCTATCAAAAAGCCTATTCTGAGTAATACCTGTGTAATGCAAAATAATACATTAAAATCTGCCAGCCGTTATAGTGAAACATATCTTAATGCAGCGGCCCCTGGTGGTTTACAATTATAAAATATAGCCTGTTACATATCGAATCATTAAAAACATTTAAAAAGTTTCGTTAGAATAATAAAGTCAAATAACACACGGCCATAAATTCAAATGATTGTAAATGCATAGGTTTACATTATTATTTTTATTTACTCTAAGTTTTATTTTTATTATATGTTAGAAATTTTTTTTAAATCTAACATAATCGTAAAAGCTTTTATTTTGCTTTTTAAAAAAATTAATTGAACCAAACTTTTATGTTTCAGGACACCAAAAACTATATTCGTGAAAAACACATTTTGCGTATATTTTATCCTTTAGAAACGTTTATTCGATAAACATTACACATTCAAATACAATTTCCTTGGGTAAGTTGATATGTAAGCTACATGTTTATTTTATCAGACTTGTTTATATTTATTTAAGTAACCAAGTAGGTAAGTACTCCAAATATTACGAAATTAAATAAAATGTTTCTAAACATAGAGCACAACAACTTCTATAGATCGTTTATCTATCGAGGTATCTATGGCATCATTACGTTAACAAAACATTTATATCAAACAACATGTTTTTTGATATTATAAGATAAATGTTAGCAATCATTTATGTCTTTAGATTGATAGTCATATTTTTATTTAATTGTCTTCTTATACTTTCTTTTTAAAAAAGTCTTTCTATTTTTCCGTGTCTCTTTTCATAGTATTTTAAAGTCGGACCTTTTCAATTGTCAATTTATAAGTAACTAAAATTTGTTACATTAGTCAAATCTAGATAGATTACTATCTTAATCGTGACATGAGTATAAATGTAATTTGTATTTATTAATGCTTTTGAAGCTTGTGTAGCTGTCAGGCGTATTTATGTGACGCAGCCACACCGGAGCAGCGACGCAGCGGAAATAATTAGAGCCGTTTTATCCGGGCAGATCGCATTCACAGTCCTCATAATGAATGAAACGTCGCTGATGGCACACACCAGGTGCCGTGCCAGCCACGCTGTAACCTCAACTGGACCTGGTCGTGATTAGATAAACCTTCTTCTGCTATTTATGTATGGAAATCATCGCTTCAAACTATGCAAAATCTAGAGCATATTACGGATTTATATTCCAAATATTGCGTATATATATTCATATATTGATATGAACACCACTCGAACACTACAATATTAGAATATCAAGCAAAAGGAACTACACGATGGGCTCTTTATCCAAATATTATTCAAACTGGGACAAAATTGAAAACAAACGACGACAACCGAGCCGTACCTACAGCGCAATCGAATATGAGAAACGGGAAAATGTATTAAAATTTTGAGCGATCGCAATCCCAGCTACTGGTATCAAAGCACGTCCAATCAGAACTGGGCGTAACAACCATCCGAGGCCTTATTGAAGCGATTTGTTTCGTAGCTAGGCTCTTTGTAACATTTTTGGTATTTTTATATAATTCTCATTGTAACATTGTTTAATGATATAGACAACGAAATTGTTTTTTGCTGTCTATATCATAGTTTCACAAAATTTGAATTTGTATTTTTCTGTTTTTGTCTAATACGTATCCATGTTTTCTTCTGGTAGATAAATATGTTTTTTTTTTCAATTCTGAAGAGGGTTAACAAGCACTGGCGTAGCAAGATTTTTAATAAAGATTAATATATTTGCTAACGCTAAAATAATATCGAATTAAAAACCGAACTGCAACGAACAGGGTGCTGGGCTGAGTTGCCGCCTACGAAAATCCTTCGCAAGATAAGACGATAATAATTCATCGCGAAACGTCATGAAAGTTCATAACTGATAAAACTTTAGTCCCTTTTCTCAAATTTTAATAGAGATTTAATTTTCGCGAGTGCCCTAGCCCCTCGCCGATAACCGAACTAGCCGCGAAGTAGACTCGTTATCCCGCTTCCCTACTCTGTTTAAAAATATAGATCTCAAAACGTCCAGAGACGTTGACTCAACTAGGTACCTTCTGAGATTATCATTTTCTCCATGACTTCGCAGCTTTTTTTGCCAAATCAAATCACAGGCCGTGCTTGTTTTGAAAATGTATGAAATACTAGTATACACTTGCCTCTCAAATTGTCAGACACGATATCGAATTCATAAAATAATACGGCATCGGAGTCCTATACCGATTTCGTATCGGGTAATGTGAAAGCGTTTTAAATAAAATAATAAAACGACGTCGGAGGTTTCGTTATACAATGATATTAACGTGTGTGCCAAATAACCAAAAGCGACGAGCGGCGCGAATAGCGGAGCGGCGAGCGAAAAAAACAAACACATATTATTCAATTCTTATGCCATGTCGCACGACAACGCGTTGAAGAGACGCTCACCGCCGTCGTCGGTTGCTCGACCGGCGATCCTTCATCAGGAATAAATGAAATATTCATTGATTATTCCGACCGTGGTACGTGGCGTGACATTCGCCGCTCTTCGCGGTTGCCGTCACAAGTCCGCGCCTGCACTGGTCGGACGTAGTTTTACGTGGCATACCTGTTGTTTGATACGCAGTAGGTTATCAGATCGTTCAAAGTTAATCATTATAATTTCAGAAGAAACTGAGTATAGGAGTCTGATTTGATGACATTTACCGTAATTATCTTTGTAAATTTATTTCTTCTATGCCCCACAGACTATTTATTGTACGTTTATATAAAAAGGTATCTAGGTTTAACACATTCGCTGCGGCAGCGTTGGATCTAAACCTTCTGCTAGTGCGGTACGAGACAAATACTGCCCGTATCTATATTTCCTGCCATGCGTTACGACCTCTATTTTGCCGTACCGGAATCTGACTTTCAAAGTTCATACAGACGTGGAAATTCCCCATATCAATGGTTTTTTTTTAAACAAATCGATAGGCTACATCCTCGTGTATACTTAGCTGCGGTAGCTCCTGGTTCTCTATGATATTTCGACAGATACAGAGATTATTCAAAATCAGCCATTTACGGCAATATATATGCCGTATAGCAAAGAAGTGAAAAAATGCTAGGGATGGGGTTTATTTCTGAAATGGCAATCGATATTTAAGGACGTATGTACAAAAAGTGACAGCTCGAAAATAGGTTTTACTTGACAGCTTGCTTACTACTACACGCGCATCTGCACCAGAGGCAACACATACTTGGCTCTATACCAGAACTAATTAGTCTTGATCATTATTATTTTTATTTCTTTAAAAATTAGTTTTCTTTTATGTCAGGTTTTTAATGTTGCTTTATTTTATATAATAACTAGCGATCCGCCCCGGTTTCGCACGGGTAGCAGAGCCATAATGTATTTACGGTCGTAGTGTCGTATCAGCTTGTTGTGTCGAACATGTGGACTGGATTTCATTAGATTTAAATGTAACGCAAGTTCGTCCAACTTGGATTATTTTTAATGTATTTTATTTCGAATTCTATAAATATATGAAAAAGTAAAGAATAAATACCTAAAAACAAACTAAAATATTTCTTTGTATACAACATTGATAACTTCAGCCTAACCACGCGTGTCGCGTCGTCCGGTATGGCTCCTAAGATATTGATTTAATTGTAGAGTACAAACGGCAATCATAATGTTCATGAAATGCTGAAGGTAAATATCGTATTTAATTTGATAAGGATTTATACCATATCCGTATAAATAGCTTTCCAATCACCTCATCATATTACATCATAAAAATAGTATAGTAAGCTATCCATAAAAGCTAGATATATACCATCGTGGACTTTTCTTTACTCCTATAAAAGAGACACAATTCCTCCATACATTATTTTGTAATATCTCAAAAGGCTTAGGCAGCATTTTCGATGAAAGTTCCCAACCGGCTTGATTTTTTTCCGACTTCTTCAACAATAATCGTCATATTTCAACAAATTTTCTCTTGAATCACTCTGTCCATTGATGTCAATAATATGCCAATCCGTTCGGAACTTTTTGAGTTTATCGCGTTCAGACAGACAGACAGACGCGGCGGAGGACTTTATTTTATAATATGTAGTGATAACAATAATACCTGGGACATCCCACACAGCGCTATCTAGTCCCAAACTAAGCAAAGCTTGTGTTATGGGTGTGGGTTACGATGTCTTTTAAAGTTCCATAAAAAAAAATTATTAGACAATACTATACTGTGCCACAGTTATCGTATGAGGAGTTTTGCAATACGAGTGCATTTTGTTTGTGATACGTGGCGATGGCGAAACCGAGGTCCCATTGAATGAGGTGACCTTTTCATTTCCCATTTCGTCAAATTCTACTATTTTTGATTCTGGACCGATTGTTTTCAAAATCAATGTGTAAGAGTCTGTATGGTCTTCGATTACGAATCTGTGCTCAGAACTAAAAAAAATTACTGCCTTAGAATCTGTTATAGTTTTTGAACTGCTTGCTTACAAAATCGATATCTATGGGTCCATGTGGTCTCCCTTCACAAATCTGCGGTCAAAACTGAAAATAGTGTCTACCATTTTGAACTTCTTTCTTTCTGGGCCTAACACTACTAAAATAAAGTCTGTTTCGTATAGATTAAAATTTTATTATTATTTGGTCCACATTACAAAAAAAAAACAAGTCTGTATGCGTTATTACAACAACGATTAATACTTTTGTCAATACAGTTACTATTAATACGTTCTTTATGACATCGGAACTTGTACCGCAATGTTGTATTTTACAGTACTAAATCTTTTTACTTTACACCAATCACAAGCGAGCATTCTGTTTGCACCGCATGCGTAAACCGCGAAAAGCAACCCACTCGCGCCCTTAGCTCTTACCATTATTTATTTCTATAAATTGAGGAACCGTGCGAACACCCCTGTTTTGACTAACTTGCCCTTCAAATTTCACGATCATTCAGACCGCCTTCTACAAACATTATCCCATCAAAAACAATACTTGTCAAAAAAACCAAGTCTCGCAACTCAGTTGTTCTGCGGTAAAAAGTTGTGAGATCCATGTAATACCAAGTCGGTTATTAATTTATTCAGTCTCTACTTGTAAGTCTCTACTTGTAAGTATGTAATGTTTTAAATAATAATAATAAAATTTTCACTTTAAAGAAAGGAGCATTAACAGGCGGCATATAGTTAATGAAGTCGGTGCCAACTCAGACACTTTAAATGGGTACTTACCAGGTAATAACAGTTACAACAAATATGGAACACAATTTAAAGTGTCTGAGTGAGTAGGCACCGACTTCATTAGCTATATGCCGCCTGTTAATGCTCCTTTCTTTAAAGTGAAAATTTTATTTTTAACTTCTTAGTTTATGTTTTCGAAGTCGGTTTTTATTTTTTACTTATATTATTTTATTTACCATGTTATATAGCATACTGTGCGTTGCGGCTACCTGTCAGTATAACTCTTACACCGCCCTGCCCACACACATACATACTACTAGAGGTTGGATTCAGTCCTGTCATGTGTCGAATCGGATATATTACTCCTATATTGTAGTAACTACAATAACGACGGGAAGGGAGTCGATAATTACTGTTCGTGCCTAATAGGGCGAAGAACAGTCGGCACATGTTCACATATAATAACCATTATATGGTATTTGGGGTGGGCGAGGCATCAAAATTATATATTGTTGCCAGCAACTTTTTTAGATGATATAATTGTTGATCTAGATTATTAGTTCAATGATATTTTTTTTTTAATTATTTCGACCTACGCAATACTAGCCTTTAATTATATTTTTTAATAAGAAATCCAAGAACAACATGCCTACACTAGATACAGCATGGAGACGAAGCCTATGCAAAACCCGCAATTTTTTTGGCCAGTCTTAAGAGTATGTAGGTGTGCAAGCGGCGGTGGAATAGCGATTGGTAACCGTATAGTAGGTATGCTTAGTAATAAAAAAATATTGTACAATAAGTAACATTTACACTAAAAATAACATTTCATTATATGAGATATAAAATAACTCATAGTTATTTCCTTGCACGTGTTTCATGGTTGGTGCCATACTATAAAATAAAGCTATTGATACGACCTTTTAAATGACATATACCACAACTTGATACAACCTGGGTACGCAGCCCATACAAAGATGCCCATTCACTTTTACTTTCACCCACGTCTCAAGATTGATTGAGTTCAACTTTACCATACGTACAGCATTTGATCGGAGAAAAACAAAGACGTACACCCAACCTTTCAATAGCGCTCCTCGGAGCGGTCTGAAGCACGATACCGTATGCGCTTGGTTTTATGCTGTCAGTGTGCTGTCAGTTCATACAAAATAGTATGGCGAAATTTCGGTGAAATTGCATATTATTGATGATTTTTTTCTGCCTCTTTTCCGTTTCTTATCAAAATTTCCTCTAACAGAAAGAAAGGATGAAGTATTAACAATACTTAAATGATTTTTCAATCTCAAAAAACCTTGTGATGATGGTGTAATATGTACCGAAAAATGTTAATTTTCCGCGATTTCGGCAAAAGTGGGTTACAAAATAATAATTTTTCAGTGTGAAAGAGTGTAAAATATGCAAATGTTTTCTAACACAATTGTAAATTAAGAACTGATCTTTATTTTAGATTTAGGTTTATGACCATATACCTTTCCAAACTTCCTAAAAATGTACCTAAACATGCCGTTTTTTTGTAATTGCCCCCTTAAAAGATATTTTTTATTGTAGACACTAACATTAAAATTTAACAATGTATAAATCAACATAATTCTTGTTAATTGGTCAGCATAATAATTATTCTTAGAAGTATCGTCAATTTTGACTGACCGATTGGCCGAGATAGTTGCCGTACCGCAATTAATAAAAATACCACACTGTGCGTTACGGCAACTATTTTGCCGTATATTATTAGTGTACAATATTATTATATTAAAAGCAAATATATTGAAAAGATCACTGTCTCTTTCCTACACGTACGGGAACATAGTTAGATCACCCCCGCACCACGCGCAAAACAAGGACAACGAGCTGCCGCTTCAAATATTTTATCGACATCGATAAAACATCATACGTCACCAGACAAGCAATTCAAAGTCGCCAAAAAAGGAATCTGGACAAGTTTTAATTGTTGGCATCTAGGCTTTTAACCCGTTTTTGTTTGGTTCTTAATGACCAGTGCTTTTGTATTAGGCAGATCAATCTCTAAAAAAACTAATAAATAATTAATGAATTAGAATAAATTTTACTGACAACCTACAAAAAAATTAAATGTGTTTTTCTGAGAGCTCTGTGCAAGTGATTTGTGATTTATATTCTAAAAACGAAAAATATTTAAAATAGCATTTTCTGGTTAAAATATCTTTTCGTTAGATAGGTACAGCTTCAAATATCATACAACCATATTCATTACATTACATTACACATATAACCAATCATACATACTTAAAACAAATCATGCGCTACATTTCATTCTTATTTGCATAGATATAACCCGACTGTGGCAAATAAACTTGCATTCATTCGCAACATTTCCCTATATAAAACATTTGCAACTTAACAAGGTATAAGGCCATATATTGACCTAAAGGTCGCTATAGTAAATTTTCTAGCCAATTATTTTGTAAGTTATTAACTTAGTCTCGAATTATTAAGCTAAGCGTGCGGTTATCAGCGAAAGAGAGTGCATTGCAAAAGTCTGCACTAGAATTAGTGACTATGTCTCTTCTCCATTGAGTACGTGCTTCTACTTTAGTTGAATATTTACATTTATGAAACGAAATTATTTAGATGTTTGTTATTCAGTCAAACCTTTAGTTAACGATGAATCCATCTTAACCGAGCATAGAGTTTAAAGTTTCTGGGAAGATGTCATTAAGATAAATTTCTATAAGGTCTATAAGACTTAAAAACATAATAAATAACAGGCGTTTGTCGCGTGGACCGACAAATTTATTTTAGAATTTGATATTTGAGGGGTCTTATGCTGATTTTCCCCCATACCAAATAGAGAATGCAGAACCGGCCCTTATTCAAGAACCGGGTTTTTCGGTTCCAGAACCGAAATGAACCGGGTACCCGGTTCTTTTCAGTTTCTCAGGTCGAATCAAGAATTATTAGGTAAAAATATTTTATTTGTATTGCGTAACTATACCGGGTGTTCGGCTGTACGTAGTCAAAACTTATAGAGTGCATAGAGCTTACCAAAAAAACAAAAAGTAAAAAATATTTTTTTAGAAAAATGAGACTTTAAACATGTTTTTCTCGGTAACCGTTTGCGCCATCTAATCACTTGATACTTTTGTTTAGTTCCGTAAGCTCTACACGCTCAATAAGTTTAGACTGCGTTCAGCCGAACACTTGGTATATACGGGTTGTTCAGCTGAAACTTCAAATGTTAAACGTGTTTTTCTTATGGTTGACACAGGTCCCGGTATTGCTAATCTTTTAGCTGAATATTTCTGTCGGTATATGCCTCCTCAACAAGTTCACATTTCACCCCTTTATTTCCACCGTCCAATTACTCTTTATTCGGAGTACATCTGCCCGAAAGCGCAGTGCTAACTCTTCTTTAAAAAATTGTAATTAAAAAAAGGAGCTGGTTCGGACGGTATTCCACCTATGTTTGTCGGTATTTGTGCGTCGTAAATATCTCTGTCGCGTATTCAATGATGAAATACGAGTTGATTCAGTGTACACAAATTTTGCCGAGGCATTTGATCGTGTCAATCACGAAATTTTATTGGCGAAAATGCATCACGTTAGAATTCATGGATCTTTGTATCGTTGGCACAGGTCTTATCTACTGTATCAATTGCAGTTGGTGTCTGCGTACGGATATGATTCTTACCCTTTCATGGCAACCTCTGGGATTCCACTGTGCTCTAATTTAAAACTATTATTGTTCTTAATGTTTATTAATGAAACTCTGGAAGTTCTTACTTGCGACTGCTTATCTAATGCTGATGATCTCAAATTTTTCTCATCCATTCTTCACACTGTCTTCTACTACAGTACAATTTGAATCTGTTGCACTCCTCTTGCTAGAATAATCTAATGTCCATGAATATCAAAAAGTGCCACTATATACTTTTCACCAAGAATAAGAAAATAATTTATTATCCATGCAATATAAACGGGCGTCCACTGAAGCGCGCCAGCGTGGTTCATGATTTGGGGGTGTCGTTTGATAGTGTGCTCAGACCTCATTATGATTGGATAGTGGGCAGGCTTGCTAGAGATGCTGGGCTTGATTTTCCGAGTCACTAAGGCCTTCAGGAGAAAGGAGTTCTTCCTAATACTTTACACTTCAATGGTCTGTAGCCTTCTGAACATTGTTCTTCTACTTGGTGTCCGATTTGTCATGTTCGTATTATTCGAGTCGAGTCAGTTCAAGCACAGTTCCTGCGCCATCTCAGTGTTGAGTTGGGCCTGAAGAAATGACTTCCAGAGTATAATGATCGCCTGAAGTACTTTCATCTTCAGTCTTTATGTCAGACGTAAAACCATGGATTCGTGCCTTTTTCACAAGATAGCTAACCGTGCTAACGGTATCAGAAATAACAAACATCGTTTGTGTAATAAGCTGACTGGCTGACCGCCCAATACGGCAAAATACTTGCCGTAACGCAGCGAACGTGTTGAATAAAAATCGTCCGAATCGTTACAGCTCGTTGCTTCGTTTTTTCACGTATCTGATTTTAACTTGGATGCCCTATCTAGAAGAGTCAAAAGCCACCTCTCCCGTGCTTAACATTTACTCCGCGCCATGCAAGTTTGTAATTGAAAAAGTTCACGTCGTTTTTATCGAAAAGCCTTTTTATTTGCTTTTCAATTTGTTTCAGCCGCCTCAAGTACACGTGCGCTATCTATGAGAAAAGCGACTTTCACATTTTTTTTAATTAAAATGGCAGGCTGAAGGAATGTTTTGTGCAGGTAAACTTTTTCATATCATTATCTTCAAACGATAGGCACGTGTGTTTAATATGTGTAACGAAAAGTATATAATTTGAAATTTCTTATAAGCAAGAGTAGCAACAGTTTAAATACAAGGTTTTATAGTCCCATATCCTGCTATTTTATAGAATGTTGAATATGATTACAGTCTATGTAGACGTATAACTGTCGTAATAGCTGAGTGGTAGCGAACCCGTTCCTTGTTTAGAAGGCTGTGGTTCGAATCCCAGAGCATGTACCAATGAGTTTTTCTAACTTATGTACATAACTATCACTGACTCTTTGCCACGGAGATCACGTTTAACCAGTTGCCACTAATAGATGGCAGTCGTTACAATCCACTAACCCGCACTGGAACAGCGTGTTGGATTACGCTCCAAGCCTTCACATCCCAAGGGGAAGCTTTAGCCCTTGAGTGGGGCATTTATGGGCTGATGGTATGGTAGCCGTATAATTCAAAGTCGGTCAGTAGGGTACTTACAGCTTATTTTCAGGAAAGCCGAACGGATTTCAATGTGGCTTGCGCTGTTTGTACTCGTGCTATTTTCAAGGGGCATTTTATTAAAAATTACAGGCTACAACTCCATATTTAGTTATTTGAGCTTTATCGAATGGTATATTTAAAACTGCTGTATCTTTTAAAATATTAGTGCATGTACAATCTTAATTTTTAATAACTATTCGTAACGTACTTTAGCCGAAAAGTTGGTTGACATATGACGCCCTCGTTTAAAATTGAAGCGTAGTCGTAAGTGACCCGCGGCCTCTTTTTTCTTCGGATATGGCTATTACAAGTAAAATAAGCATCAAAAACGAATACGTGACCCAATAAATACATTATTTCTTATTTTGAGAAATCACTACTTACATATTTTTCTGTCTGATCATAACTTTAAGTAGCCAATGGCATATACAACTTTTTTGCAACAAATGTAAGTCAGAGGCTGAAAAACTAAAATTTTATTGTAAAAATAGTCAGCAAGGAAATAATTATGTTTTGGACATAGGTATTCGTAGCATTTGTTTTAATAAAAAATATATCTGCGTATAAATATATACAAATCGTCGAGTTCTAGTAATTTTTCATTTATTTGGACAAAAGGGCTCCGAATTTCAGCTAGTTTCCATTGACATCATGTTCCAACGATAAATTTATGATAAAAAAATAAAAATATTTTGGCCCACTATTTAAACTTGCGATTTGTCTACGTTAGTTGAAGTTTTCAAGTCGATATACATTACGGAGAATTTTTCAAGTATAACACGTAAATACAGATAGCGGCAATGGGAGAGTGCCGCGTGAAAAGGATTTGCGGCAATGTAATAACATTGAATAGAATACCTAATGGCGCATGAGTGTGGCGAAAACGAGAAAGTATATAAAATAAAAAATGTTAGCACAATAATATTCAAGTAATAAATTAATTCAGAGCTTACCGAAACGAAGATGGAAATAATAGCTTTTGAATTATACGATCTATAATGCATTTTCTTTTTTTTCTAAGCTACACCTCTCTTCTTGATATTCCAATTTTACTTTTAAATGTATATAGGGCATTTTAATTTATAATATCAGGGGCCGGCGTTTGTAAGATCATTATGCTATGCCCTTGTGTATACAGATTTAAAAATATTTCAAATGTAAGTAGCTCCAGCATTGGCGACTGCATTGCCTTTAAACTGTTTATACGAATTTTACTTAATATTTCAAAAACTTCAATTTTTGTGAACATATAAAAAATTTGTGATTTAAATAAATAAATAAAAATAAATATATATATTTTTTTAAATTTCCGTATCAAATTTTTTTGCTCCAAAACTGATATGAAAATGTGCATTTTGGAGGGACTCAGTTTTAATAAGCACCCTAAATTAATTATTAATTTTTAATTAATTTAATTATATTTAGTAGATTATTTGTGACGTCAACTGTACAAGTGTTTACTATTTGCATTACGTTAGATTAAATAAAGTCATGATATTTAGTAGATATAAGGTTGAACTAATAATTAATGAAATTGATTCAAATGTACCAAGTACTTTATGAACTATTAAGTATCAGAACAACAAATATATTTGTATTGTTGTAATAAAATATATTCGATCACTGTGGGCCGTGAAATAAACGAAAACGCGGAACTATAAAATACACCACACGGCGCGCTATTCGCTACACCACAATTAAATTTATCGCCACACAAAGCACGCTAAACGTAAACTTTGCATATATAAAGCATTTTTTTAGTGCGATTAATTGAATTCAACAATTAATATCGTTCTCGGGCCGGCTAATTACGCCTAGTACAACATGGAAAAAGCTTGATTTAACAGCACAAGTTATGTACGAGCGACGAGTCCCGGGGCGGCGTGGTGGATGCGCGCATTGCATTTTAAATGGAGTTCTTTGAAGCGAGCGGCTAGCTCGAAGCTCCGGCGCACAGCTAGGGCGGTTACGCCGCTTTTACAGCGCCCGCGCCCTAATTAAGTCATTAGTCGCAACGTAACACGAGAGGTGAGAATGCGTCAAAAGGCGCATACAAGAATGCGTCAAAAGGCGCATACAACTAAATGCAATTTCCTACTACATTGCGATATTGTATTTATTTACCTATATAGCGCATGTTTTTAATACTGGCAACGCATAGTAATGAGTCGCGGCGATCGTACGGCTTCTGTACTCGATGATGTGTCACGTTGATCGAGCGCAACGATTTGCTTCTACGCGATATATTTTATACGTATTGTCGATGTTTAATACCGCTCGAAAAGAAAAACCCCGTCCAGCGTAATATTTCACATCGGAATCGAAATATCGAAATGTGTAACACGAGATTGCATATCGAATAAAAAATATACGTCACGATCGGTACTCGTTGCCGTGTCAAGCGTTATTGTGAATTTCGCAATGCATTCACGTCCGACGCCGACTGCGCTGCGCCCGCGTGACTATAACAATGTGTAACATTGTGAGTTATACAGCGGACATCAAATTAAAAGTGTTTGTCGACGTAAAAGCGACTACGTGTCGTTTGCACTCGAGACCGTGAACTGTGTATGAAATAATAATAGCGCATCACCCTTAATCGCTCGGCAAACAACGAGCCGTACGCCTTCGGGTGCAGCGAGCAGTCATTACTTAGGCTCAAAGACATACAAATTTATACAGGGTACAAGACGGAACTTTCAAAATCCATTGTAGTGCGAGTTTGTGTCAATTGCAAAGAAGTGTTTTAGTCGCTGTTGCCTTGTCTAGATAGTTAGCCGGCAGTACGCTTGATCGATTATCCCACACAGCGCTATCTAGTCCCAAAGTAAACAATTATTATGCTTGTATTGTGGGGTACTAGACAATTGATATGCATACTTAAATATTCTTTATAGTATATACATATATAGAAACGTTTACATCCGGACCGGAACAAATAGACATGTTCATGCACACAAAAATTTGTCCCGAGTGGGAATCGAACCCGCGACCCTCGGCTCCGCAATTAGGGTCTCCAACCACTCGACCAATCGGTCAGTCGTATATTAGTGAGTAGAAAGTATTTCGGTACCTCGACAGTGAAATGTTTTACAATTATATTATAGTTAATAAAAACCCCATCCATTAGTGAATATTTCTTGTTTAACATAATTTTAAAGAAATTTTGCTACTTTCTGATAGATAGGCTTCCGTCACTAAGTTCATATGTAAAATCTATCTGATGAACGCTCTTGTAATCTAGTAATTTAATCTCCTTGTTTAGACCCAATAAACTTTATTTATAGCTAGCTCGTCTAAAAAGCTTGATTTATCGGTGAATAGGAACAAGCCAAATAGCGATATCGATAAATAACCAACAGTTCTTAGCAAATTTATATTATTACTGGGAATCAAGTGTACACTAATTGTAAGCATCGGCTTTCTGTTAGGAACCGAACCCATTACTTTAAATTTAACATTAAAAATACCAAAATTTTCGTTACCTTTACATTACCTAGAAATCACCGCTACTTTTCATAAAGTTACCTATAAATGTCACCAAGTCGACGTTACCACTTACCAGCAGGTGGATAGTACCAATGAAATTAGATAGTGCATATGGCGCCGCGTGTGGCGACTCGACCCACCACCGGCGCCGATGAACAGTTGTCTAAAAATCAAGCGTCATAGCCATATTAACTGTCAAAGTAGAAGATATTTTAAAAAAACCCAGAGGATTTGAACAAGGTGATAATCAGGAAGAAAAAGTAATAGCTGTGTAGAGAGAGCTTGATAATAGATTATCGGAAATCTAAAAAAGCTTCAGTTACGAACTGTGTAACGAATAAATATTTAAAAAAAAAGGATTCTCCGAAATTAACTTTGATAAAATTTAATCAGTCGAAATCGGATTTGCTATAATGTTCGAAAAAGTTTTACTTAATTGATAAGGGCTTTTGTCTTAGGTGGAAAACACACTATGAAAATTACATGAAACAATTCTAATCAATATTGAATTAATGGGCTTCCCGTACAAAAAAGAAAGTTTATTTATTTTCTTTCAAGAATGTAGTTTCTTGTGAACGAAATATACATATTATTAGATGATATGTACGGTAGAAAGAAGTGGCACACAATATTTTTAAACTCTCCAACTCTGATATTTATTGGCTATGAAGCTCGATTCTAGACCACTGTGCTACGAAACGACAGAGAACGATTTTGTCATACATGACAGACATTTTACACAGCCGTTTCGTCAACTTTTTGAATACATATCAATGGGGGTGCCCATTAAAATTAAACTTAAAATTCTAGTTATACGATATATAATTAAATAGTTAAACGTACTTACTCATTTTAAAGGTTCTAATTTTCAGGGCGGACGGGACATAACACAATCATAGCACCTTAACATAAAGTCATTCACTCGCTCGCTCTATGCCATCAGCCCTACGTTTTAACGGTATTTTTTAACGTTTTCACGTTATTAGTAACGTTAAGGTGTAACATTATCGTATTTTTCCTGGTATTTCGGTTCCTGCGTTTTATAGATTATGTATAGTAAAAGGAACAATATTACGGTTAATCTATTACCGGAATTCTGGAAAACAAAACATGCGGGTTCTACGTTCAATAAAACAATAGAAGTGCTTACTTATATTTAATTACAAATTCTTATGAAAAATATTTCATGTTTTAACTTCAATCTACCAGTATTTTTATGCATGATTCTCTTTAATAGGTAATATTTATAAAGGTTTGATATTGGATAACAGAACTATGATACCCATGCACAAATGACCGAAAGCACTATCAGCAGAATCAAGGAAATTTCATTGTGCATCGATAGAGAAGCGAGTGCCGCGGCAGCGAACAGGCGCGGGCGGCCAGCGCTCACCCACCGCGAAATGACATTCGTTTTTGGGACGAGCTGCGTCGGCCGCTGGACTTAATTGCTCTATTGTTAATTACGTAACGTTTCAACGTTCACCGCATTGCATCGCGCTCGACTCGTATTAAAACTGCCATTATAACTATTAATTTCGGAACGGGCACGGCCAGCGGAATAGAGTTTGTGGATACAGAATTATACGCGGTGTCACAGCCGAACTGCCGTGTGACACGTCTCTCATTCGAGATTCATTGCGGGTTTTGGAAACACGTTGTTATTCACTATTTCGATAGATCATTTCACTCCTGGCTGAACGTTAATTTGACTAGTCAGTGTACCAAAATTAAGTTTTGATAATTCGGCTAAACAATACCTAACCTTCAAAAATCCCACGGGAAATTATACTGGCTCGAAAAACCTGCTCTTAGCCTCGACAAATAATTAAGTGTCCCTAATTTTTTTTCTTGTCTTTTTAATGAAAAAGCGTAATTCAATACCTTTGTCAATTTATTGAGCATTTCAAACAGTGGGGCGAACAAAATAATTTTGCATTTGGTATTTTGCCAGTCCAGTTGTCACAACAATTTGTAAGATAAGAGAAAGCGATTGTACAACGATGCGCGCCCAAATTGATTGGTTCCAGATGGCGAGGGGCTCACCAGCAGCAAATTAAATCGTCTGACGTTATTTTTGCGCGATGACTGATTATTCATTATGACGTCGAGGAAAATTGAATCAGTGACGCGGTTACATAAATATATTGGCAAAGACATTCAATTAAACAAGTACTGTGTCAAATTATACTAGTTAAAATAATATAGTCAATTAGATGCAACGTAAAATGAATGGGCACCTATTGTTTTGAAATTCGAATAAAAAATGTCAGCTTATTTCTTGCTATATATATTCACGTAACTTAACTGTAAGAAAGTACGAAATTAAGACACATCAATAACTGTAGAATAATTCTGTGGCATACAATAACCGATATTATTGTTATTAATTAATTTAAACAGTTAACTCTATGAAAAATATAAATTTAAACTCGCCTTTGATTTGTGTACAAACTTTACTTGTCTGTTTTTACATATCGTACACACTTAAATATATGTATATACAGGATGAGATTATAGTAACCGGCCAACTTTTTCTAGATGTTACGTATCACCAATAGACCTCATTGCGTAAATAAAAAATATGGGTTACATTTTCATAATAAATCAATTTATCTACAGTGTTATTTTATAACGTTTAGTTGCATTCTTAACGCTGTAGTAAACGTACGCACCCGAGGTCTTGAAACGGAATGGGGCGGCTGGCTTGAATGGTGACTAGAGCTATTGTTTTTTCGGGAAAGGTATATGTAGTCATATCTCAATATTTTTCTATAGAACGATACTAAAAGGAAACAAGACGGTTATCAATTTTTTACCAGAGATCATTATATTAAAATGTGGCTGGTCATTGAAACCTCATCCTGTATATGAATAGTAGTATGAATAATAATAGTAATAGTATGAATAGTAGCGCGCACGACGCGGCTACGTCAGGGAAGGATAAGGTTTTAAGGACTCCCTTGAAGGACTCTCGACCATAAGAACCCCCTACCACTATCTCATGCTGGTAAAAACTAGTGTTTGTAAAAATTGCTATCGTTTGAGAGCATATCTACGTCTCTCAGCCAAAAGCTACTATATTTGACGAAACTGTCACGTATTTAAAAATCGGCAAAGTTTTGTGGATAACAACGACTCTACGATTGAAATTTTCGAATTTTTGATTTCCAGTAAATATTATAATTCTCAGATTTTATTTATGTAAAAAAATTATTTCAAAATTAATCTCAATATATCCTTAACTAGCAGTAATATGAGCAGTAAGTACTGTAGTAGGTATATCAACGACAGAAACGTTTTTAAAGTGGCCCTAGTTTTACATCTGTTTAATGATATATAGTGTATTTTAGTAACTCCTATCACTATTTTGATCACTCTTATCACTACAAATCCATTATGAATAATACCTGGGATATCCCACAAAAGGCCATCTAGTCCTAAAGTAAGCAAGTAGGTATTATCGGGTACTAGACAACTGGTATACATAGGTGAGTATTTATAATAAATACATATATATACTTTATATATATACTTTTTACACGGAACAAATAGACATATTCATGCCCACAATTATTTGTCCCGGGTGGGAATCGAAGCCGTGACCACTCGGCCAATCGGTCAGTCAAAGTGATATTTCAGTGTTCTTCAATTCAATATACAATCAATCAATCAATCAATAACATCTTGATTACGTATATCATTATATGATGAAAAAGTAGCTACCGCGACGCTACTACTGCTATAATACTAAGATATTTGTTGCTATTTTAGTGATTGTGATTATTTTAACCTCCTTGATCGACCTACAAGTTGAGGTTGAGTACTGAGTATTTTATTGGTAAAACTAGCAGTCGTACCCGGCTCCACCCGGGTGGACTATAGATACGTTCTTCTTCCCATTCCCTCCGCCACTTCTACTTCCTTCCAGCCACTTATTCTCTTCGCCCTCCCTTACCTCACTTCTCCCTTATCAACCAACTCTCCATACTCACTAAAAAATCCTTTTTGCTAATGAAAGTTCCAATGAAATTGGTTCAACCATTCCAGAGAGTAGCCCGGAAACAAACAAACATACGTACAAATTTTACATTTTTATAATATTATAGCTTTCCGTCCGTGGCTCCGTTCGCGTGGACTACACAGTTGTACCGTGACCATTTATTCCGGAATAAAAGTAGCCTATGTCACACTTCAGCTTATAAACTATAGTTTGCAAGAATGCAAAAAACGTACTAAAAATTATAACGGTTTCGGTACAATTGTGTAGTCCACGCGAGTGGTGCCGCGGGCGGAAAGTTAGTTTGAGAATAAAGTATAGCCCATGTTACTCGTTGACAATGTTGTTCTGTAAGTGAAAGAATTTTTAAAATCAGTGTATAACTGTGTAGTCCATGCGAGCGAGGCCGCATACAGAAAACTAGTATATTTATAAATTATAATTTGTATGTTATTTTGATGTATAAGCTATATTATTGTAAAGCTTCATTAAAATCCATTTGGTAGTTTTTGCGTGAAAGAGCAACAAACATCCATACATACAAACTTTCCCCTTTATGATATTAGTAGGATAATATCGCATTATTAGTGCTTTTTCATTCTCCTTCGAATTTTAAATATTTGAAAAAATAAAAGTGATTTAAACTGTCAAATTATTTAGAAGTCACCACAAAATAAGTCCAAATTAATTTTTCAGTTACCGACAAAACCCTGAGTTTACAACTTCGTATAGCCATTACAAAACTTTAGGAGAGGAAGTTATTTTAATATACGTTATATCGGTGTTGTATAAGAGCAATTTCTTTTTTTTATATTAGATACCTGGTAATATATGTCTTGTTAAACCATATTTACAATTTTTAAGTGTTATTCTAGATTCCTTACGATGTCTATAGCACAGCGTAAACATAAACTTGAGCAATAAGATCTCACAGCAGTGAATCGTTTCACTACTTGCCTAGACATTGTAGTTGAGTGTTTTGGTTATTTATTAAAAAAAAATTAATGATTTGGTTGATATGTCGTGGTTGACTAATTTCTTATTTCATTGAGCCGTAGCGCTTAGAACTTAAAATTGTGTCAACTCGCAGTATCAATCCACGTTTTATGACATGAACATAAAATTTTCTATATGAAATTTAGCGCCAACTTATGTCACTGAGTGTCATCTTGAGATTTCGTCATAAACTATAAAAATGCAAGCGTCGGGCACCTGGCAACAACTCTATGCATCGTGCACGCCGAGCTGCGCTCGATTTAAAATACTGCGTTGTTTCAAATAGATTGTACAAATAGACTGAGCCAAACTTATTTAAACACCTTTCATTTAAAATAAAAATATTTCTATTTGTTGCATTTATTCTATAATTGTGAAAGTGAAAAACGTTTAAATTATTACCGAAGCCTAAAAGTATGTCTTGAATTAAAAAAAAATACACTCTTACCAACATTATACTTTTTTTTTAATTCGAAATTTTTAATAAGTTGATTAGAGCGATATAGGAATTTAAATTAAAAATATAGTATATTAACGACCGCTCAGACCAGTATTTATATGATCAGGGTCAGTCAGTATTTATATGATGAATATTCATACTGGTATCAAATCATCGGTTTTTACTATGTAAGTGGTGTTTTCGCTTAGCACCAAAAACACAAGCTAATGCATAGTTTGGGGCCTAGGCGTTGTGAAGTATACATTATTATTATTACATCGAGCTAGACGTTTTAAATAAAAGGCATGTTTTTGAAGTGAAACATATACTTAATAGCGCGTTGCGTAGGAAGTGAATACGAGACCTCTCTGTGATAGGGCTCTCCTTTTTGTTTGTCAGTCACCACTCTATCACCATGTCAATGTGGTCTCTCAATAAAACTACAGCGTGAATATAACATATTTTAAATATCTACTGTGATACTCACAGACGTAATAAGTACTTTTGGAATGTATTCTAGTAACAATAAACATCGAATTTTATGCAAAAATATATAATGTAATTACATTCGATATTATCGATATTTTCAAAATAATTATTATAACATATAAAATAGATATCGTTACTTACATTATTGGTAATATATTCTATGTTTTTAACAGCGCATAAATTGCAATAGTTTATCCTTTCGTGAAAATTAAAGATACGTGTTTAGTTATTAAAATTTTTAGCTTCTTATAAAAACGGAAATTACTTTTGACCAAAAGTTTTGAATTTAATGGTCACCCTACGCGGGTGCAAATTTCACGTGTTGTCCATTTTCTGCTGAAAAGTTCTCCATACAACTCTTTAACGTGTTTGTCAACGAGTAAACCACTTAAGACTTTTAAACATAAATTAAAATTAAAAACTAGAAATTGATAATAGGTAAATTTTAAATTATGATTATATTGCGCAAAAGGAATGTGTTATCGATACTTAATCGCCAAAAAGAATAAAATTGGTATTAGATCCATTGATCCACCTATTTTATGTCCAACTTATTAAAACATCCGTATAATATCTCCAGTACATAAGACTTATAGGTAAAATTGTAGAATAAATAATTATTAATTACTCTAAACAATAAATTACTCTCTCTCTCTAAATCAGACTCTTAAGATCAGATTGATTTTGATCGTGTTTTTGAGCGAGAATAAAAAATCCATGGAGTCGTTTTATATTTATTAATACAAATAATTTATTAATTATTTTCTATTGATTGTTATTTTTATTGTAAAACTATGGTTTTGTGGTCGGATTTTGTTGTGTATAACTAAGACAACTTAGTGTGTGATAAAATCACAGACCAGTCAACCTATAGACCACGCTTTAATAAACGTCAGTACGAAAACGAAATCGCCAAAAAGTGGCGGGGTGCGGGGAGAGGTCGGCTAGTTTTCATTGGCTCGTTTAAAATTGACAATTTAATGGCTTCCGACGTGCTTCCAACTGACCGCTCACAAGAGACGTAGGTAGTTATGTAGTGTCACTACATAGCCTTGGCGAGTGCTACTCCCTGTCAAAGCGTGGTCTATAAGGTTGACTTGTCTGTGGATAAAATGTAAAAATGTGATCCGTAAAGCACTAAAAAAGCGCTAAGATTGACCACTCGCCGGTCAACCCGCGTGAGATATCTTTACTAAGTATTAATTAATATCTATTACTCAATTCAATGACGATTATGTTGAACTAGAACTTGATAGCACAAAACAGTTTATTATTGTAACTAGGTTGTTTAACAAAAATGTTTTATGTGGGGTTACTTTATCCATTACGTCAACCTTGCCTGTGACGTCCCTTGACGAATAAGATTTTGTTCTGCCATGGCCAAAAATAAAAAGCCCCCGCCAGGCCCCAGCTGAGAGCAGTAATATAAAAAATTTAGGCTCGGAGACAACATTGTCTTAATTAAAGCGCGGTAGAGTGACGAAAGCTCTCGCGCGTCGCTATAGTGACATGTCGAGCCAGATGCGGGCCACCTGGATATTTAGAGACACATAGAGAATGTGCAGCTTTCGCTTCTCCGGTTTTACGATGTATAAATAATGAGAAACGGTGAAATAATTTCAGAAAATCGTACCGTAAACCGGTGTACGAATTATTTTATTCGTACAATGTGTTTTATTGGCCCTGCGTTTAACTATTGCGTTCTCTACGTTTTATAGCCTAATAAACCTAGGATCAAATTATATAATTGAAGATTAATAATAATAACGTATACATCACGACGTCTAAGCCCCAAACTAAGCATTAGCTTGTGTTTTGGGTACCAAGCAAAGACACCACATACATATAACAACTAAGACCCGGTACTAGTAACAATATTCATCATATAAATACTGACACGAACTGGGATTTGAACTCGGGACCTCCAGCTTCGTAGGTAGGGATGACCGATTGCAAGAGCTCTTAGAATTACGTTTTCTCCTTTGTCGTATGGCAAAAACTCAGTGCAATACAATTTTGCACACATGATGAAAACCATTCGAACAGTTGTAGATATGTGTTCATTGTGCGAGATGAAGCGGTCGAGATACAGTCATTGTACAAGTGTCGATTTGGCAGTAAGTATGTCGCAGTAAAGCGCCGGTCCACTTCGCGCCAGAGCTCGGATATTCTTCATCTCAATATGACCGAGACGTGCCCGAGATGCAAAACCGCAGACCGAAGATAGACGTATGTTCCTTGAGACATGTCATCACCATAAATAATGTATGTTGTCCGCTCTCAGTGCCTGAATAATTCAACGTTGACTGTCATTTTATTAAATTTGTCGTTTCATGGGAATATTACGTACATTTCGAGGTAAGTAATCTCAATATTTTCCGACGTCGTGTGTTGTATTTATTGAGCTTTAATTTATCTTAACAAACCGTTGTTGTAAATATTGCTATGTATAAACAATATAATATAGAGATAATTTTATATCAATAGCAACTACAAAAGCAGCTGTTCGCTTGGAGTGGCTTTCCACTATTTAAGATAGCTAACTGCATTTGTTTTTTTTTTACGCAGTATCTTGCCCCCACGGTCCTCAGATCTCCACTCGCTCCGTTAATCCCAATTTTACTCTTTCGTTCTAGACTTCAGTAAGTTCTATATGAAAACAAAGTTAGTTTGTTTGCTTTTCCTTAACATTTCATTAGACTAAATGGATTTTGCTGAAATTTTAAAGTTGAGACTTTTTTTGCTCGGTTCTTGGTTCGGCAATTTACCGCACAGCGCTTGTATATTCAAAAGTAAAAACATTTTAAAAGAATTTTATTCATATCTTATTGACTACAATGTTCGTGCTAGTGTTGTAAATTACAACACACGTCAAAGGGTGAGGAAAGAGGTCCAGGTAATGTGACGTGATGTGACAAGGGAGGTTAGTAGTCAAAAGCTCTATCACGTGACATGTAAAAATTCAAAAGAACATTCACTTGTAAAATAAAAATAATTTTAATGCTAAAGAATTCTGAAGTCATATTCTGATACGTAATAATTTGTAGAAGTCTTTTTAGTCTCATGTGTAATCTAAAATAACAATATATTCGAATTATATGCTCAATTTTTGCAAATGAAGGATATGATGGAATAGATGTATTTTATTGAAGCATTTCCGGCAGTAGAATTGTTTACAAATATTACCAATTGTTTGCAAACTGTGGCAAAGGATAAAAGAAAAGAAAAAGAAAGAACAAATTATATACTAAATAATATCTGAGAATAGGAATCCTTCAACTCTACGTATTTAAATAATAATAATAACGTATACATCACAACAACGTCTAAGCCCCAAACTAAGCATTAGTTTGTGTTTTGGGTACCAAGCAAAGACACCACATACGTATAAGCACCAAGACCCGGTATCAGTATAGATATTCATCATATAAATACTGACCCGACCTGGGATTCGAACCCGGGACCTCCAGCTTCGTAGACAGGGTCGCTACCCACTAGGCTAAGCGGTCGTCAATGTATCATATAGTTAGTATACACATTAAAAACTGGGTTGAAATATTAAAAAAAAAAAAACATGATAAGTGTGCATAAAGCACCTTTGTGCTGGATGTGCATTTTTTATTGGTAAAGACATGAAAAAGAACTTGGCGCTCAGCGTGTCGACTAGTTCTGGAATTAAAATTGCAAATTTTCTGACGTAACAACAGGTTGGGGTCACACAATTAATGTGATTACCTCTGGCAAGGGCGAAACGGGTCAAAAAATAATTAAATTTATGAGACGTATTTTATGGATGACCCCTTGTCTCCTTTGTGAAAAAGTACGATATTTTGATACATACGTTAATTATCTCATTCAGGAGACTATATGTATATACTGTCAGTCAAAGTTTTATCTCAAATATGGAATTCTTAAATGAAATCGTTTTACATAACCAAACCATAAACCATACAAACAAACACTCAATGTCCATCTTCACACATGTTATTACTTACTTACTCATATTGTCTGTTACCTGCCAATACTAACACTGCAGCTTCGCTCAGACGCCGATCTCATATTTCTCAAGTACACAACCATCATTCTTCAATAATAACCCTCAATTTAATCAAAATTGCACAATTTTTCATGTGATACGGTTCTCTGTAGTACTTTCCAAATATGTTATGTGGTAGTATGGAACCGTCCGTGTTTGAGTCGGGTTCGCACTTGACCGGTTTTCATGACATCAACATAATTAAATTGTTATAACAATACTAATCCAATAACCGACAAAAAAAACTACACAACTTTAACTGTAAAAAATCAGTAGTACACTCATTGTTGTATCTTGGATATTTGTTAAGATTTCGACATTAAGCTGTACCTATGAAGGAATTATAGAATTTTGTGAATAGCTGACCGAGGGTCGGCAAACCGCAAGAACAGTTTCGAGTACCATCCAATTGAAAGGATGCTAAGCGTGTTACCGCAAGGGGACAGGAGTGTCTGCGAAATGGGTCGAGGATCCACACCAACTGCGCTCTCTCGCAATAGACATTAGCGGCCTCATTTTTAATTACGACCGTAATGAAACCATACCAAAATTATCTAAATAGCACGCAGTGTAACAACGCGCTAATAATGGAAAAGATTTATTTGGATTTAATTTGTGTTTGTGGACGTCATTAAACTAGGAATAATGTTGTAATTTTTTTCCATTGCACCAGTCCATTATGCTCCACAGCAGGGTCTTAGGCCTCCCCAGGGCGAGAGGACTTGGAGCTTAATCCACCGAGCTGCTCTAGTTCGAGTTGGTGGAATCGTTGCAAAACTAACAATAAAAATAACAAAACTATAAAATGAACTATAGTTCATAGTTTTTCGTTGGACTTAGAACAATCAACATATTTAGGTATATAAAATATTTTAGGTAGCTTTTAAATGTGAAGACAAACGTTTACGAATAGGCTTATGTTTAACTTATCATCAGATGTAGTAAAATATTACGTCAAAAATAGTAAATGACCACCAAAATTAAAATCGCATTTAAATGTGAAATTATAACCAAAGTTTTTACCTCTTGCTGTCCTATTAAAGCAAATGACTCCAAACAAATCATTGTTACCCCAAAAATAGTAAATGATCACCTAAATTATAACCGCATTTTAATGTGAAATTATAACCAAAGTTTTTACATCTTGCTATCCTATTAAAGCAAATGATTCCAAACAAATCATTGTTAACCCAAAAATTGTTTATGACCACCATAATATTAACCACATTTTAATTTAAAATAACATGCAAATATTTTCATGTCATTCAGAAGCTTATTCATCAATTTCGAATTAGTTTTGTTTTCGAAATTGATCAACAGACTTATAAATTTATAGACCATTAACCTAAACAAAACTAACCCGAAATTGATGAATAGGCTTCCGAATGGCTCGTCACTCCGCTCCGCTTCGCTCCTCACATTGACACAAACCAATCTAACCTAACCTAATGATTTAAAAAAATAGACAATGGTCTATTTTTTATGAATGAATGAACCTAAAGTAACCTAATTGGAAATTGATTAACAGACTCCTTTGATAAATGACATGTGTAACACAATAAGGAGTGAAAAATTACAAAAAGTAAGAAAGTCTATAAAAGAAAGAAATACTACACCGGAAACCATACCCGAATGTAGATCGTTTGCAACGCTGAGTAGCGGAATGGTTTTAGGTAACTTTCTGTGAATTAATGCTCGTAAACCCTGCCGCAACTCAGAATTCCTGGGGTTCTGAATACTGGAAGGGTTTCCATATATGCTGCGGCGCGTACGGTGCGGTGTCGCGGGAGGGGCTTTTAAAGACATAACTTAATTTGGAATCATTATACCTTATTTGGTAATGTGCCAACATCTTATGGCAATCATAGTGGTTTATCTTATTAGAAATAGAGCATTAATTTGCTCGCTAAGGTTTGGTGGTCATTTACTACATTTGATCTTTGAATACAATTTGAAGTGCAGTCGTGACTAAAATAGCTAAAACTATTGCAATTTTAGACTTTAATTTTTTGATGTTTATTATATTTTTTTGGTAAAAGAGTTTAGGGTATTAAAGTATTTTTTGGTGGTCATTATATTTGTTCCGTTTCGAATATATTGAATATATAGAATATATAGAAGACAGATCTTACATCAGTAACTGGATATGGGTGCTAATTATTCTTGATGGAGGAGGTAAATAATAATTAAAAACATATAAAAGCCACTAGAACGTCTGAACCTTCTAATGTATATGCCGGCGAACTTTATAATGTCGTGATTCAGTCAAATTTGAGTGAAGAATGATAATGAAATGAAGGTCAACGTTTGGAAAAGAAATAAAATAATCAGTGTCAAAGTGACCTGTGAATTTTGCATTGAGATTAATCGCTTAATTACCTGTAATCTATTTAAAAATATTAAGCAAAACAAAAAGTAAATTACTTGCCGGGCGTTGCGCTGTGCGTCAAACAAAACGGTGTCGTATATAACAGCTTAATCGTTATCACGATTTCATCTTACGAATACTAACTGGACCATGATGTCTCCATAACACAGACCAGTCAACCTATAGACCACGCTTTAATAAACGTCAGTACGAAAACGAAATCGCCAAAAAGTGGCGGGGTGCGGGGAGAGATCGGCTAGTTTTCATTGGCTCGTTCAAAATTGACAATTTAATGGCTTCCGACCTGCTTCCAACTGACCGCTCAAAAGAGACGTAGTTATGTAGTGTCACTACATAGCCTTGGCGAATGCTACTCCCTGTCAAAGCGTGGTCTATAAGGTTGACTTGTCTGTGCTCCATAATTAGTATATAATTTTATTGAAATTTTCATTTATATTTTTTTCTCAGGAACTTATATGTGTACAAGTAATTAAATAGCCTATTTCTTTCTTTAAGTTCTCTATATAGATAGACTTTATACAAAACTACACTGACAAAAGTATTGTGATGAATTCAGAATTTATTATGATGGTTTCACTATTAGTAGAGCAATCGCTGACCGAGATCATCATAAATACGAGGAATTCTAGGAAAAAAATCTACACGTCATTATAATTACGTTACAGGAACCATAATTTCCGCTAACGCATATTTTTTCCTCGATTATTCTTTGTTTTTTTATTATGGAGGTCATCCATTGCCTGACTGATGCTGAATATTTTTCTCAGAGTACAACTTAAGCCATTTATAGTCTTCGAAACATGATCTAACACGCAAATAAAGAAACATCGTTTAATTTTAAATATCTTTATGTAATTTTCTATTTGTACGTCGTTATATCTGTCAGTCAGAGAATTTCTAGTTTTAATTGAAAAGGGTTTTCTACAATTTTATTGTTGAGATTTCTAGAGTGAATCCCTAATATCTTAGAAAAAATTCGTGCTCACCTGTCAACTGTAGTTAGGTACGTCAATGCATAATATAAGTATTGTAAGCATGTGTTAGTCCTGCAATTGAATTATTACTTGTTAGTTGCTAAAGATTCGAAGGAAGGAAGGCTTTTCGATCTCCTTTTTTTTTAAGAAATAATGAACACTGGTAAAGTGGTTACTTTGAAAAAGTGCCTTTTATAAGCAGCAAGGCCAGCATTACTGGGGTAGATCTGCTCCATTGTATGTGTCAAAGAGATTCACAAGAGCCATCGAGAGCGCTGAAGCGGCGGGTTGGCTGAGCGAGCGACACGCGGGTCAAGTGTGCATTGCCGCCTTCGTACGTGATAGTTACAACGTAGTACTGTGACGTCAACAACAATACAAAGACTAATTGTGGCACAAACGTACGACCTAAAAAAATAATAATAAGTAAATAATACCTGTTACGATCTGCAATGAAACTAATATGAAATCAGTACAAAATAATACTTAATTATATTGCATTCCTTACAACTGATATTTATTACGTAACAACTGTCATTCCGATACATCTCACGTATATAATATACTGGTTGATCGCTTGGGCTTTGTCTGTTTGGTTTATACTTTGTATTGGTATCGTTAAAGGGACACGACATTATAATATAATATAATAAGCCTTTATTTATTTTCCATTCACTTACATTTTTTTTTTGTTAGTTAGTTAGTTAGTTAATAGTTTGCATTTGTTGATTAAGTAATTAGTTTAGTGGTAGTTAGTTTAAGTAAATTATTTATTTATTTAAATGGATCCCTCTTGGGTGAAGGCCTCCTCCAGTCTCTTCCATTCCTTTCTATTCTTTCCCTTTTCTATCCAGTCATTTCCTCCAAGTTCCATAATGTCATCGGACCACCTTTTGTATGGTCTTCCCACATTCCTTTGCCCCGTAGGTCCTTTCCATGTGGTAGTGAGTAAGGTCCATCTCTTGTCTATAATGCGTGATACGTGGCCGGCCCACTGCCATTTTAGTTTTAGAGCTTGTGATAATGCATCTTTTAGTTTAGTTTTCTCTCTAATGGTTTTGTTTTTTACTTTATGTATTCTTTTTAATTTCAGCATGCTTCTTTCCATCCCTCTTTGACATGTTTCAATCGAAGCTTTCACTTTATTTGTGTAGGTCCAGGTTTGGCAAGCGTATAGTAGGCTGGGATAGACACAAGTCTCCATTACTGTTTTCTTTAAATCAGATTTGTAACTTCCTTTGAATATTTCTTTTTGGGACCAGTATTTTTTCCATGCAATATTTATTCGCCTGTTTACTTCTTCAACGTTACTATTTTTCTTAAATGTTATTAGTTTTCCGAGATATATGTATTCCTCAACAAAGTCTAACTTTTGTGTACCTGCCAATATGTTATAATGTGTCGATCCATTAGTCATAATTTTTGTTTTACTAAAATTCATTTCTAGTCCTACTTTGATGCTTTCTTGATTTAGTTGGTTCAGCATTGTTTCTAGTTCCTCGGGACTCTCGTTAAAGATAGCAATGTCGTCCGCGAATCTCAGGTGGCTTAGATAGTTGTTGTTAATTTTGATACCTTTATTCCTCCAATTAATACTTTTAAACACTTCCTCTAGGACCGCTATGAATAATTTAGGAGAGAGAGGATCTCCTTGCTTGACTCCTCTTTTGATTTTAATATCGTCTCCTTTTCTTTCTAGTTTAATATTGCTCACACTGTTTGTATATATGTTCTTTATTATGTTTATGTATTTATTGTTAATATTCAGTCTATTGAGTGCTTTCCAGATCGCATTGTGACTTATGGTATCAAATGCCTTGCTGTAATCTATGAAGGCTATATATAACGTTTTGTTAAATTCTTTGTATTTTCCAATGATCTGTTCTATTGAATGTATGTGGTCTATCGTTGAAAAAGTAGACCTAAAACCTGCTTGTTCAATAGGTTGTGCATCGTCTATTGATTTTGTGATTCGACTTAGTAATATTGTAGCAAAAAGTTTATACAGACAAGGCATAAGGTTGATGGGTCTATAGTTTTTTATGTCTAGAGGATTCCCTTTTTTGTAGAGTAATATAATGTCCGAGCGGGTCCACTGGTAAGGTATGGTCTCTGTGTCTAGAATAAGATTAAATAGTTTAGTCAGGTGAGGTATTAAAATTGGAGCTCCAAGTTTAATAGCTTCATTTGTCACCCCGTAGGGTCCGGGACACTTATTGGATTTTAGTTTTTTAATATTTGTTGCTACTTCCCTTTCTTCGATTTCACTGACACCGATTTCCATATTTTTTGTATTTATTTCGATTGCATCGTCAATGATTGTATCTACTTTTTTGTAAAGGTCCCTGTAAAAAGACGTTGCCTGTTCTATTATTTCAATTCTAGTTTTTATTTCTTTTGTTCCATTTTCAAGTTTCTGTATCCACTTTTTGTGGGTTCCTAGGTCTTTATTGGCACGTTTTATACTTCTAAATTTGATTAAATTTTGTTCGATTATTTTCTTTCTATGTCTCTCATAGTCTTTTTTGATTGCTTTGTTAGTTGTTTTGAATATATTGCTAAGTTCTTTTCTTACTTCGTTGTTTTTAGGTTTCTGTCTTATCAGTTCATAACGTTTTTTAATTAGTGTTTTAGTATTTTCACTTAAAATTGTATTGTATTTTGTGTTGTTTATTTTTGTATTTAGTCCTTTAATTATGGCTTTTTCTATGTTATTGTAATAATTTTGTAAATTTTGGGTATTTTCGCATGCTTTTTCGTCAGGTGAAATGTAATTTTCAAGCTGTTTGATAAAAAAATCAACTGCATCTGGCGTTGAAGGGTGTTTAAGACTAGTAGAAAAAAAAATTCTGGTTCTTTTCGGTAGGTCTAGTCTAAGTGTTGCTCGTACTGGTCTGTGATCCGAAGCAAATTTTATATTTGAAATAACCTCTATGTTTGTTATTAGTAACGGGTTGTTACATAAAACGAAATCAATTTCATTTTTTGTACGATGGTCAGGAGAGATCCAAGTCCATCTTCTACTTTCTTTTTTCTTAAAAAACGTATTCATTATAGAGAGCTTGAATTCGCATGCATATTTTATAAGTTTTTCTCCTCTTTCATTCCTCTTGCCATATCCATACTTTCCCATTATTAGATTTTCGTGTTTTTTAGGATTCCCTATTTTAGCGTTAAAATCGCCGATGACGAGTAATATTCCTTCTGATAGATCGTGTGCTTTCCCGATGTCATCGTAAAATTTATCAATCTCATTTTCGGACGAATTTTCTGTCGGTGCATAAACTTGAATAATTGATATCGATTGGTTTTCTAATTTTAGTTGTAGTAAAGCCACTCTCTCAGAAATTCCCTTGAAGTTAATAATGGCATTTTTATAATGTTTTCTAACGAGGAATCCGACGCCATATAAACCTTTGGTTTCCCCCATATAACAGAAAATGTAATTGTTATATTCTTCGATATTGCAGTTGTTTCTTCTAACTTCTGACAATCCGATTATGTCGAAATTTATGTCTTTTAGTGCATAGGACAGCTCAAGATATTTTTCGATTGATGAGAGAGATCTGACGTTATAGGTACAAATTTTCAAAGTAGTTTTAAGTTTTGAGTTTTGTTGATTGGCTGGAGGGTGATGGTCTGATTCCCCACGAAGACCACTCGGATTGGGGAATGATTTTGAAAAGTTAATATGGTTTGTTTGTCTTACTGTATCAGTGTGGGTGCGGTGGCCGATGACTTTTTCCTAGCTCCTCTTGTCTGGGGTATTGTAACTGGAGGTGTGAGATGAAAAGGAGTTTGATCTTCCACGCATCATATCGAAAGCGTTGATGCGGTGTGATTTGGCAACGGTGGAGTTACTTGCTTGGGCTTGTTGTTTACGAGTTTGCAGCATGGTTTCTGGCGATTCTGATTCTTTACGTTTGCGTTTCTCGTTGTTATTTTTAGAGTTATTTTCTTTGACTATCAACTTGTCGTATTTTATTATTGCGTAATTACCCTTCTTCCTTTCTTCCAACATTTTTTCCTGTAGTTCCTTCAGGAAACAGGAAAAAATGTTGGGACAAAAAAAGGGACACGACATTACAGAACATTAAAGAACTTCCTAGAAAATTCTGAAGTTCCATGGCTCCTTTTTAAATAATTTTTTGTTAACCTTTCGTTCGTGATAAAATAAAACAAATTTATTTATTACTTTTTAAACATCCGTATTAAGCTCGTTTCCAGCGATATAGGCTGTGATAATGGAAAAGCCGTTTTGAAGAAAGATCTACTGAAACACCCTCAGGTAGCATATAATTGCAAATTTAATTAAAAACCTACTCTGAAGTGATGAAACGCAAAAGTACTTATCAAAATCAACCCACCCATTTTTATAAAATACATCATCTACTGCAACGCTCTATTGTGGCTTATAGCCAACAAACCTGCCGAAAAATTTCATCTGAAGGTATCAACCTATGAAACACATTTAGTACAGCGCTCCCTGGTGGCACATTACCACTAATCTAATTACTTCGTCGGAAGGGATACTTGGGTATTGCAGAAAACCGCAACAAAATCGAATCAGTCGTTTCAGATGAGCATATTTACTTGGGCCTCTGGTGGTTTATAACCAAAAAACCTATCTATAAAACGGTTTCGAACTGATACCTATCTAATGATAAAATTGTATTAAAATTGGTCCAGCCCGTTGAGAGATATTTAATTCAGCACTCTCTTGGCCTACAACAGTAATACATAGCATACGATGTCACTTTTAGTATCATAAGGAACATTTTAAAAAAACTTAATTCATATTGCCTAGTCGTATATAACACATAGCAGCATCTAAATCTATTTTTAATTAACAATATCACTACCAAAGGACATCTGTACACTATAAAACATAATTATGCCGTAGAAGTAGGTACTTTTCATTATTCTAGACTATGATCAAGGGACGCGACAAAACCATGACGACACAAATGCACATAGCATAGAAAGTATACAAACAAACTGCAGGAAGGGTACAATGTTAAATTGTTATTTATTTTCAGTAGGTGCCAAATGTATTTATAAATAATTTAAAGGGTTATTTTGGAATATATTCCAAATAATATAGTTTTTCCATAGTTTAATACCAATTTTTTTCAATAATTATCAATACAAGACTATTTGCGAATTCCGCAGTGGCAATTAAGAACGCGCCAGACTGTGACCGTGCCTGGAACGAATGAAGCTCTTCAATCAACGAATCAATCTACAATCTCGAATACTCGCCACTCGCTGGCGACAGCCGAACAGATTTATTGCTAGGAACGGAACGGTAATTTCAAAATTTCAATGCCTGTTGAACACCATTCAAACACGCGCGGTACGTGACTGAAGTACTTGGCCATTACTAGTTTTTATCACTACCTACCTCATATATCACGTTTACATTATAGCAATCACATTAACAATATGCTATGACGATCACGGAGCTGAAATTAGCTGCGTTGTGTTATGATATATCATATTGCCCATATACCTTCTACATCGTCGTGCAGTCATCTTCGTACGTTCTAATGTAAATGGTTAACGAAATTATAATTTTCTAATTGAATTTCTATGCTAAACAAAGATTTCTAACGTATGCATAACGACGTGTAGTAAAACAACAAGACGTAATTTAGCCATTTTTTTGTTGTTTCAAACTAAACTACAATGCAATTGATTTTTAAATACTTAAGAACCTGAATTATACCAAGTAAAGTTGTCATTTCTCCCTCCCTACATCTGCACACTTCTCGTCGCAATTTAGGTATAATCCAGCCAGTTGCTTCACGAATTACAACGTTATTCACAATAATCGGACCGAAACCGCAGTGTAAAACAAATAACAGAAAAAAGTAGCAAAATATTATTTATCCAATCGCACTGTGCAAAAGCAATGTGACACCAATCCGAGATATCGGAAAAGTAGATAGAGGATTATAAGTAGAACGTCTTTTCTACTAGAGCCGGATTAGGAAAATATAATGCAAGATACGTGTAGGATTGGTTGACTTCGGTTGTACTGTCTATAACTGACTAGTTATAATACCATTACAAAGATGGCGTTTGTAAAAAAAGTAACAAAATAAAAAAACGATTTCCCGCCATTATATAGCAGTTATACTGTCCAATAAAATGAGCGAATCTAGTAAAGAAATACGATATATGTAAAAAAAAATTTGTACCATTCATGACTCTAATGCAGTATGAGAAAAAGTAGCGCAAAATTGGATGAAACGTTTTCAATCACAAAATTTGAATGTTATAGATGCAGTTTGCCCTGATCGCCCTGCTACGGATAAAGTTAATGCCATTATGAAAAATAGAGCAAGATCGGCGTATTAGTAATAGCGACATTGCAGATGTACTGAGCATTTACCATAAAACAGTTTTGTCTCATGTGAAAAAGTCTGGGTATACAAACGAGTTCGATGTTTAGATGCCACACAAGCTTACTAAAAGATACCTAATTAATCGTGTACTCATTTGTGTTTATTAAAATAAAAAAAAGCATACCATTTCTGAAAGTATTTATCATTTGTTATGAGTAGTGGATCACTTACGGTAAGAACGTATGCTAAAGATCATGATTAAAGTACGACCGAATTCCACAAACTGAAGCAAAATCCGGATTAATGTGCAATAAAGTGATATTGAATGTATGGTGGGATTAAAAAAGACATCGTTTATTATGAGTTTTATCACCGAGCATAACCGTAGATTCGGATATTTACTGCCAACAGCTGCTAAGACTTGCGTGCAACTGAGAAAAAACTACCGGGATTGACAATAGAAAGGATGAAGTTTGTCATAATAATTTACTCCAGCACACATATTTAGCCACTCAGGATAAATTTGAAATATAGCTGGGAAGTCTTATTGCATGTGCCATTTAGGTACTGTAAAGTTAACAGCAGTAGAAGGCCATTAAATCTATTAGTCGCATTTTTCAACCACAAACCCCAAAATTTCTACAGCAACAGGATCATGTCATTACTTTGAAAAAAGTGTTCATCATCCGGCGAGCAATGGATGACCCTCATAATAAAAAACTAGGAATATGAAGAGGAAAAATATGTTTCAGAGGAAATTATGCTCCCTATAACGTAATTATGATGACGCATAGTTTTTTTTCCTCGGTTTCCTCGTATTTATGATAATCTCGATCATCAATTGCTCTACTGATAGTGAAATCATCATAATGAAATCTGAATTCACCATAGTACTTTTCTCAATGTATCTGCAAGAAAGCAAGGAGTAACGGCACATATATACTTTAATTAAATGCAATAAACTATGAAAAACATGCCCTCAATTCGTATGTGAAATAAGAAAAGACTTTCCTCAACCCCGTATTATGAAGCTTAAGGCGTACTGTTTTCTTTACTTTCAGACCTAATTATTGCATAGAATATATATATATATTATCAACTACAATAATAATAAAATAATAATAATAACAACGTATACATCACAACAACGTCTTACCCCCAAACTAAGCATTAGCTTGTGTTTTGGGTACCAAGCGAAGACATCGCATACATATATAACAACCAAGACCCGGTACCAGTATCAATATTCATCATATAAATACTGACCCGACCTGGGATTCAAACCCGGGACCTCCAGCTTCGTAGGCAGGGTTGCTACCCACTAGGCTAAGCGGTCATCAACTACATTTAGATTTACAATATAACTACTCAAAATAACTAAATACTTCTCACTACACAAGACAATCTAAGTTAACCACTTAGTTGTTTGTAACAAGCGCGAACGTGGTATTTCAGCGTTTTGGCAAGTGCGCCAGGTACTAGAACACAACGCGCTAAGCCGCTCATCGGTTCCATCTCATTAAGAATGTTTCTCTCCTTCCCTGCGGCAAGGTGAGCTGTGATTAAGACCAGTAGACACGCAGCGCCGCGCCGCCGGCCCGCTTGCCAAAACCACTTCAACTTTAAACGTCTAGAGCTTGTTACTGCAATAACAGGCGGAACTCCCGAGATTTGATAACACTTGCTACCAAACTTAGCTACTATCGTTTAACTAGAATTAAGGCATGTTTTAAGTAGTTGCTATAAAAATTGTCACTCAAGTCGAAAAGGAAAGGTATAAAATTTTGGAAATATGACATGTATGTAAGACGTGTTTCCGATGTATATAATAATCAGACAGATTTTTCGTTTCAACCCTTCGTGGAAATAAGAAAGACAATAATAGAGTATTTTAATAAACTCACAGACCTTTAATAGAGGTCTAATAGACCTTTGAAAATACCTAATTTTTGTAGTTCAGGAGTGATAATCCTCTGAGCGACTATACATTACTGCAGACAACGAAAGCACCATAGGAGTTTGGTTTTTGTTACAAATTATTAGAAAAGTTTTAGGCGAACTTATGAACGTTTTATGGTGACTTCTATTACAATACAATTTTATTTTTATATTTTTCGGATATTTTTAGTTTACTCTGGTTGAACAAATTTGATTTACCCCATAAAAAACGGGAAAAAATCAGATGGGGCCACGAAGATTCAAATGTTAAACAAGAAGTACACGTGAAATTAAACGCAAAAATTTAAATGTTTCAAGTGGGAGTCAGACAGCTTAGGGGACTTTATAAATTTCAATGTTATAACTCGTTTAAATGTGAATTTTAACACAAATCGATCAGATCAAAATTTGAACATTTCAATAGTTGCAGCGCCGCTAAACATAATAGAGAAATTCTAACAACGGATATTACCTTTCGTCATAAAATTACGAATTGACTAGAAGCCTTCGTCTGCATTTACCGTCTAACCACTCTTACTATAGCAAGGTCCCCGCACGCCGCTCGTAACCCCCGAGAAACCCCCGCGCGCTGGTTTCAACCTCGTTTCAACCCCCCGAAATATCACTTCGATACTGTGAACTGACATTTATGACTATTAATTAAAACCAAACGTTGCTGCCAAATTAATTTACTCTATGCCATTCGTAAATCATAATTACATATTATTTACGAGGAGTGTTTACAAAAAAAAGAGTGAGAATGAAGTAAATTCCATTAAAATGTTTTTTTTTGTATTAAATGTATTCACCCATTAGGTACGAGTACGTATGTTTAATATATCTTTTTTCTGAAATACAAATACTTTTCATAAAGAGCTTTTGTTATTGGTCACCTAAAAATCCTGGAGCGTGGCTACTGCTGCCTAAATGGTTGGTCATTCGGTCATTATTAAAGAAGTGGTCACTACATACTACAATACCGGTACTGAGGGCCAAGTGCGAGTTTTTTTTACTATTAACTGCGTCGTATGCGTTTTCCGTAATTTGTGTGGAAACTCGTAGTTACCTAAAACGACCGCTAGATGTGCCGTACGAGTTTCCATACAAATTATAAAAAACGCATACGACACAGTTAATAGTAAAAAACTCACACTTGGCCCTCTGATGGCCAGACAACGCAGCCGTATAGCATCTCCAATGTAGGTCATATTTAAATGAAACGCTTCCACACTAAACCCAACACGCTGACTTGCGCCCATAAATGTGGAGAAGCATTAACACCTGACGCATCTCGTGAGTCTTCATTTACTTGTGCAGTAGTAAAAATATTTCAGCAAAAATATTTATTTATAGAGCGAACCTCATTTTTGTCTCTTCTTTCCTTTGACGATATGCAAAACAGATTACTTTCATTTTAAAAAACAATATTAATTTTAATTCCAAAGAAATAAATACCTCATTCTCAGTTTATAATAACCCTTCGCATATATTTTTATATCGATTTTTTTATATAATGTACGAGTACATAGCACTGCCATCGTAAAATAAATAAATAAAAAAAAGGGTTATTCGAAACCTACTGATTTTTTTATTTCCACATCAAGGCCTACTCTGATAAAGGAAAGTGTCAATCACATACCAAATAAAACCCCACTCGTCGATTTCACTATAAAAGATTTTCCGTGTTATTTTATCAAATTGAGAGCTAAAATGCACCAAAATAAGTAGGTAGCGACAGTTTAATGTTTTAAGTAGAGAGAATGTAATAATAAATTAATATTATTCACAACAGCCAGGGCGAACTTTTAAAACTTCTGACTGCGCTCCGTTTGGTTTTGAACATTCGTTTATATTTTTACCGCATCCATACGTCGTACTGTACTTTTATAACTAATTGTTTTACCCCGTTTCGCCTTTTTATATTACGTAGCGTCAGTCAAGACAAATCTTTATAAAGTTATCAATTGTCTCTAAAGCTTTTCAGATTTCATTTGGAAACTTGTTTGAAATTCAATAAAAATTGATAGCCTGTAACGTCAATCGGACCGACGACGAATAACAAAAAAGTTTGATTTAAATTACGAAAAATTAACAACCCAAGACAAATATATTTTGATTTCAAGTAGTAGTAAAACAGACGTATTCCGGGAAGTTCACCAATTAATATTTTAACCTGATGCTCTAAGTGGAATAAAAAAAATATTAAAATTGATTCCTCGAAGAACACCATTTCAAATTTGGCGGCTTTGGCTGTTTGGCTTTGATTTGGCTGGCGATCTTACCGGAATAGAAAATAATATTAAATTTATTTACTAATACAATTGAATTTCCGCAAAAACTTTTATTCGAATTAATTAAATCCTTAATTTCAAGTTCATCATTTGTTTCGATTTAGATGATATAGTACGTATGGTTTAGTTTTTTTATAGTAAAAGGAGCCAAAAGTTATTAAAGATATAATACATATTATACCGACGACGCTTAGCTTAATGGGTATAGCCAAGCCACCCTGCTTACGAAGCTAGTGGTCCCGGGTTCGAATCCCAGTTCGGGTCAGTATTTATATGATGAATACTGATACTGGTACCGGGTCTTGGTTGTTATATGTATGTGGTGTCTTCGCTTGGTACCCAAAACACAAGCTAATGCTTAGTTTGGGACCTAGACGTTGTTGACGTTGTTGTGATGTATACGTTATTATTATTATTATTATATCTATTACATGTATCGTTATAGCTATTACACACAGGTTAGGAACCTATAGTTTCTATAATAGTCAAATTATTATTTACTGATCAAAAACATCGTCTTTGTGCTTATTAAAACAATACGAGATTGTCCTCTGCATACAAAAGGTCCAATATTCAACTGACTACGCGTTCCAATAACGGTAGGTCACGTCAGCTGTCACGTTGACCTAAATATCAATACGTAGGTCCAAGACAGTTGAATTCAAAATATTAATCTCCCAGCAAAGGGGTTACCTTGATAATTCCAAAAAAGAATAGGTATTTTTAATATATTTCTATTGTACCCATTGATTAAATAATTATGTTGGCTACCAAAAATTGATTTGAATTGAAAATTGATAAAAAAAAGTTCTTAAAAAGCCAGTGATCAAAAATATCACAACAAGAAATAGGCTGACGTGGTAGTAATTACGGGGTTCATAATAAACTGCGTTCAGACAGTTAGATATGGGTGCTTTATAGTGAAGCGCACCACGTTTAAATATTAAAACCTTTTTTATACTATTATTTTTTAAATAAATATAAAGTGTGGTGCTTGCCAGTTATACTAGCGTTTTAACCCTGTGTTTTGAAAGATACATGGCACTGTTGCTGACTCGCTGAACATCAAGATATGTTTGACTGATCGGTATCACAATTAGTATATAAATTTAAAAAAAAATTAAAAATTTGGTTTCAGGAAACCAAATAATACCAGCGTGATAAACAATTTCCTGAAACCAATACACAACCCTTACACATACTCTTACCTAGCTGACTGACAGCAATCAGTGAATAAATATAGTAAGTGGTTTATCACTTATCGAAAATTCAGCTTTTGGGAAGTCATGAAAAGGAACGCGGAATAAAGATTGTTTTGGGTTCCCGGTCTATAAAGCTGGTTTCGATTGATGACTGACGTATGTTGATGCTAATACGAAATCTATACGTTAGAATTTCATGTCCATCATATAATTAGGTTTCTATAAATTGCTTTTACAGGGACTCTGGATGCGACAGCATAGTCGACACGTTATTTGTTTGCTTATGTATTGCGGGTTAAATGTGAATAACTTTTGCGACTTATTAGTGAATTTATTTGTATAAGGGATAACAATATATAAAATGTAGATGGTGGTTGATGGATCATTATTTTTATATTAAAATTAAGCGATAAAAAACTACTGAAATTTTCAATTTTATGTATTTTCAAATATATTGAACAAAAATAATTAAATAAAATTAAAATTTTAGGTTTTAACGTATAATATGATAATTATATTGATAAAGTTAGAATAATGATTTTTATTGATATAAAAATTTACGCTTTTTAAATATAAAATTTTGTATTTTTTTATTTACCTAAAAATAAGTCATTTTCGATTTAAAAAGCCGTCTTTTTACCCGATTGCAGAGAGTATATAAGTTTGTATCCTAGATATCGCTTTGGTACGTTTTGTAGCCTAAACGGCTTGATGGATTTGAACATATGAGATGTCGTTTTGATTCAGTTATGACCGAAACTAAAGTGAATGCATGTCAATTAGAAACTAAAGAAATTTAAAAAATATTTAAGAAAAACCAGACTACAAAACCACTAAACGAAAAATAAAATAAGTTATTAACTGAAAAAAGAAAAACAAGCTATATTCTACAGAATTCGGTTTGCACAACGTAAAATTCACCATGAAATATTCTTCTTCTTAGTTATGGCGTTCTCTGCATTTAAAGCAATTTCGCCAGAGTCAAGTATTCTTTTCGAATTTTTAATAAAAAATAACAAGAATAGGCAGCGTAATACGGTTATTATGGAGCTTTTTCAAAATATCGCCAGAAACCGCGACGTTCCACGTGCGCCATTTTGAAAAAACTCCATGAAAGATTTTTTTGTGCGATAAATATGACTTGAATAGTTTTTAAGGTAGATATTGCAAGCGGATATTACTTTTTATACGTAATTACGTTACTACATTCATGATCATCATCAGCCCGTGTCTCTCCACTGCAGGATATAGGCCTGTGGGAAATTCCCAACTATTTTGAAGTTTCCCGCGATACGTGTTTTGCCTGCGTGCGAACCCCGGGATTGACAGAAGAGATCAGTTGTGGGGTTCTATGAATATAATGTTAATGTCAGAGTGATAAAAATAAATACACAATTTAATAATTAAATACGTGTTTCTAATATCAATTAAGATACCCAAACATGTATATTGGTGACCCCGCAAACATGAATATTGATGGCACGACTCGTGAATTTACCAACTCCGCCTGCGCGTAGCATCTTTGCATCTCATCAAACGAGATACAAACGCGAGCACTTCAGTGGAATGCTCATGAATCGCACTTCAAATAAGTACGTTCTTCATTCGACGAATATTATCCGGAGACCGTGGTTTGTAACCGCCTGCTAACTCTGGTACTGCCGAAGTCACGCGCCGCCCCTGTTCAGGCTGCCGCGCCGCCAGCGTCCACTGCCAAAGGACTGACATCACTACTTTCCATCTCTGTAATCGCCGCCAACGCCAAGGCGAAACCATATTCAACCTGGATCACGCTACGACACACGAATACCGTACAGCGCCAAAGCTGCCCCGATGCTGAGTGACTGCACGATCATAGCCGCCTGGCCGCACCAACGTGGCCTATCTTTGTGGCCTACTCCAACCGGCGATATCGTCACTTGCTGCTGACTACCTGCCTTGCTCACCCAGAGTTGATTCGACAACACTATATTGAGTGGCCGCTGTGTAGTTCATGTGTAGTTATTGGTACAGTGTTAAATCACGCATGTCAAGGTGAAGTTAATAGTCATTATTTTTTATAAATAAAACACAACTACTAGTGTTCTACAACTTAGTGTATCTGGTGTATTTTGTTGTTTATTATGTATGCAAGTTTTGTTCACATAACCTTACATTTAACTACAAAAGTGTATAATGATTTATGTTGAATCTAATTAATTGTTTACAATAATGGTATTACAACTATCCACAACTTCATAATTGGATACTTTATGTGTTATAGTTAAGTATTTTGTGTAGTACTATTCATACCTTTTCTTGTAATTTTCTAATTTTTTATTTAGTATTTCATGTTAATGTCAACTAATGTTGCTTAGACTAACATTATTATTGTGTTATTAAGGTACATTTATATCTGTTAAACATGGAAGGTAACAATAACTTACAAGAACAACTTCAGGCTATGCAAGCACAAAACATTCTTTTACAAAATCAAATAAGTCAATTGCAGACCAATAGTTCTACCGAAGTATGCAGAGTAGCTGTTAAACTACCAGTTTTCTGGCCCGAAAAACCTGACCTTTGGTTCCGTCAAGTTGAAGCGAACTTCGATGTCAGTGGTATAACATCTGACTCTACAAAATACATTTATGTGCTAGGTCAATTAGATCATAAATATATAGCCGAAATAGAGGATATTATAGCCAACCCTCCGTCAACTAATAAATATAACAAATTAAAATCTGAACTCATACGGCGAGTCTCTGTGTCTGAGGAGCAGAGACTTCGCCAACTTCTTTCAGGTGAACAAATTGGTGATCGCAAACCCACACAGTTCCTGCGACATTTACGTTCGTTGGGTGGTTCTAGCCTACCTCATGACATACTTCGCCACCTTTGGTTCCGTCGATTACCAGACCATGTTCAGACCGTTTTAGCAGCTCACAGCGATGCTACACTTGATGCCTTAGCTTTAAAGGCAGACAATATTATAGAGGTAACACCAACAATTTAAAAAATTCATGCTGCTTCTTTATCACCGCCAGACTGGGCTCAATCTTTATCAAATCGTCTGGACGAACTTACTACTCAATTAGCGAAACTGCAATCTGACAAGCAGCGAAACCACAACCGTTCTAGATCTAGGTCTAGATCAAACGCTAGATCTACTGTAAACAGTAATTTATGTTGGTATCATAACAAATATAAAACAAAAGCTAAAAAATGTATTCAGCCCTGTTCTTGGAAACCGGTAAACACCAACGACAGTCAGCAGTAAGGGTGGCAGCCGACTGTCCAAATAAAAGCAGCCGCCTCTTTATTTTTGATAAAACTACTGGGTGCAAATTTTTAATCGATACCGGCTCTGATATTTGTTGTATTCCACCACACCTAGCTCAAGGTCGTGCGACCCCACAGTCATATGAACTGACAGCTGTAAACGGCAGTAAAGTCAAAACTTTTGGCCTTGTCCAACTAATTCTGGATTTAGGTCTGAGACGAGATTTCAGGTGGAACTTCGTAGTCGCTGACGTCAGTAGCCCCATAATCGGTTCTGACTTTCTCTCACATTATAATCTACTGCCGGACTGCACTCAGGGTCGACTGAGGGACGGCCTTACTGGCTTGTCAACTTCTGCAAATCTTTCAACAGTTGACCAACTAAGTATAAAGGTAATCAATGCACCCGTATCTAATTATTCGACAATTCTTAATCAATTCACAGACATCATGCGTCCTTCTGGAACTCCAGCAGTAGTTAAACATAAAACAGTGCATTATATTAAAACAACAGATGGTCCTCCAATATCTTGTAGACCACGTCGTTTAGCTCCTCAAAAACTAACAATTGCAAAAAAGTTATTTGAAGAAATGGTCCGTTTTGGCACAGCTCGACCTTCAACAAGTCCATAGTCTTCACCTTTACATTTAACTCCGAAATCAGACGCCAGCTGGCGCCCCTGTGGTGACTATCGAGCCCTCAATGCATGATGTATTCCAGATCGGTATCCGGTTCGACACATTGGTGATTTTAGTCACAACTTATCAGGAGCAACTATATTCACAACATTGGATCTAGTAAAAGCATTTCAACAAATTCCTGTCTATAGTGAAGACATTTGCAAAACAGCAGTAATAACCCCGTTCGGATTGTTCGAATTTCCATTTATGAATTTTGGATTGCGCAACGCAAGACAAACGTTCCAAAGATTTATTGATGAAGTTCTTCAAGGATTAAACTTCGTATTTCCGTATATTGATGATATTCTTATATTTTCCAAAGACGCTGAACAGCATGCAGAACATCTGCGTATCGTCCTTCAAAGACTCCAAGAATATGGAGTAGTTATAAATTTACCAAAATGTAAAATAGGCGTTTCTGAAGTAACATTTTTAGGTTACACAATTAACTCGGAAGGCACGCGCCCTCCAGAAGCCCGTATTGAAGCTCTCAAGGAGTTTCCATTGCCCAAAACTGTTCAGGGTCTCCGCCGATTCCTGGGGATGGTGAATTATTATCGCAGATTCCTTCCCCAGGCCGCAGAACGACAGGCACCGTTGATCGATCTTTTGACTTCAATAAAAGGAAAAGGTGCAACTCCTATAAATTGGACAACAGAAAATATAACAAATTTTCAAGCCTTAAAAGACGATTTGTCTAAAATTACTCTATTAGCACATCCCAAACATGACGTTAAATTAGGACTTTTCACTGACGCATCTAATTCTCATATAGGATCTTGCCTTCAACAAAATGTAAATAGTCATTGGCAACCGTTGGCATTTTTCAGCAAAAAGCTGACCGTCAAACAAAGTCAATAGCCCACCTACTATAGGGAATTACTCGCAGTATATGAAAGCGTGCCACATTTCAGACATATTTTGGAAGTTCAGCACTGTACAATTTACACTGATCATAAACCCCTTAAATACGCTTTTTTGCAACGAAGAGAGAAACTCCCTCCCGTTCAACTCAATCAACTCTCATTTATTGCACAATTTACAACTGATATTGTATATATTCCAGGAAATGAGAACGTAGTGGCTGATTCCATGAGTCGAGTTGACTCCATATCTTTTGAAGACGACTACGCGAAATTAGCAGAGTCGGAGTTGCTAGACAACGAGCTCCAACAAATTTTACTTCAAAATAATGAAACTATGTCATCTCTTAAATTGGAATCTATCCATATACCAGGTACAAACACTGCTCTTATTTGTGACATGTCCACAAACAAACCTCGTCCTTATGTGCCACCTCCGCACCGACGTCGTATTTTCAATAATTTACACAACCTCAGTCACCCTGGCGTGAAGGCAACTGTACGTCTGGTAACTGATCGCTATGTTTGGCCTGGTGTAAACAAAGATTGTCGTACATGGGCACGTTCGTGTCTTTCTTGTCAACGCAGCAAAGTTACTCGTCACAACGTGACTCCTATTGGTCACTTCGAGACTACTTCTGCTCGTCTGCGTCATATTTATATTGATATCATCGGTCCTTTACCTTCATCTAAAGGGTTTCAATATTGTCTCACTGCAGTTGACCGATTTTCCCGTTGGCCGGAAGCTTGGCCAATGGTCGGAATCACGGCCGAAGAAACTGCGGACACATTCATACAAGGTTGGATATCCCGATTTGGCGTTCCTTCTGTCATAACGACTGACCAAGGTCGTCAGTTTGAATCTGATTTGTTTCGCAGGTTTCTTCATCTTTGCGCAACACAGCGTATCAGAACAACTAGCTACCACCCACAAGCCAACGGAATGGTAGAACGGTTCCATCGCCACTTAAAAGCTGCATTAATGTGCCATGATGATTCATGGACCAAAGCATTGCCATTGGTTCTACTTGGTATTCGTTCTGCTGTCAAGGAAGATCTCAAAACCTCCTCTGCAGAAATACTCTATGGTGAACCATTGCGTCTCCCTGGCGAATTCATAGTACCATCTGATTCCTCCGGTCGCATTGAAGATGTTACAGATTTTGTTAACCGTTTACGAGCTCAAATGGTATCTCTTCGTCCTTTACCAGTTTCTCATCACAACAAACAAAAAATTTTTCAATTTAAAGATTTACAGGTTGCCACACATGCATTTCTTCGTGACGACACAGTACGCCGTCCACTACAAGCTCCTTATAAAGGTCCTTACCCAATAATTAGCATCGGCAACAAAACTATTACTCTCCAAATATTAGGAAAACAAAGCGAAGTAAGTCTGGATCGAGTCAAACCTGCTCACTTGGATAAAATACTTATTCCACAGCAGGACCCGGCGACGCCAAATCCGTCGTCACCTCCAGCAGTTGCAACTCCCGATGCATCAGTGGATTCGGATGATTGTGAAACATCACCAGCAAATGTTTCACCATATACGACTCGCTCTGGTCGTAAAGTTCGTTTTGCGAAACCATTTGACTTATAGGTATTTAGGTAACTTATAGGTAATTAGTTATATATTGATTTGAAGGAATACTTTTGTGATTGCATAACCTTTTTGACTCCCTAGGGGGGTGATGTGGGAAATTCCCAACTATTTTGAAGTTTCCCGCGATACGTGTTTTGCCTGCGTGCGAACCCCGGGATTGACAGAAGAGATCAGTTGTGGGGTTCTATGAAAATAATGTTAATGTCAGAGTGATAAAAATAAATACACAATTTAATAATTAAATACGTGTTTCTAATATCAATTAAGATACCCAAACATGTATAGGCCTCTCCCGAGGCTCGCCACCACCACGCCACCGCTCGGACACGGTCCTCCGCCTTTCGCATCCAACTACCCCCGGTATGGTGCTTCAGGTCATCTGTCCACCTGGCCGGGAGGCGTCCAACGCTTCGCTTTCCGGTGCGTGGCCTCCATTCGAGAACTCGTCTACCCCATCGGTTATCAGTTCTACGGCAAATGTGACCGGCCCATTGCCACTTCAGCTTGCTGATCGCTTCGGCTATGTCGACAACTTTAGTTCTTTGATTTACTACATTATTTTCCAATAATTTCGTCTATCTCTTAAGCAAAAACTACAAACATTTATATTTTACATCCAATTTAAATTGCCAGATTAATTAAAGTTTTTGACTTTAAGTCAACATAAATCTATTCCAAGTGTATTGAAAGTATATAAATAACGACTAATATATTATACTCGTACATTGTAACCCACACCAATAAATAAAATTAAACTTTATTTGTATATGACTTCGATAAACCTTTGGGATATCAATCAGTGACTAATAAAGACTTTTCTCGTTTCTTTTCTCCCTATCGCATTTGTAGTACGCATAAAGTAAATTAATTTGACAGCAGAAGTAGTACCAAACTCGACTTTACTTCTACTTGAGCTGATACTCCTTACATATCTCTGATCAGACTATCGTCTCCCTCATTGTTGTTGACTCCACTCTTATCCTCACCCGATGGTTTTGATATTATTTGTAAGCTTCCGTCTACAAATTTTTTGCTAATTTCTAAAATGAAGACAAACAATCAGATAATATTTTATTACAATACGGTTTTTTTTTTCATTGTGCTACTACTGAAAACAAAAACAGAACCATATCAATTTGAAAACAGTTTTACTATTGGTTGAACAAAAGATTTTATAGTACTTAACCAAAACCATCTAGAGGGTACAAAACTAAATACTTTCAAGATTTTTTACGCTTTTACTCGTACAATCAAAGGGTTTCAAAATTATAGGGGAGAGACAGCAAACGAGTTCATGGATGAAATAACACTCACCGGAGACGTTAAATAAATAATAACTATTAAATATTTTAGAAAATAAATTCAATTTAACTAAAAATTTTAGAAACCCACAACGAAAAAAAAACTTAAGTAAAAAAATATTTAAAAGTCAAGAGTGAAATAATATCTTTGCCTTAAAATCCTAAGGGCACGAATATACGAACGTCATTTTAGTCAACGGTTGCCGTCAATGACAGTACTGACGGATCGTTATAGGATTATTTATCAAATTTCGTCACATTAATTAGTTACGGCAAAAACACACATGACACGAGACGTCATGAAACGAGGCGATGCTTTGGCACACTCAAAACGGTGCCAACTGCCACATTATGGTAAAATAGGACACCAAGTCGTCTATGAGTTCACATTTTTAAAAGCTAATATTTGACATATAGTTCAATCGCCATGTACATATTTACGTCACAAAAATCCGAATCAGATGAAACTTTAGGATGTTGATTGTAGTTATGCAGTAGAAATACGCCCAATTTTCCGAAAAAGTAAAGCCTGTAGAAACTTGGAGGGAGGTGAAAAACCACAATTTTTTGGCCTTATTTTTCGAAATATTCCGAAAACGGTTCATTTAAGTGAATAACCTTGAACAGTAATTTGAAGAAAATCCATAAATTTTCCTAAGTGTATTACAGATAAAAATCATTTAAGTAAAAAGACGAACTGGTTTATTTTATGGTCTTTCAAACTTTACATGTACACCTTATAGTATGAATAGTCTACAAAGAAGGTAGTAATGGGGGAAGTTCTTCACTTCCATCACTACTACCTTCTCTGTAGAATGTTTAATGAGTGTTCGATGTATTAAAATAAAACAAGTAAAAATAAATTTACGAATTACGAGTTTAAGGTTAGCCACTTAAATGAACCGTCTTAGGAATTTGAAAAACGTGCAAAAAGATTGTGGTTTTTTGCCTCTCCCCAAATTTCCACAGGCTACATTTATTCAGAAAATTGGGTGTAGCATTACTGTACAACCACAAACAACATCCTAAGGTTTCTTTAAATTCCGATTATTCTCAAGTTAAATGTCCTGTTCAAATTTATGACAACTGAATTAATATTAGGAGTTGAAGTACTTGTACGAAATGACCGTTTGATAAAGAAAAAATGAAATTGGAAGTATGAACTAAAAGAAAGAAAAAGTATTTATTTAATCAAAAAAATTACATTTATTATCAACGTGTTTCTGCCATCTAATAGGGAAATTAAGAATTATTTTGGGACAAAACTCTCGGCAGCGGGACTCAACAAATTTCGTAAATGCAATTTCTATCATTTCTCAGGAATTTCGTCTGTGAAATTGTCAAAATAATGTTAATAGTAAAGTCCAAGTCTATGGAGTACGGAGAGTGACGGAAGCTTTCTAAATGTAACTCCTGTAGCGTTCAAACGGTTTCGTGTGTAATATGAGGTCTTGTAATAACGTGAAACAGTAATGCTCAAGATTGTTTGACCGTTCGGGCTGTTTCTCTACCAGTTTACCCATCATTTTCTAAATTTCTTAACTGTAAACCTCAGTTGTTATTGATTCACTGGATCTGAGGAAGCTGTAGTGGATAACAGCACGATTGGACCACCAAAAAGTACTTTGATTTGATATGGGTAAGCTTCATAGAACTATAATTTCATCTGGGTTCAGCTATTGAGTTTTTTGCTTGCGATTATCGTAAGCAATCTATTTTCTGCAATACATTACAATTCAGTCCAAAATTTTAAAATAAAGCCTAGGGGTGAAAGCAGTCTTTACAGACTTCATATTTTGAACACATATGTAGGTTTGCATTTATTCTGTCGTATATTTATATTTAACGTACTTTTCGTATTTATCGTGTAATCGGCAAAGAACCGAAAACAAAATTTCGAAACATCTTACACCTTACATCTTACACCTTAGAAGCTAGCTTCTATGAATGTGAGATGTAAGTTATTGTCACGTCTTTAATGAGACTGCCTTACCGAGAAATATAAACTATTGAATAAAAGAGTCAGACAGAAAAGTGTAAGATCAAGCTGTATGATCATCGACGGCGCTATAGTCTACAGCAGACGACGGCAGCCGTCGCGTTGTTGAAAAAAATTTAAAAAAAATTGATTAAACATCGTGCGTCACTATGACGATAATTATAGTTTATCTATGTAGCCTACGCGTCACACACAGGTAAAAGTGACGATGGAATGGCGCCCCTGGCCTATCACTTTACAACGCTTTTAGAAACACAAAAAAGCGTCATTGAATCCATTTCAAAGTTTTTAAATTAAATCTTCCCATACACACATACATACAAAGAATTTTATATAATATTGTAGATGTGTATTTGATTAGATATCAATGTATGTGTAATGTTTAAAAAAAAAATCAGGCGTAGGCAATCGAACCAAAATTGCGGATTTACTGAAGTGATCTGAAATATATATGCATAGAAATATTTATTTTTAAAACAATATATACACGTATATTTTAATTTTTCTTATTATTAACCACCTTTATTTTTAAATATTGTGTGGTAAATATAGTCACTCAGCCTTTTATCTAAATTATTGTCGTAAATGATTTTAATACAAATGAAGTGATGTATAATATTTCAGACTATATAATTAATTATTGTCAAGAAAACCAATAAAACATAGTGTAAAAAAACAAAGTGTTCAGACATACTTTCGTTGTACGGGTTGTAGATACCTATAAGGTATTATAGGTACCTATAATATTAATGTTACACGATATTGAATTTTGTATTTGTCTCTTTCTCTTGTGTAACAGTGTCGAAAACGTTTAAATATAATAAGTGATTATTGATTGACATATTTATAAAGTTTTGAAAATTTCGTCGGTTTAAAAATTCATCCGTTATTTTTCTATGTAATCTACTATAATAATAACAACGTATACATGAACAACAGCGTCTAGGCCCCAACTAAGCATTAGCTTGTGTTTTGGGTACCAAGCGAAAACACCACACACATATAACAACCAAGACCCGGTACCAGTATCAATGTTCAATACTAAAGGCACTAATAGTAATTGCTTCTAATTTTCTTATCTTCTTGTTAATTACGAACATGTAATTTCTCAATTATATACATCAATACCAAGCAAAAAAAAACTAGTGTAATTCTTCGTGAGATACTTACAGTTAGAAATGACAGCACAATGAACCTAGTTTTCTACGTATTTGTATAAAAAAATACTACAGCTATTATCAATACAGTTTTATTAGAATATACTTGTTTTCATATAAATTAAGGGTACCATGGAACATAATAAAATGCATTAGACTATATTTTGGACAGTGACAAACAAATTGTTTTCCATCAGTGAGCCTCCCCCAAAGCTAAAGTGAGCTTCACTGGAGCATTCCATGGCTTATCTAGTGATGTCTCGTTCAGCGATTTACCTGAAAAGAAAAAAACAAATACGTTAATTTATGGCCCTGGACGCGTGCCAAGCATCTCAACTAACCGTCTAAGCCGGGCATGTGACGCGGTGAATGAAAAAAAGGTGGTTCCCGACTCGGTTGAGAGATAGGTTTAGGTGCGAACAGACAATATAAAACCCATTTATATCCCGTCAGAGTGACGCGTGAGGCGTGCCAAGGCGTTTTCCAATACGCTCATCTATCATATCACGCGCCGCTCGGCATAATGAGTCGCGTTACAGTCCGCCCCCGCGACAAGCGAGCTGTCCGCTTCTGACGGAATCATTTTCAGGAACTAACTGGAATTAACTAATCGATCCTCCTATAAATAATGAGACAGCAGATTCCATCCATCTATTTTCACGCATCCGCTAAATTGATAGCAGATTGATTCTCAACTACTCTTCTTTCGATAGTTCCTTTTCTCTACTCAGATCACTTTAATATTACAACAAAAGCTATGTTATTTATATGGATTCATTTGTACGTTTCACCTAAATTATTTATTCTAAAGAGAGAGAGTTCTCGGCAGAATAGAAGAAAAGTAGAATAATTATTGATATAATTGTAAATAAGATTTCTAAAGTATAAAATAACAAATGTATTTTCTGTTACGCTCCAATCGTAAAAACTCTTCGTAGCCAAATAGTATTTTTGAAACAATTTTAAAGAGAACAAAACGAAATTTAAATTTAGTATGACACGTTTAAAAAACTATAGCTCAGGCAATGCAAATAGCTCCGTCACATGACTTGTGAACCGACGGCCAACTGTGTCGTGACGCGACTACGTCTACATGTCCATGAAAATAAACTTGTACTAAAATGCAAACAAAAAAGATGCAAGATCAACGACCGACTTAGTGCGAACTTTCCGAAGGAAAAGTTACTGCAATGGGCATAAATTTTTTATGGCCATATTTGCATAAAGTGTGGACCCGCTCATATAGATCGAACTGCGATTTGTAGTGACGCGGCTCACCGTCATCCAAGTTAAGATACGCAAAAATTTTCATTCCAAGAAAGTGAGTAATTTGAATGCATTTGTTAAATGTGTTCCAGTCACAAATATATGAATTCAAAAGAGATTAGCAACCCAGTTTAAAGGTTTGCTGAAACATATTTTTTTTTACATTCCCCGTTATTCACAATACCAGTTTATCACGAATGAATCGGATAAATTTAAAGTTGATTTTTGTTGAAAGCAAATCGTCGTTTTCAATTATCTGTGATTTGTTACAGCTGAGTGTAATAACATTTCGAGGAAATACAAAATACTAAGAAACTAATTTTCCTTGAATGGTATAAAATTAAATTCGGTCTACAGCCTCAAACGCAAACGCTTAATTTCATTTCAGTATCAGAAATATAAACAAACTACACCTGCTACGTCAGTTACACAGATGTACAGTTATCGGAAAAATAAAAGGTTATTTTCGTGTTCTAGAATTTATTCTACTTGCTAATTCCAGCCCTGTTCCTCAATTTAATCTATGTACATTGTCCTAATTATCGGTCTCGTTTAAATTTCATTTCCGTTGTACGCCCCAATATCTTCCCATTTTCAATTCTTATCCCGTTCTGGTTCCCAATCCGACTGCTACTGTTTGAAACATGTCCAAATTCACATTCCTATGAGGGTTATAATTCTTCATCAGCCCATTTTTACCCTGCTGCAGGGACTTAGGCCTTCCCCAGGGTGAGGGGGGCTTGGAGCTTAAATCCACCACGCTGCTCCACTGCGGGTTGGGGATTGTAACGACCGCCATCTATTGATAGCACCCGGGACTGACTGCTTAACGTGCTCGTCGAGGCACGGGGTCAGTGATAGTCATGTACTTAAGTCAGAAAAACTCATTGGTACACGCCCGGATTCGAACCATGGCCCTATGGCCTTATGAATTTGAGACGGGTTCATTTCGGCTTGGGCTATCACGACACATTGGATTATAATTAATTATTCTCACTTAACTTCTATAGGAGGATATATTACGGAAAACCACGAAACACGTGTTGTTTTATATTTGATAATAATAATAATAACGTATACATGACAATAACGTTTAGGCTCCAAACTTAGCATTAGCTTGTGTTTTGGATACCAAGCGAAGACACCACATACATAAAACAACCAAGACCCGGTATCATTATTCATCATATAAATACTGACCCGACCTGAAATTCGAACCCGGGACCTCCAGCTTCGTAGGCAGGGTCGCCACCCACTAGGCTAAGTGGTCGTCTTTTGATAAAGATCTTATTTTTAAATAACTCATCCTATACGCACGTACGTGATACAAACTTTACTATTATTTACTGAAATACCTGTTCCTTCTGAGTGACTGTTAAATTCTTATATTCTAAATCGAAGGTTCAAATAACTAGTATCACCTTATAAGTAGGAATAATATAGGGTAAACACTATATGACACACAATACACTTACGCTGCCTTACCAGAACTAGACTTAACTTAAGTGTAGTTGACGCACCGCATTTGACTACAGCTCTTGTTAGAGGTTTAGTACAGTATTAATTTTAATAACAACAACTCTTGTTAGAGATTCAGCATATTAATTTTAATAAGAATAATGATCGAAAAGGATGTCGATAGGTAACCCTAACGCTCTATTTCCCCTTCCTGTGACTTACTGACACTGTTCGTGCTGAACCCCCTCACACTTCGCGGCATACCTTCTCCTGCGTTTGCGGCTTACGAAGTTGTAATAGTTCAGTTGAATAGTGCTCGTTCTAGTTATCATCATCATCATCATCATCAGCCCATTTTTATCCCACTGCAGGGGCTTAGGCCTCCCCCAGGGAGAGGAGGGGGGCTTGGAGCTTAAGTCCACCACGCTGCTCCACTGCGGGTTGGGAACTGGTTCTAGTTTTACTATTATAATATTGTTATTTCTATAAGTACCACTAACTGTTCGTAAAATATCACATGATAACTAACGTCATGACACCGTGCTAGCTGCGTCAGACGACGTGACTAGGTGACGTGCGTCGAGCTTGTGACGCGCCGACCCCGGCGACGTTCTATAATAAATCGTGGAATATTTCAACTGCAGCATCATGCGTACTGAAAACTAAATTTACGCTCACACGCAGTTATAGTACGAGCCGCTGATCCATTCTTACGTGCCTACTCACTGTCTAGGCCAAGAAGTTAGAAAAAGCTTTCAACTATTTTTAACGTCGAACAAGAAAAGCACGTCATACTTTAATTCGAGCTTTTTTAGTATTATAACGGTAGATATGAATTTTGGTTATATGTTGTGTTAAGACAGCGTTTTCTTATCGAAATTAAATATTACGAGGTACGATTTCTAAAAGAAAAATACGATTTAAATTTGGACGGAATCGTTAATGAAAATATTTAAAAAAATGTGTAAGCCAATATTCACAATGTATCGATTCAGTGCAGTTTTTTTTTAATATTTGTGCCGAAAGAGGTATAAATGTGTTATGATGTTTAATGTACTTGGAATCAGTTATTTACTATCCTTTATTTGATACCCATATTGTCATAATAACCAAAAAAAGTTTATTCTCCCCTCTTCTTTTTGATACCATATTTATAAAATAATAACACCTGGGACATACCTACTACACAGCGCCATCTAGTTCCAAAGTGTAGGCAAGTGTTATGCTTGTATTACGTACGTACGTACTCAACAACTGGCATAATAATAATACCATATACATCACAACAACGTCTATGCCCCAAACTAAGCATTAGCTTGTGTTTTGTGTACCCAGCGAAGACCCCGCATACATATAACAATCAAAACCCGGTACCAGTATCAATATTCATCAAATAAATGCTAACCCGACCTGGGATTCGAACCCAAGATCTCCAGCTTCGTAGGCAGGGTCGCTACCCACTAGGCTAAGCGTCGGCATACGTACTTAGATATTCCTTTTTATAACATATGCATATATAGATACTTTTACATTCAGACACGAAACAAACAGACGTGTTCATACACACAAATATTTGTCCCGGGCGGGAATCGGACCCACAACCCTTGGCTCTGCAGTTAGGCTCTCTAACCACTCGGCCAATCGGTCAGTTAAATACCTTATATGCCCTATGTCACTCCCACAGTTAAGACAAATCTAACAACACCTCATAAGCTGAAACCAACCAAGACGTGTAGAGTGCTGGTGCGTGCCATAGAAACAGACATACATACATAGACCTACTACATATTGTACATTCGGATAAAAACACCCTCCGCAGTCTGGAAAAAAATTAAACATAATCGCTATATATTCGATAAGTACACGACGAAACTAAAAAACAAAATCCACACACAGCGACTCAATAAAGATACAATATTTATCAATGTTCGTTCACCTCAAACAGGAAATGGACGCTAAGCAAGTGTGGACTTCACACACTCGTAATTCACAAATTGTTAAAACATAGATATTGATGGCACCTTATGCTACACGCTACTCAAACCAATTTATCGTAATTTATGACCTTCATCAGCCCATTTTTCATAAACCCCACTGCAGGGGCTTAGGCCTCCCCCAGGGTGAGGAGGGGGGAGCTTGGAGCTTAAATGCACTACGCTGCTCCACTGCGGGTTGGGGATTGTAACGACCGCCATCTATTGACAGTGTCCGGGACCGACTGCTTAACGTGCTCTCCGAGACACGGAGTCAGTGATAGTTATGGACTTAAGTCACAAAAACCCGTTGGTACACGCCCGGATTCGAACCATGGCCCTATAGCCTTATTTTGAGACTGGTTCGTTGCGCTTCGGGCTATTACGACACATTGTGTCGTAATTTATGACAATAATTGAAATTTACTACTCTTCAACGTTTTACTTACAAATAGATATCAACTAAAATTTCTATCTTAAAATATGTACTGAAATTAAATTTTAATAGAATCTCGAATAATTTTTTTCTATATAGAAAATTTCACATATGATGATCTAGCCCTAAACTAAGCAGAGCCTATGAATGCTAGGCAACTGATATAGATCTTAAATATGGAACAAAAATACATGTACATGCACACATGTATTTGTCCCGGGCGGGTATCAAATTCGCGACATTATGTACTACAGTCAGTGCTCCAACCACTCTACCACCCAAATACATACTGGTTGCTGATTTTAGGACAGTTAACAATTTTAATAATTAATAACGTATACATCTCAACAACGTCTAAGCCCCAAACTAAGCAGTAGCTTGTATTTTGGGTACCAAGCGAAGATACCACATACATATAACAACGAAGACCCGGTACCAGTATCAATATTCATACTAAATACTGACCCGACCTGGGATTCGAACCCGCGACCTCCAGCTTTGTAGGCAGGATCGCTACCCACTAGGCTAAGCGGTCGTCGATTTACAATTACATATAAAATACAGTTGGATGAATGAAATCATAATTAGTTCAAACAATTCACGAGTCTCGAACATTAATTTGCGGTAGCATCAAGTGGGGAAATATATTTTTCTTCTAACTATACTATAATTCTATAATAACTGTCTATAATAACTGACATGACCAGCACAAAGCGACCCTTTGTTGCTCTCGAGCAGAAAAAATGTGTGGAAATCTTTTATCGTACTGGTGTAGTTCGGCTGGTCAACCTGACGGTCATATGGAGTTTAATAGTTAAAAATACTGGCCATAAAAAAAATCGTATGGAGTTTTACAGTTAAAAATACTAGTCATAAAAATTACCATTTATCTTAAGAAAATAAAGTCGGGAACGTCAAAACTATTAATTTTCACAGAAAAATTTAAACAAGCTAACCTCGGTAATTATTTTTATTTAAGTAATTATAAAAATGGAATCTTCAAGTGACACAGAAATTTTCTTAACGCCAAAATAATAATTTATTAGATAATTAAGATATTCAAAAAATTCTAATTTCTCTTCAGTTTGATCTTTTAACCTACTTCCTTTGCAGTAGTTGAAAAAAAATCAAATTCAAATTCAAAAAGTTTTTCGAAAAGAAAAATCAGATTATGCACCTGGCATTAATTTATATTGCTCTCGTACGTTTTAGAGCCCCCGCTGACGTTCGAGCTCGAAATAAGCACTCAATGTAGTAATGAATAACTTCTGCTCGGTGCAGCAACCTACTACTGAAAACCGCATGTTGCAAAAAAAAAATTCCGTTTGCAATATGACCATAAGTTTTTAGCAGAGGTGTAGAATGCGCCAGGTCTGTCGAAACGTAGTAGTATAAAATTAAATATTATATCATGTACTTTGTAGCAATTACTAATTAGAATTAATTCATAGCAACTGTACTAAATAATCAGAGTCCAATAGCTTTTGCCCTACTTAGAGCTAAAAGTTGTTGTTAGTACTATTATTTTTGAACGAATATGTGTGGAGCTTATTAGATTGTCAAAACATTACCCACGTTGTTAGTTGCTTTTCAAAAAGCGTTACAAAGCTTTTCTATAACGATGTATAAAAAACATTTTGTATAGTAATTAAAACTAGCTTTAGGTCACGTGACCTTCACATTGGTTGGCTTCGCGGTCTCGTTCGATCACGAAAGCACGTTTCGATCGTTAATTGAATTAACCACCTGGGTGGCGTATAACAATCCGTCTCACAATTAATGCACCATAAATTTTTAGGGAACCGAGCGTTGGAAAGCGTGTAGACACGTTTATCGCGGAATAAGTTTTCTTTTTTGTCATCTAATAAACACGCGGTTTTAATTTGTTTTCCTATTGAAATTTTATAGTCTTAGACGAAACGCGTTACCATTTATGTCTAGATTGCTTCCTTTGATCAAACGGAAACCTAGTACAACTTTAATGTAATTAGTTGTTCACAAATCCTAAAATATTTTATTAAGATTTACGAAATGATTTCAAAAAATGTTGTCAACATTTAAAAAGGGTTTTAACCTGTTATTGACCTGTTGAGTGACATAAGCTAATTTAATAGGCTTCGTTAACACTGAATTAGGAACCTCATGCAAACTAATATATTTTTCATTGAACTAAAAATATATAGATATAGAGATGTTATAAAGAAGAAGGTTTTCCATACGTTTCAGTTGTGGAACGAGTCTTTTATCTAATGTTTATTATTCCTGTAGAATATGTATCGAAACGTTACACCCATATATAAAAAAACTTAAAACATGGCAAAGCACAAAATATCAGAAGCGGTTAGTGATCGTGTGAGCCACAAAATTTTTTATCGGAGTTTCTAAGCCGTTTGTAATTACTGGTATTCTGAAATTCTAAAATAATATTAAATCTTTTAATATATATTATGAACATTATTATAGAGAAATTACTTAGAATAACACCTGGTTTATCGAGCGATAGCCGGTACCGCCGATGTTTACCTAAATCAATCAAAGTGGCGCTAGATGCGGGCAAAGTTCGAGGCCGGTCGGTGTCACCCGCCGTCATTAATAGAGGGATGAAGCTAAGACTCTTAATTAATGCAGATGCCCTCGCCCTTTGCCTACATGCGATCATGGCCGGACTCTCCCACAACCCCGGTTCGGGTAAAAAATCGTAATTTGTGCCCGACTCGTGTATAACATGTGAATTTATTTATAATTACCCAAAGCAATCACCTATGTTTGGTTAAGTTCTAGTTTACCAAAAAGAGTCAGAGGAAATACTTTCTTTTTTCAGACCCAACTTTCGTTACGTGCCGTCAAAGTACTAGGACGGTCCACCTCTATCAGCAAGAGATACTAATTTATTTTCTCTTTTAAACGTTTGTGAACTCTCAAAAAGCGGTGTAGATTTCCTACATTTCTCACCCTCTCAGCTATTGGGTCAACAGATGATAAACGTTATTTTCTATTCATCAGGCAAATAAGAAGAATAACCGACGTGCCTAGAGCGAGGCTGGTTTATTTTAGCTGCTTTCATAGCATAATGTCATATGGCATTCTGCTCTGGGGAAAAACCGCTGACATTCAAACAATAATTGTTCTGTAAAAAAGGGCTGCGAAATCTAAAGATAGTGTGAAGGCTCACTTTAAAGAAAGCAACATTTTGACAGTCCCTTGTCAGTACATTTATGAAAATATAATTTATGCACATAAAAACTTAAATGCTTTCTCTAGGGTGGGTGATGGCCACAACTTAAATACTAGACATAAGCATATGTTATCGATTCCCAGGTTCAGACTCTCAAAGGTTAATAATTCTTTCATGGGTAATTGTATACGTTTTTATAATAAAATTCCTAAAAAAATGTTGAACTTAAATTCAAATCAATTTACAAAGCAAGTTTAAGTTCAACTCATAAAAAAAGCTTACTATTGTATTAGCGAGAATTTAAATGATAAGTGCGCATGGACATCATTGTAATAGTTATTATTATTAAAAAAAATAAACATATTAAAAAAAAACAACTAAGAAAAACATGTATTTAAATAAAATAAACAGGGAGGAGTTTCTTGCCGGTTCTTCTTCTTATAGTGTTTGAACCGATACCTAATCAATTCATTTTGACTTTCAATAAGTGTGTGTAAACATCTTATATTGAATAAAAACTTTTTGATTTTGATTTACTTTTTTTTTGTAACGTAGCCAAAAAGTACGCTCAAGGTATTTAGAAAAGGTATGCCTCTTTTGTTCATAAGTTGTAAGAGTATCACGCATGATCTATAATTTATACTCTTTTTATGGAAACAACAGTCTGGAAATCAGCGCCGACAGCAGCATGATGTTACAAAGAAAATGCTGAGCATGCCGTTCGTTACCCATATTATTCTATTTTTCTTAACAATAATGTGAATAAAAATAAAATAATATGGGTTTGCATTCGCACGGATTCGAATAAGCGAATCGTTCGTTGGTACGATTTTATTAGGGTCATAAACCATTATTATTATATATCGCGGCTGGTATCGCGCTATCGACTCTCCCAATTCAAATTTCAATACATTATTACAGTACAATCTAGAGTATTAGAAAAAAAACCGTTTATTACAGTAATATTAGCAAATGACATTAATATAATTTTCTGTTCTAAAAAAAATCGACCCTTATAAATTGACGCTGTTAAAAAGATTTATATAAACAGCGCCAGCCCGAGCATTCCTGACGCTCTAGGCAAAAGACTAGAACGACGCCCTTTTAATCTAATCCGTGACAAAAGAAAACAATAATATAAACACATAAGTGTATAATTATTAATAAAAAAAATTAGAGTACTTAATAAATTAAATAAGAAAATCGAGGTAACAGAGAAACAAGCACCGAAGTAATGCCATAGTTGTTCAGTTTATCTTTGGTACAGAACACTAAGAATGAGAAAATCCACACGAAATATTGTCTCACCGTAGGTCTCACCTAACAAATACATGCTATATATAGACATAACAGTGCGATGCACATTTTTGCAGTTGAGGGTTTTTCTGAGTTACATTTTGTAAACTTATACCTACGGTGGTAATTAAATAAGTAAATTATAGCAATACCCCTGTACTTTAGGGGTAGAAAAATCAGACCTTCGTTCTCAAATGTTTTTAAGCTGTCCTTTTTATAAGAGTTAGAAAACTTTTTATTATATTGGAATGTGCTGTGATATAAGCTTGTTCGAACTTCCCTCGGTAAAGAAAAGTTACATAAAAGTTTATGCGACGTCGATTTTATTAAAGATTGTTTCTGAAGAGATATATTACGAAATTATTCCAATAATTCGTTTTTTTTTTCAATGAAAATGTGAAATAACATACCTACGCGTAATATTTTCTCCATTACTAGGACAAAACTATCGCATTATCTGTAATAAATCAGTGCGGTTACAGTACTCCAGTCATTTCAATCAAGCGTAGTGTCCATTCAAAATTAACACTGAATATTCACAGATCATACGTCATTTGATGTGAAACATTTTACTGTTATTTTGGTGCTGAATTATAGATAAAATCGATTGGAGTAGACATTGATACAGTAACTGAAACCTTATAAAATGCTATGGACAGGAACCGATAAATAAAATAACAGATACTATACTGTTATTCGCTGTAATACAGTATGAATCTATTATTTCTATGAACTTAAAAGGAAAAATAACCATAATATTGGATCTGGGAAAAAGTTTCTTCGCATTGTATTATGAAAACTCAAGACATTTTTTTTTTCAAAGTTTATTTACATTTAATTACAATATGTATGTGCAATTTTGTTTACCATTTTGTAAGTAGTGACATGATCCTGTTGCTGTAGAAATTTTGGGACTTCTCATCAAAAAACGTGCAAGTCGTCTTGGTAGTCCTCTCTTGATGTTAACCTGACACTATCTAAAGAATTCTGAAGAGACCGAAACAGGCGGAAATCTGAAAGTACAAGGTCAGGGCTATATGACGGATGCATTAACACTTCACAACCAAACTCTCTTAATTTTTTCTGAGTGACTAAAGATGTATGAGGTCTAGCGTTATCGTGATGAAAGACCAAACCCTTTCTATTGATTTATTCCGGCCGCTTACTCTCAATTTTTTGCTTTAATCTCATCAGTTGCTCGCAGTAAAGATCGGAATTGATGGTTTTGCCCGGCGGTAAAAGCTCATAATGAACAATACCCTTCCAATCCCACCATACACACAGCATCACCATAATGCAAGTTAGCCCGGGTTTTGTCACAGTCTGTTAAGCCTAACTGATCTTCGACCACAACCTTTTTCGTACATTCTTATCATACTTGATCTACTTTTCATCACCGTTTATCAATCTCTTCAAAAACGGCTCGGTTTCATTACGTCTTAATAAAGAATCGCAAATGAGTACACGGTTCATTAGGTTTCTTTCAGTGAGTTCATGCGTGGTACCCAAATATCGAGCTTTATTGTATACCCAGCCTTTTTCAAATGGGTCAAAACTGCTTTGTGGTCGATTCCCAGATCTTCAGCTATGTCGTAACTACTGATATGCTGACCTTGCTCTACTTTTTTCAAAAATGGCGTCCATTTGTGACAGGGCGACCACAGCGAGGTGCATCTTTGACATCAAAATTCCCGGATACAATATTGTACTAAATTGTTTTTTTCTTTGAAATGTAACCTTTTTAATGGTATCAAAACCAACCAGATACAACTAGTACAGCCAAAAAGATTCTCTTAAAAGTATATACAAACTACATGCAAAAGACTTTTTCCACGACTAAGATCACTCTTGCTTTCGCTTGTCTTTTATCACAGAACATTTTATCTCAACAACCACAAAAGGTTAGTTATTCAGCATAATGTTAGTAAGCCTTAGTGTCGCGCACATGTCTCAACAATTAAGGATAATAAACAATTTTATTGGGTTCTAGTTGGTGTATATTTACAGGTTAGTGCTGAAATTGGCTTCCACAAAAAAACCTGTTTGTAGCACCTACTGAACATGGAATCAAATTTTGTATATTTATATGCCCCCCTCCCTCCTCCTCCTCCTCCGCCAACCTTCTGGGTATTTTGCTGTGATTTCTTATTCTCAATACATCTGTTGAATCAGATTTATTTTTGGATGTTATGTGCGACACAGTCTAAATTTTATAATTAAACCAATTGCTGACACAAAACTGGTGATCCGAAATTATTAGTTTATACACTAGTAGATAGTATATACATATGCCTTTATAATAACATTCAGTTGCACTTATATTTTTTTAGTATTCTTGTTTAAAAAAAAAATCGATAACTTTCGCCAAAAAATAACTCAATTTTAGATACTAACCACTGATTATGTAATAATTTCGAGTGGAAATTTTACACCGTTTTAACAATCACGCAACCTGAGCCTTTTGATGGAAACATGCGCTACGTTCAAGCGTGCAATTTATAATGCGCACTAAGCGTTCTCGCGGAACACGTTTTCGTTACGGGCGAGTTTCAGTTTGTGCACGTCACTATGTAACATCCGTGTAAGGCATGTTATTTGATCTCATGTTAAAAGTTATATTTATTGCATCGTCTAAGGAATCTTTTGAAAATACTGCTCTTAAGGATTTCATAAATTTTATATTCCTTATCTTTAGCTAAGCAGTTTTAAGTCAATACTAACTTCAAAATTTACGAAAAAAAAACCTTTTACATAGGTTTTTGCTTTAAAACTTGAAAGATTAAGGCCCCTCGTTATCTTGGCGTTTATACAAATGGGTTAAAAAAAAATGGGGTCATGTCAAAAAATGTCCCTACTACAATTTTTTTTTCCAATCTCTTAGCTAGTGAAATATATATCATAGAGATAAAACTGGCATTCCCTCCTTTCAGGTGTCCATTACTGTTGAATGAATTGAATGATACTAAATTTTGACACATAGCATCGCTGTCAAATAGCTATAATTTTTCACAAAGCGTTATTTTTTTAATATAGTTTTTTAAATTATTCTCTTTGTTTAGTTGGTTATAAAAATATAGGAAGCCATGTAAAAAACTCTGGGAAAATATATGGGAAATAACTCTACTTTTTGGGTCTCGGGAAAGATTATTCCCGGAGTTATAACAAATCAAAGTTTGTGTTTTTACGACCCGCCCTTGACGTCACTCGGTTCCGCTACGTTCAAATTATCCACGTTGACCCATAGTAATGTAACCGAGTGACGTCATGGCACCATTTATTTAAAAAATTCGTCTCTTCGGAATTTTTATAGATATCAATAAAATTCTTTCACTTATTAATTTTTCTTAATAAATATATCGTATTTCTATAAAATTCAAACATGCCATGACCCGTTCATTATTACAGGTTTTTAATATTTTTGACTAAACATACTGAAATCCCTTTATGAAATATATATAGATAGGAAATAAAAACATACATTGCAGTAGCATTTTTTTTCGTGTTTTACCGTGTTGGATATGCCAAAAAGTTTGTGGGCAAATATTATTCAGAAACTACTCACCGGATTAAATTCATAACGCGTTTAGGAGTTCGGCTCACCTGTCTCGTTCAACTTCGGAATTTTTAAATTAAATTTTTGATGCTGTTCTAACTCTACAAAGTCGTAACTTTTAAATATTTATTTTCATTACTAGAGCTAAATTTAGAGACATGTGTTGTTGTTTGAACTACAAAATTTTAATTCGATTCCCTACCCAAGCCATAATGTATTAGATGAGCTTCTGTTATGCTTTATTAAGCTTTACAATATTTTTTTTTATGCTTTTATTTGGTTGCGAGGGAAAACTACAGCGATCATTATACCTGAGCACGCATATTGACGATCTAAAAAAAAGTAAACAATAGAGTTTCAAAGTTTCGTAATGGCGTTATATTTTATACGTATAAATTATAAAAACGAAACAAGTTACATTTTATGTTTACGTTTTATATTCATTCATATTTACGTGTGTAAACAATATGAATTAATTTCGAAACTCAATGATCGTAACCTTGAAAATTAAGGTACGTACATTGACTAAAGGGGGCCTTGGAAGGTAACTGTATGCAATTTGTAAATGTTCGTTCAAATTAATTGAAGAACTTAAAAAGGGCGATGGTTCGAAAGGGGCAACACTTCACTTTCAATTCCTTATTAATGGAATGGATGGCGCTAAATCTCGTAATTAATGCAGGTGCTCGCGTCCGGACACAGTTGCCGAGGTCCTGAAGGGATCTTAGGCAATTATCGGAAATTCCGATTCTATTAGATATGTCAGGTACCAAACCCATTTGGTTGTAACCAGCGTAACCGACCTACATCTAATAATCCAGGAAATAATAAGAAAATTAAACTACAATATAATACCAGTTTTCGATTTGAATATCCATTACGTAAAGACGTTACGAAGCACATTTGCTTAAATATAAAGAAGTAAATGTAAATCCATGTCATTCTTTAATATGCGATGCAAGGAGGCAACACATGTGCTAAAAAAAAGTAAATCGTTATTCAATAATATTTTTTTTTACAGCACGACATATTTAAAATTTTCTGTAATAATATTTTATGGGCCAATAACATGAGTTTGTGTTCTAATGTATTTATTTTTTGTTATTGAATCCGGTATTATGAATCTTAAGTTATTTAAAAAACTTTATTTTCTTTAAAAAAAAAAGAAAATCTTAACAGTACGACTCATTCAAGTAAATCACCTATCATTTCGGAGAACTTTTCATACCAAATGAACTATTATTAAAATCTCGTGTTTTAACTGAAACTCATATTTTGAGTGAATGCGGCGCGTTCAGTTCACAGAATGCCGGGTACGTCAGACAGGTATGACACCAAACGCAATTCTGGCGTGCGTTATTGATTTTCACCGCCTGCGGGCGTGGCCAAATCTGTGCGAGAGGGATCACACTAGTACACTCTTATTAAATTAGAAAAAGAGCCTCGAATTTTGCCCACTTCGTATTCCAATTTGGGACCTACCCATTAGCGCCGATTCTTGTGTAAAAACATTATCCCAAGAATTATGGTTGTTGAAGTTGGAAAATCTCAACTATCGATTGCAACATTTCTTTGTAATAACATTATGTACCTATACTCGTAACAAACGGCGAACGGTGTAGGTAGCGTTGCTATTGAGATTTTACTACAAAATTAAGTGAAACGTCTTCGTAACAGTTTTAACTTAAGAAAACAAAGTTAAAACGGAAAGAAATAGATTAATTTGAATCATTTTAATTAAATAAACGTCACAACCATTCAAGAAATGCAACCTGATGCATAAAATCAAACATCAAATGCGCAACATCGGACGGCAGGGTTGTCACAAGCCCTGTTTAACCGAAATGTCATTTAAATTTTGTAGTAAGTTTATTTGAATTTATATTATTGTGTAAGTACACGACAAGACACATAAAATCGTTTAGTTTATGAAACTTAATGAATTCAAGTAAATTTTCAAAGGTACACTAAGCCAGAATAACTATTAATTAGTCATAACCTAAGCCCATTTGGCATTTTATTTTAATTTTCTGACAACTTTTCGTACTGTATGCGATGAATCTTGTCAGATATCAGTGACTTGATATTTTATTCTTGGAACTCAACAAGTAAGAGTGACCGACGCAGATGGGAGCGGGCGTACAACGAATGAATGACAACCAGAACACGTTCAAACTAAGTCTGGAAGTAAAATACTCCAATAACTCACTATATTTATAACATACGTCAGAAAAAACTTTTGGTTTGATTTTTTGTGTCGTAGGTATACGTTGGATAACGAACTGGTATTTATTATTTTGAGTTAAATAAAAATATTTGTGTAACTATATATGTGTAAATTTATGTATTGTTTTGTGACAAAGATATTATTTTAAAACATCAGTATGGCGCAACACATACCATGATTTAAATATTCCAAAATATCGAATCTATATGGAAATATGCAGGCGTCTTTGAAAAATAAATAGAGGTAGGTATAGTAATATCTTGAATATAAAGCATAAATATCTGAATTCGGAATTGTTCGATTTATAAACTTATCGTTAACAAAGAATACATATTTTACAGATACACTTAGTTGTCTAAAAAGGATTACTTTTTTCAACTTTTTAATTATAGTACAATCAGAATCTGAACATATTGTAAAAAAAATTTTTTCTGAAACTTTTTGGTTTTGCATGTAAGCCACAAACGCAAGGAAACCCAAATACACTATCTAAAAAGTTTAGAAATAGAAAAATATGTTTGTGTACTTTTTGTGGCTAGTGGAAAAATTGCTGATTTCGATTCAATTAACATTTTTGCTGTTCTACAGTATGAAAACGAAAGTAAAAGACTTCAGACCTTATGAAGAGAAGGAACTCACCTACGTAACCTTAACTGATGGAATTCACCATCGCAATGGTATACTTGCAATGTTTCATCATTCTAAGGTACAAGAAATAGAGATAGTAACAAATTAAGTACTGCATAAGGGGTCCATTTCGTAGCCTACTAAAAGAATAGCTTACTTGTCCCGATCGATATTGAAGAATAGCCAACAAAATCTTAATGAGTAAATTAAGGAGTCGGAGATCTATAAACGCGACACCTTGTAAGAGATTTTTAAGTTAAAGAAAGTAAAAACAAATCTGTTAAAATTTTTCATTGTAATAAGTTAAAGAAGAAATATGATTACTTTTACGGAGTGGTTCACGTTCTGGGTTAAGTAATTGAAACGACTTTCGTTTTACAATTCTCGCATTGATTTGCACTCGGAACAAAGGCAATTTGACACTAAAAAATAAAAAAGGCCGCCTGGCGGAGCACAATCAAGCCCCTCAAGTGCAGAAACATAAATGAAGCCATTAATTATCCGCGATCCCAGTTATTCTTCCGTCCCGCAGACCGGGCGCCGCCGGCTCCCTTCCCGCGTCCCTCTACAGCCCTCCCTTTTATATTTTCTCTTTTCGGTTAAGTTGTCGAAAGTTAATTGAAGGGATATTTCTGTAAGGGACGCCGTAAATAGCTCAAGTAGAAACAATCCCGTAATGAGTTTTCAGTACTCAGCGACGAGATCATCTCTGAATTTTTCACGCTGCTTTTTTAGTAAAGGCGCTTTTTTTCCGTTTTTCCCTCTTTTCAGGGGCTCGTAATTAAGCGGACCATTTCATACGTCCATCTGTTTATGTTTTTTTGCCTGAGAATCAAAGATCTTTTACACATTGTAAAAAAAGTAAAATTTATTACATTCTTTTTCACTAATAAATTAGTTCCATCAATTCATCCGAAGATGTGTCACTAATTTTGTAAATTAATTTTATTCCTACCGAGAATGTGTCGCACGTTTGTTTTAACGCGAAAGCACATTTCGCGAGCTAAAAGGGTCGCACATCATTATCTAAGCATATAAGTGAGAATATTTGAGACTGGAGCACAGAGGAGAGAAGGGAGGCGCGGGTGGCAACGCGGTGCATTGTTTACAAACACAATGGATGACCTCCGCGGAGTCGTTAACCCACCTCCGAAGCCGAGCTCGACGCACACCGTAGTTCTGTTAGTACAGTGGCATGTAACTATTTCGCGCATTGCGTTTTTTTTTTCATCAAACTGACATACTTTGACGTAACTGACCTGTTTATGAGAATTAAATAAATGTCAGTTGCCTTTACAACAACAGTTCTGCTTTTAAGGAATTTCTCGATTAAGTACAATGACAGAAGCATTTGGATATTGCCGCCTAATAATGTTGAAATAAAAATAAATTACTGTTGAATTTAAAATTTATAACATACTATGAATAGGTCACTTCTAAAGGGTGTAATGTATATATATACATCGACGACCGCTTAGCCTAGTGGGTAGCGACCCTGCCTACGAAGCTGGAGGTCTCGGGTTCGAATCCCAGGTCGGGTCAGTATTAATATGATGAATATTGATACTGGTACCGGGTCTTGGTTGTTATATGTATGTGATGTCTTCGCAAAAATATTTATATATGTATATATTATAAAGAATATTTAAGTGTGTATATCAGTTGTCTAGTAACCCATAACACAAGCATAATACTTGCTTACTTTGGGACTAGATGACGCTGTGTGGGAAGTCCCATGTATTATTATTATTATATATATATATAGTCAATAAAATAAATACTTATCAATAAATAGGCATCTTACCATGTTAAAGTGAAATATTAGCGTAAAATCAAATGACACAATTTATATAGAGTATTTAACATGAAGTTTAAAGACAGCAGCGTTTGGTTTTGATCAGGTTTTAATATAGTCAGAATGGTCACTTCGTAGCGTCCAAACTGCCAAACGCAGTTTCGCGGAGGTGACCGGCGCGAGGAGACCTCGGAGACTGAAACTCGCCGTCTTGCACCAGCTAGCTAGAGTATGTGTGGTTAGACGGTAAACGCAGAAGAATGCTTCATAGTCATTTCTTTCTTTTATGGTATTTAAACATATTTGTTGTTACGAATATCGTGTAAAGTTAGTGAGTATACTAGGGAACTGCAATTATTTGTTGAGTTGCGGTTACGATACGCTCTATAGTTCACAGTAGGTGAGGCGATGTCTCGATCTCATCCTCCAAAAATAAACAACATTCATGATAAACGACGATAGTGGCTCTATTAAAGTATGTAGGTACATAATTTCTAGCAAGTTACCAAAATTACAATTTAAGTGACGCAACTATACTCATTGCCATGTCTATGACGAATACCCGTTAAGGCGATTCGATAGCATTTCAAGAATATTGAAACCTATTAAAACGTAGGTACAGACCGATTGTATCCGTGCCGACGTTGGAGTCATTACGGATATGAACTGGAGCCCGTTGTGCGGTGAGCGCGACACATGACACCGGCCGTGTCGGAAGCTGTCACGTGAATTGCTATATTTGGGTTCGGTTCTTTGCCAAGACATAGAATTATCATCCGGTGAACGATGATCTAGTATAATGTGCGGACACACAAAAATATTACAATACTAAAAAACTGGCAAAAAGGGATTATACGTCGTCGATTTAAGTTCCGTTCCGAACGAAATATTTTTGAAAGACATGTCAACTTGAGACTTTGCACAGTAAATAATCTATTAAAAATACGAATATAAACGTGTTTTACTGATTTAAAAAATACAGTACAAAAAGTCCATTCTTTACGGAGGTAAACAAAGACGGTAAACAAAACTTTTTGGAGGTAAAAAAAATATTTCAAGTATAATGAAATTTTAAATACAAGAATTATGTTAGTATATTTGAAAAACACTGCCCTAACTCATGCACCTATTCATAATACAGAATATATAATAACTTCATATGAAAAAAGGGAAGTGGTAAAATTCAACTGTAAGGTTGTAAAGTCTATCCGTTATATTAGACCTCAGACGCCGGCGTCGGTATCCTTTGAGGCGGCAGCCAAGTGCCGGCGGCTTTCTTTTTGAACTTTTGTCGGTATGCGGTGTCCACGTGTCAAAGGGTGCAGGTTAATATAATGGACAAACTATAGGTATGGTGCTGTCAAACACATGTTTAAAAAGATTTCAAAAGATTGATTCGATCATTGTTGAGTTCGTCCGAGGTTGTGTGATTGTAATTAAAACTCATAATAGCTTTAGTAAAACATTATCGATATGAACATAGGATTTGAACGACTAGCAAAAACTATCTTTCTTCCCGCGGCTTCGCTCGCGTGGACTACATAATTGTACCGGGACCCCTTTTTTCGGGATAAAAAGTAACTTATGTCACTCTTCAGTTTATAAACTATAGCTAATACAAAAAATTATAGCAGTGCCGGTACAACTAAGTAGTCCACGCGAGCAGAGCCAGGGGCAGAAAACTAGAAAGAATTTTTGAAATCAGTTCAGAAGTTTTTGAGTTTATTTGTTACAAACATATTAAAATACAAATATTTCCTCTTTTATAATATTAGTGTAGATAAAGCAACGATTTATGAATGTATCAATAAATTAAACGATCAAACGCACCACAAAACAACAAAATAATAGTGACAATGATTAACATAACAAATACAAAACAAAGTATTAGTTCCATTTTGTTTTCCACTAACGTTCCGTTTAAAAAACCGATAAATGCTTCTGACAAGTCCCTAATTTATATGTGACCTGCTTATATTATAATTAGACGTGATTAATAGAATTTATGAGCTTCATGTGTCGACGGGTTTCTAATGTCTATTAACTAACTTTATATATATATCATAACGTTGTTTATGCAATTATTTTAAAGCAAAAACTTTTTTTCATATTAGGCATATGATCGTTCAGTAAATTAATTTGACAGCAGCGCTTGGTTTTAATAGAGTCATAAATGTCAGTTCACAGTATTGAAGTGACATTTCGCATTATCGGCGAGTTGAAACCGGTATGCGGGGATTTTTCGGGGGTGAAGAGCGCCGCGCGGCGCGACTTTGCGCACTGAAACTCGGACTAAAACTCCCCATTATACACCGACTAGCTATAGTATGAATGTATAGTATATGTAGTATATATATGTAATATAGTATAAATGTAGAATATAGTATAAATATTTCACATGATCACACGAGTCCCGGAAATCCCAAATAGTATAATAGTTTTAATTTGTAAAGGCTGCTAACAGCATAATGAAATGTATATGTAAAGAGATATGTAGTTAATTTAAAATAGTATTTTTATGTCGTTATTAAGTGTATTTTGACGCAGAGTTATTTTGATTATTCGAACGTTTATCTAATCTGGGGCGATTTCTTATTGAGTTTATAACGCACTGTAAGCCAGTGCAGGACAGACATCAAAATTTCTCTGCCGTCATCACGGAATCCGCAATAATGCGTGGTTTTCCACCGACGTGGCCAAGTATTTCCACGATAGGAAAGTAAACAATTCTTAACTACGGAGAAAAGTCAACTAAATGCGAATGGTAGGTGGGTTCTAGTGGTGTGTAGGTGTGTACCTGGTACTTGCAATTAGTGTTCTGCAATTAAGCTATAAGTAAGGAATGTTTTTTTTCTCTGCTTTCAGTTAAGAGCCGGAATTATGTCACATGAATTTATCATTTTTACATTTTTACCGCCTTACATCCACACACTTCTCGCCTCTGTAAATAATTACTTTCGAAGAATTATGCGTATAGTAAGGTATTTTAATCATTCAAAGGCAGGCATACATTGTGCTACTTGCAATGTTCTTCGAAATGATAGCAATGAAAAATATGAAAATGATTTTATCGTGTTCTGGAGGATAGCTCCCCAATATCCGGCCGAACTATCGACGCCGACTGGCAGGCGACAGCCGGCATCACGGGTGCGCCCCGTGCACCGACACAAATTACATTATTCCTCTTGTGTCAGTAAGATAGGAATCACATTGCGTCTTTAAATAAAACCACTTAAACGACAAATAGGATTCAAATAATTCTAACAAAAGTATAATTTTATTAGCATTATTGCTGTAATTTTAGATAAAATTTTGTAAGAGTACTTTCATGATTTTTTCCATCAAACGAAAAAAAAAACGTAAAGGCGTTTTGGAAATAGCTAACGGATAAAGAAAACTCTAAACTTAGGCTTCCAAATTGTATACAGATATTGAAGCAATATTTTAAACAATATATACCTTTGCACGAAAACTTACCGACTCTTGACAGCATTAAAATTTTCGTGTATTTTTCATAAACAAACAATTTTGATAAATTTGTAATTAATTGATTTTTATTTGCCATCTACATTCAATTGTCAAGGCAATTGCAGATATTTAGAAACATTAAAAGTTAAGACTAAATGAACAATATAAATACAGACACGACCAATTCAACATTCGTTGTCATATAAGCTATATTATATATATATTATAAATAATATAATATAAATATTACTCAACGTTCACATTTTTTTTGGGCTCCGTAGGTACATCTGAGATGAAAAACGAAAGTCTTATAGGAAGCCTCTGGGAACCATAAAAGAACCCTCTGGCGCCTGTTTGTCCATCTGTCACATACACAGCCTATTTTTATATTATATATATTATTATATATATTAGTACCAAATTTCAACTTTTTTCGTCAAGCTCCCTACTTGACGAAAAAAGTTGAAATTTGGTACTATTAATATACAGAGTTTGGTCACCTCACCACGAACGTATAATGTGAATAAACGAATTTTTACTTTAGGCGGCTAATTTAAAAAGTTTTGTCTAATGCAACGTGTGATATATCATAAGAAAGTTCTTATTGTGAGAAATACAAATTCTACAATGTAATTTCTCGAAAGACAGAATTAATAAGTGAAGTTTTAATAAATAATAAATGCATTTGCGAGTATATTATCCGACTGAAACTATACAACACGTGACCGAGTGGCCAGCCTTGCTCGGAAACGTCACGTGGGCAGCCACATCCGACGCCATTCCACCGCTACTGGGAAACAATCCCCTATACATAAATAGCGTAATAGTGTACTTTACTCGTACCATGCATTACGAATGCACAGATTGACAAGTTTTAATTTGCGTTTCAATTATTTTGCGCAGTCATATAAATATTAAAAGTGGCTTAAGAAGCGTTTCGAATATATGACATACTTCTCATGGGCACATCACCCTATTTGAAAAGTGTGTTATGTATTTAAAACGCTTCCTAAACCACTTGATCGAGATGGACCATAAGCATATGATCCTCGTTTCATTAACGAAGAAAGGATCTGTATTTTTTTAGGATAAACCTGATTCAATTCGAATTTCAGGCCTTGGGCTCCGTTTCACAATCAGATTATGCGTTTTAAATGATTCTAAACTCTATGTAATTCAGTATAACAAGGGAATAATATTAACTGGATGTACTCACTTGCTGCTTTATGAAAAATTAAAAGGAAGGGAAACCTAAAAACGTGATAAATAACCACGAAAATATTTTTGTAGAATATGGCACTCGTTCACGAAGCTCTACAATATATTACTTAAAATTCGGTCTTACAACTAAGGCTCGTTGTCATTAAGCATTCTTTTTCAGCTACAATTTTCATAATTACCGCCATTGTTTTAAGGTGATATTTTTCATTCTTCTAAACAAAAGCAATTGTTCCTTTTTCCACGGTGGCGGAAAAGAAATAGTTAATGCAAACCGACAATAGCATCTTGCTTCTGATATTAATAGAGTTTTAATGGCAACATTTGTTTGTGTTACAGCTGTATCATTAACAACTGTTGACTTTTGTTTTATTGCGCAATTATTAGAACAAATGGGCTGACATCCCCTTAATATAATGTGTAAATCATAAGATGATCGCTTTATTCTATAACAAGGAATTAATTACACATATAAGTTCATCGCGTGTACTGCACATATGTCTTTGACTAGATTTCATTTAATTCATAAAAGTTCATATACCAAATGAGCTATAAATTATTTTAAATGTTCCAGCAATGTAGGCCAAGACATATAACTTGAAGTTTTCAAACAGAACGCGGAGCACTTGAAGTATACAGCGCAGCGTCGGAGGCTCGAAGAGCGAGCGATTACGTCATATGTGTGTTCTCCCGTACGCCTAGAGCAGGCTGTATGGAGTTGGCATCATCGCAAAAGGACGCAGTTACGCGTTACTTGCTGACGCGGCCAGCGGCTTTGTACACGGACTTGGCATGGCATCGGCCCAGTCTAGTCGCACGGATAATAATTTGGGCGCGCTCCCATCCACCTATGCAATGTTATTGGATTGTCATAATTTAGCTTTACGTATTGGCTACGTAGCTTGGAACGAGGGCAAACTCCGAGTGCTGTAGGACAACTTTCCTGTGTTAAGGAATGGAATTAGTTTTATGTTGATATTTATGTGTTTATCTACCACTCGACTTGCTTCATTTTACTTGTTGTTTTACTTACGTAATTGAGTTTCAAGATTGCTTTTATGTATTACATGTATTAAACTAATATTTCTTCTTTTTTCGTAAAACATTGCCAACACTTGTAATTAATTAAGTTTTCTATTTTGCTGTCGATATTATTTCTTCATATAGTTTTTTTAATATAAATTTTTCATGCATTTCTAATTTTAATGCGGTACCCGTCTTTATATGACCGCGAGAATTGGTTTGTATTTTTATATTTACACAAAAATCTACTTTAAAAAAAAAATATCTCTATGGCGTAACATACTGTTTGCGACGTAAAAAAAACGTCATTGAAAACTTCTAGTCTATGCAAGTTATGTAGTATTTATTATTCATAATAGAAGGCATTAAATAGGTCACGTTACATATTAGTACAAAAATATTACCTGTAACAGGTATTTTAGTTTGAAAACTAATAATTCGAAAACAATGCAATACTTTTTAGTCGTTATAACTAAAATTGTTACACATTTAATACAAAAGGCCTGTCATTAGGCATTGGTATTAGATACAAGTGCTTATTACAGTTTGAATACGTAACACGTAAAAGGCAAATACGTATTGTGGCCAGAATAAAGGTCGCCGGCACATGGGCGTGGGAAAACCGGCGGTATTATACGTTTCTGCACAATACCACCAACAAACGTATGCGGTGAAAAGATGCATCCGACAATGGATGCCGTTGGAAATCTACCGCGCTTGATAAACCTGCGATGGATAGGTATGCGCGAAACGGGTTTGAATTGAGCTATCTCGAAAGCTCACTTCTTTTACAGAATACGTGAAAATATATGGTCTTAAACAAACACTACCTAAACTATGTAATAAAAAAGAATATTTCAATAAAGAACCAAAATATGTCTTTTATATTATTAGAACAGCAAATAAAAAGGTATTTTAAATACTCGTTTATTTCATACAAGATTGATGTTATGGTGCAAAGATTTAACAATTAGTAAATAATAATGTACAATTTTATCTTTATTTTTAGTGTTCCATAATCGGACAAGAAACCCTTATACTTTTTCAACGTATATCTATCTGTCTGTCTCTCTGTCCGTATTACCATGTATAACCATTTACTCGCGGTTTATTAGTTTACAAAGCTGTTGCATATTTCTAACCGCTACATGGAAAAACAAGCTAAACTTTTTTGTTACTGACTTCCGGTACGAAACCGTATACGACTCGAGTGTATCGTTGTACAATTATTTTAAAAAATTTATTCGTTCTTACATGGTTTTTCTAAGCTCACAATTAGATGAAAATGGTGAAAAAAATTAAAGTCGTAAACTAAAAACAATCATGATCAATCACAAAAACACATGAGGTTAGTGACCTGGTTCCGAACTTCCATTTGACACTATTTTTTGAAACAGCCTGTATGTTGTTTTATCAGAGTGTACCTAAAAATCAAAGTGAGCTTAAAGATTAAGCTTATGAACTTTATATAAACTTTTTAAAAGGGACTCCATAAAAGCAGAATTCCCTTTGTGGAAAATAAAATGGCAACAACAGTTAGAGGAAATTGTCCGACATGTGCGATTGAAGCTATTGGACAGTGCAGTAACATACAAATATAAATAAGCTTTTAAAAGTGTAGACTACTCTACCTGTTACAAATTTTCCGAAAGGACATTTTCAGAACTGACACATCTTAAAACGTGTCTAAGAAATTCTACGAGTAAAGCATGTAGTCAGTGTTGCTATCGATCCATCGCAAAATGAATACTAATTAACACTGAGAATGTTGCACATTTGTTCCGTAAGAAGAAGGCTAGAACGATAAATTTACTTTTGCATTAAATATTTTGTGAAAAAGAAATATTTTTTCCGGCTACACACGGCCTTGACCGTCGGAGATGTTGATGGGATCAAAGGTAATATTTTTTGGTTCAAGGATTGTTTATGGGATCGGGGATATTACCGTGGGACAGGATATTTGGTTTTTGGGTTCAGAGAAGTTATGGAGTCAGAGCTGTATTTTTGAATTCATGGGTCAGGGAAATTATTTTGGGGTTTGAGGATGTCATTTCTGTGTTCAGAGATTTGATTTAGGGGATCAAGATTGTTATTTTTATATTCAGGTATGTTATTTTGGAGTCTAAAGAAGATTAATTAATCAAAATCCATATTATTTATTTATTTTTTAAATAACATCACCAATTACTTAATATATAATTCTTTTGTGTCATTTTATAACGCATGTAGATAACACGAACACATCACAGTAATAAAATGCAGGCTTAATAAATGTCCGGGTGCATTCACAAGTCTGCGGCGTGTCTCACAAACGCAATTATCATTATCATACAAATGTCGTCATCACAATCTGGAGACTCGGTATTTGCGCCGACGACGTTTTTTTATACTTCATAATAGTGACAGATGTAATATCTAGTGTCATTTGAATGAGAAATCTTGTCAAGTGCGAGTCGGACGTGTGTGATGTGGGTTCCGTACTCTAAATCGTTGCATTATCTATTATGTTTTCTTTGAATCCCACTCTACCATACTATAGTAACCTACTACCATACCACACGTACCATACAAGAGTAACCGCTAGATCAATTGAATTTATTAGTCTTCGGTGAAATTAAGCAATGGATTTTATACATATTTTCTTCACTAATATTTTTCGTTTTCCGCGGGAATTGAATAATTTAAAATTTTTGTTTAGGGTTTCCTGTAGAGTATAAGACCTGGAGACTGTATTTTATCAAAATCGTAGACACATTTACGTATATTTTCATTAATAAATTTTAAATTATTCATTTTAAAGTTATAATAAAATACAGTTGTATTTTTCATAACGAGCTTATTCATTTAACATATTATATGATGCACTCAAAAAATGTTTTTTAATTTGCTACTTTGACCCTCAACACGGGAAGTCGTTTATCGCTTAGGTTTTTCTGTAAAATATATGTTAGACCCTATATTTCGTATTTCGACTAAAATTTTAGGCTTAGTAGTATAGTAGATTTATTATTTATTCACATATTATTGTGATGACATTATTTTAGTAATTATTGTGGTGACATTATTATTGTTTTAATTGTTATTGTGATGATATTATTATTATTTTAGTTATTATTGTGAGGAAATTATTATTATAAATAAGATAAATTTAAATTGAAATTAATTAAGAATCATTAAATTAAACAAATAGACCTCTTAAATTGCTGTGCTCTCACGGGGCGTCACGTAATGTATAAGATGATTTTTTCTGAATCACCTAAAAATGTACATGTGACAGTGCAATAAAAAATTGAATTGAATTGAATATAGATTATAGGGGTGAACAATACATTTTCGTTTGTTTTCATTAATATGTTTTGCTTTAAAACATATTTATTCGAATGTGTCCTTTGCTAGCGTTCTGTAGCCAAATGGCACAAAATTCCTGCAAATTTCGTCCTGCCCATCTATTCGTCTGTCTCTTTGTCTGTCCCTCTGACATAGGCATTTTAAAATATGTGTAAAATGTCTAAATATCTATGTATCTATTATAAAAAGATATTTAAGTGTGTATATCTGTTGTTTGGTATCCATGGTACAGGCCTGCCTAGTCAGGGACTAGATGAGCATTTGTGAGATGTCCTAGATATTATTATTATTTTACTTAGTGGCTATTTGTACTATATAGATGAAATTTAAAAGGTGGGTGTAATTTATGAAACGCTGTACAATAGTGAAGCGATAGGTATTACGGAAAAACTTTTTTGGGGTAAGTCACGATACATGAACCTAAGGGACGAACACGAAATTTGCCTTTAGGTTTTCAAAAATTACAAAGCAGTTTCAAAATCTCGTTCACTGTGCCTTGTCCGATACGCATTTGGCCAGTTTAGTTCAACTCAATTAATAATTACATTTATTTTTAAAATTCAGAATTTAATTTCCGATTTAATTAGAGCTTTAAAATAAGCAAAACATATTAACTGAACAATTTGAATTATGTTCATAAAGTCCACTTTCCATTTAAAACAATCTATCAAAATAATAATGTGGTTTCCTTCCGTACTATTACTTCGTCCGCTAAAAAATATTTTAGGGTAATTTTTAAAGTTTTATAAAATATTCGTACGTGACAGGTTTTAAAAAGCCGTTCAGAAGTCTAGAGGCGCGGGTCTGCGGCTACGTTCGCTAAGCCAACGCGGCGCGACCATTAAGAGCCAACCCCGATGCCGCACGCCCATTAATTTAATAGCACGTTTTCTTTACCACCGCTGTTATTACTGCCTCTTACAGTTTGTGAAGCAACTAATTCGGCCGAGAAACAACCAAACACCAGTCTACTGGCTTGTTTTAAAAATACTTAACACATTTCCACTCTTTGACTTGAAAAAGACTTGCTTTGTTTTTTTTTGCTTTAATTTATGGATAAAAAAAAATTGTAATGACTTATAAATAGGAAAGAGCTTAATTTTAAGTCCAATGTACAGGCGAAGTAGCAACCCGACCCTCAATAAAAAATTATGATTTTAAAATTTTTTGACTATTTCAATTTGCGCAGACTTGCTCAAAAAGCTATGCAGTTGCAAACATTAAACAAATACACTAAGTCATGACGAAATACGTCTGAGAATTTTCCGTTTGGGGGTCTATATCAAGTAGTAGACAAATATTTCCAAGTCGCGCTCAAAAAGGGTAAAAAATTTTCACAGACCTTTAATACTATTTTATTCCCCATTAAAACGCTCTTCTAATTAAATCGTCTTCATGCAAGTATGGACGAAGGAATGGGAGAACGAAGGATTCCTGAACCTGAACTGGAATGAAATTAAAACTTAACTTGAAAGTGCTGAAGAAGTTCAGAGAGCATACCCAGATCGTGTTAGTGGCAGATGAGATTACATACTAGTGCTTTGCCCCCGAACTTTGTTTTGTAGCGTCTAAGTTTTGTAGAGTTTTATTATATAGATTCCAATATTAAGAACTAGCTGAAGCATATATTAACCACTGTCATTATAACATTAATACAAAACATAAACTACATACAGATCTATCAGAAAAGTAATGTAACTAGACGTATCTGCAATTTGCAGGACAATTTGAACCTAATGTATTTAATAATAAAGTCATTTTATAGTATTTATGACTGTCTCATATTAAAATTATTTCATTGGATAACTTCGAGCAAATCTGCACGTCCGATGTTAACCTATTCCTATAATATTATTTTTCTGATACGTCTGTATTCTAAAACAGTTCTATTTATATAGAAAACTATTACAAATTAATTAATCTTTGCTTCTATTTCTTTAATTCTATTTCAAAGCTATTTCATTATCATTATCAGATTCCTAGGTGAACCGTTTTCTTTCTTTTTAATTTAATTTAATTTCTGTATTGCAAACAGAACTGTTTTCGGCGCATATTTCTTGTGCGAAGCTCTCATTAAGCTTGAATAAAATGGGAAACTGTACTACCTTTATTTGTGAAGATTAAGTTACATTTCTAAGGAAACGGATGTTAATTAACGTATTCAGGCAAAGGCTACATTGAAAGGATGTAACAAAAACACAGCCAAGTGCGAATTGGTCTCACATACGGAGGGTTCCGTATTTGTCTTACTTATTCAACAAATTTCCAAGGTGGGAATAAAATCTGTAGTAAACATTTGAAAAGATCTTTCAACTTTTCGAAAGTTTCTTTCGGTTTCTTTACACATGCGCAATAAATAGCTCCAAATGATTTTTGTTGTATCCTTAGAAGAAATTTTGAAATAATACACAAGAATTTTATTGAAAATTTGTCTCGCTATTGTCGGTTGTATTCTTCAATGAAATATATACACGAAGTCATGTCAACAACGCAATGCTACAGCTATTAAGACGTTTTTGTTACTAAGAAAATAAAGAAGTTGAGGGAAATAATGGGTTCGAAAATGAATTCAGAAGCTTACTAAGCTTCAGAATTTAGGTGCCGTCTTTGAAAATTTAACAATAGAAGTGAAGCTTGGAGACAATATTAATGTGGACATTTTAATTATTTTTATAAATTCTTTTTTTATTTGCATGACAGCGTCCGATGTTAAAATACTTGAAATAGTAAAGTAGAAAAATAAACACAAGTTTTAATTTTTTCGTTAAATTTGACAATTTTTTGTATGGAAATGTTTGTTACATGTTACAAAAATGAATTGTTCGTATTTGCTTTATACATAAAGGATCCCACATATGCCCTAGTAGCATTACTGGAACCGTAACATTTTTCTGTTTGGGGCGCGGCGGTATCTTCACCCCCTCCACCCAGCCCCCTGGGGCAAAATAAATTTTCCCTCCACATCTTAAAATATACTACATGATGACGACTAACTGTGGTAAAAAGGATTTGTTGAAGAAATGAACAATCGTTGGACTAAATGACTACTATGTCGTCTTTTTTCTTGCACAAACTTTACCAAACTGACCGCCAAGTAAAAAGATATCGAGGCAATATGTTGCTTGTAAGATGAAACAAGCAAAAAAGTTTACTTGCCGGCACTTGTATTAAACTCGAAATAAATTGCGCTAGATTATTTATTAACAAGTATTTACAGCTTCAATAAATTTATTTGCATCAACTTTCAGATGTTATTTTTCAAAGTTCGAAAAAAAATTTCATTTGCATTCATATTACCAATTCTGTTTTAAAGAAATTTGCGTAACTTTATTCAACTATATACTTGAGCCGGTCATCACGAGGGGAGGCTTAAGCCACTGCAGTGGGACATTAATAGGCTGATGGTATGGTACATGTATAGTCCACGCGGGCGAAGTCGAGGACGCTCACTATCAAACTTAAAGCCAAAAAACCGTCACCTTATCACCTTATGTAATATAGAACGCAGGTGTGCCGCCCTTTTTAACTATTCAATTAGGGGTGTGAAATAGAAGAAAAAAAAGTTAGCACAACATAAAAAAAATTTGAACGAAAATTGATTTGAATAACACATATTGAATAGTTTTAGAGATAGGAAATATTTTCGGTTACACGCTATTTTGAGTCCCATTTTTTTATTTTAGTATCTAGCTGACTCCAGTATCGCTGGTAAGGCACAGGATCAATATAAACACATTCGTTTCAATCTAGTATCTAATACGATATTCGTCGCTGGATTCGAATGAATCTAAGACTTTATGAAGAAAACGCTCAACCAATTAATTTGCCAGCAGCTAAAAATTCTAAGTGTCATTGTTTTAGTTCTTAACACCTAAATAATTTAAAATTGAAAGTAATATTTTTACTGTTACTAAAAACTTTAAACCCTTTGTTCATAACCAAACCCCTTAAAAGCACTTGCTTATTTCCGGCAATTTTTTTTAAGTTTTATTATTATTAATTATTGGGCAAAATTTTAAACGTCACAATAGTAAATTTATTACTTTGTGGAAAAACGTCACCACAACGGGATGTCGTTTCGAATATAAACTTCTATGTATAGGTTACAAACATGTTCCGCCATATTTAGCTACAATAAGACTGTTACAGACGCGAACGAGGTCGCCTATATACATAAACTAACAAAATACGTTTTACGCAGATTTCTTTTCGTTGTTAATTACGAACAAATGTTTATGAGCACCAACTTTTTTTTTTTATCGATCGATCTTGTTGTGACTGGAAACATCTTAACTGTATGACGTCTTTAGATAAGTTTCTCTAACAGAAACAGTTGTACTAATTTCAGTCATTACATATTTGAGTTAAAATCTAGATACGATTCGTTACAAATTCCAAACTGCAACACTTGTGCTAAAATTCTTAATAACGATTTTAGTTGAATGAAATTACGTTCGCGGTTCAAAATACATAATATATCTATGTCTATAAATCAAAACAAATTTCTAGGGAAATTTCTTTTCGGGAACCGAACAAACAACAGATGTTTGACGAGTCAACAAGCTCCCACTTTCTTCTTTTAATATTACGTAAGTATTCGACATGCTGGGTCATGCTGTTACTTACTGACATGATAATCCAAAAGGATTTTTCTGGAAATTTTGTAACGAGTTTATCGTTCAAAATGTTTGCGTCATCTTACAGAGACTTTTCTTGCGGCTTGTGGATATCGATCGACATATGTCGACATGGAAACAATGATTTATGCAGTGTGATTCGGCATATACTGAAAATATATTCCCGAGATACACGTTTAGGTGTAGGTACATCATACATTTTAAAAAGAATGAAAACAATTATTTTGTTTGTTTTTTTTTAAACTATCGCATAGCTTTAGCACAGTTACACCAAAAATGAAAATGAAAAAACCGGTCAAGTGCTAATCGGACTCGCACACGAAGGGTTCCGTACCACCATACAATATAAAAAAAAAACAATTTAAGAATTATTTTATAAATATTTCATTTCTATTTCGTTAGTAATTTAGAAAGCGCTCGATCCTCTCTGGCTAATTTGAAAAGTAATAACATGAGTGCATTGTTAGCTAGAGACAATTTTTATTACTTATTTTATTACAGTGAACCTTTGACTTTTAATATCTATTGTGAAGAGAATAAGCTCTGCAAAGGAAAGCGTAAATTTATAGTACCTAGTAATACATTGTAGTTTTCATCATAAAATGTTTTTTTTTTAATTATCTTTTACAATAACATCACAAAGAGAAAATGCATCTAGTTTTCGTTTATTGGCTAAACGGTATCTGTCATTTTCTATGGAATTTTTTACTTATAAAAGTACATTTTATCATCAATCTATTAGGTAGTCGTTGAATAATATCTACAATCTAGTTAGCAGTGATAGTTTTCCTTTTAACTACGTTATATATACTCCTGTCATAATTTTTTCCACAATTTTTTACTTAAATTTAAAAGAATTGTTTGAAACCTTGATATCATTTTTTTAAGACATATCGTTTGGTACCTCTCGCGTTAATATACGATGAATTATATTTTTTCGTACTTCAGTTACATGTATGGCGACTTATCCCTGAAAAAATTTTAATTTTACTACGTAGTGTTTAGCGGTTCATAGATTACACCTATCTTCCAAATTTCATCTATATATTGCCAATAATTTTCGAGAAAAGCCACAGACAGACAAACATACAGACAGACGGACGGACGGACATGGCGAAACTATAAGGGTTCTTTTTTTGCCATTTGGCTACGAAACCCTAAAAACCGCCTTAGTATAAAAATATTAACTGAAAATATAAAAATAAGTTTATTATCGCACTTCTATAACCCTAAGCCAAATAAAAACACTAGAGGACTCATTTTATTGTTAAAAAAACCGTACTTAAAATAATTAACTGAGATAATACTTCTCTCTACTATTTATGATCTATAGAAAGTGAACAAAACACACAATATTGTAAATATGATTTAAATCTTATGCGAGTATCCTTATACAGGCGGAGAAATAATTAAGTGTTAACAGTGTTAACAGGTTTCAAAAATTAAAAAAATATTAAAAATTAATTTTTAATAAAATAATCGTTACGTAAATATAAATCTTGTATCCTCTTTTAAGAGCTGAAGCATAGAAAAAATCGTGTCTGCTCGAACAGGCTGTTATGGTAACTTTTATACGTGGTGCAAAATAAGCTGTGACCACAATGTACCGGCCACCGAGTATTTGTTATCCTCAACGCACAGTGAAATTATGATTCGCACCCTCTTTGTGAACCGATCTTTGTCCTTGTCCTTCTTAAGCAATTTCTTTACGCCTGCTAGTTTCACGTCTCGAATGCAGAAGGATGCACATTCTGTTACTTCCAGGATTTACTAATTATCTAATTGTAATAAATCCTTGACTACTATTGTGCAAAGATTCCATGTGGTAACAAAATGTGCATTGTTCTGCATTCGAGACTGGAAACTAGCAGGCGTGAAGAAGCTGCTTAGAGATGATAAATAGTAAATAAAAAAAAACTTTTAAGTGTAAAATTTTTATGTTTACTATAATAATAATAATAATAATAATAATAATAATAATAATAACGTACACATCACAACAACGTCTTGGCTTCAAACTAAGCATTAGCTTGTATTTTGGGTACCAAGCGAAGACTACATATCACAACCACATACATATAACCACCAAGACCCGGTACCAGTATTAATATTCGTCATACAAATACTGACCCGACCCGGGATTCGAACCCGGGACCTCCAGCTTCGTAGGCAGGGTCGCTACCCACTAGGCTAAGCGGTCGTCCATACTCTTTGTTATCTCTATCAATTAAGAGTATGCATTATTGGACTGTGGAGAAAAATAATCAGTTAAGTTCCTTTTGGAACTATAAAAACAAAATCACTGACGCGGTTAGACACGAGTCTGATGAGTATGAAACTCGGCTTAAACGTAAGATCTGATGCCAACATACGTAACTTTTAATCACCACTTACGTACATGCTACCATACTGCAACCGCGGGGGAAAAAACCGGAGTGCATATGGCTACACTGATTAGCGGCCGCAATCGGAGCCAACTGGCACACGGCCGGCGGGGGAACGGGGTGGCCAAACGACGCTGCCACGCCTCAATGGCCCTATTGGCAAATTAACTCCATTCATATCCATATGTTCGCTCCTAATTGCCGATAAAGATATACTGGATAGATATATAAAGTCCTTAATACTAAATAAATAAATAAATAAATAGATAAATAAAGAAACAAATAAATAAATAAAGTCCGTCCGTTATGAAGAAGCAATAATTACTTCTTATCAAGCAATAATCTATTGAAAGACCACAGATTTTTCCAACATATATATTTATGAACGACTTGTCTTATTAAATTTTTATAATTAACCTATTGCATAGCTTCTATCGCGGACCTTTGAGCGCGGGGTGCGAATCGAGAAATTCCGTAACGAAAAAAACCTCACGTTTTCCACGCCGCACGGAGAAAAATTCTGATAGCGCGATGTACGTTTTTTAAAACAGCGCCATCTATTATAATCTGTTGTACCTATTATTAATGAAGAAAGTCACGAAAAAATAGTGAATGAAAGAAAATGAGTGAGTAATTTATATACATACATTTTATTATTCTCACAAATGCAGTATTAATTTTGAATTGAAAATATAATAGTGCTATAAAGATAACCCAAATTTTTGATATTAAAATGAGCGATATTAAAAGTAGCCCTCTTTTATACACACAAACACACACACGCGTATAGTTTAAATTCTCAATTTAGATTCTTAATATGTATATATATATAAATAAATAAATAAATTCATTCTTCATTATGTATATAACAGAAACCATCAAACCAAGCACGTGTAGGTACTATTCAGTACCTACCTTTGTTTTTGGTGTATAGATAATGCACATGAATGCCGCGCAGAGAAAGTACCTATATATGATATTATATCTATATAAAGGTACATCGCGCGAAATTCGATAATCACTTCTTAATATCGTTATTTTTTTTAAATGAATAATTTTGTTTTGGTGTGTCATTACACTATTTATACCTAATTATTTACACCTATTATTTATACCTAGATATTTTCGTTTTAAAGAGAAGAAAAGCGTAAAGAGCTAAAAAGAAAAAAAAAACTAATGCACGTCAAAGGGCATATTATCAGCGTCAGAAAGATTTGAAGAAAAATGAAGAAAAAATAATAACAAAAAAAAACTGCATAAATAAAATAAATAAATAATTATAATTGCATAAGTTGATACAAAATGTGCAATAGCTTTACCGCGGCAGTCCTCGAGTGCCACATTTAGTTTTTTTTTTTTTTTAATGCGAGAAAGTTGATTCATAATTAAATGAATAAAAACACATCTGTCTCTATAAAAGTTCAACAGCAAATTCGATAATTGAAATCGATACGAAAATCACAAAAGTCACTCCAAGTTTCTTTATTGAATTTGTTTTAATTATAAATCGCCAAACTAAAATTTATTCTATAAAATAATTAATGTAACCCTATAATATAATAACTTTTAAACCAATAAATTTTATACCTTTTCTATATTTTTCAACCTTTTTTTAACAATTCTTATTTCATTCCATATCATTTCTGGTATATTCTACGGATTATAGCATTTTCGGTAATTAAAGTTGAAAAATAGTACCTACTAAAATTAGTAAGGAACAACTAAAAACGCTCCTACCTTTAATATACATTTTTCTATAGATACATTTATTAAAACTGGTGATGGATTTACCGACCTAAATATACCTTAACGTTTTAAGCGATGAGTTTTTTTTATGTACAAAATTTTATAGAAATCGATTGAGCCATGTCAGTCAGTTATTAGAAAACATACAAACAGATAGACAGGCAAAAATCTTAAAAGTGGTAAATATAGGATTAGTGTATCATACAACAGATATTCGTCACTAAAATAGCTAAAAAATAACATGTACATAAAAACATTAAATTTATAAGAATAAATATAGCTAGCGTAGCTTATTGGTACATTATATTATAGCGTGTGTTATTTACTCATTATTGTAATGACTGACGTTGTAATAATATATAACATATTTAATGCGTATACGGAAGGTAATTTTAGAATGCTCTTTTTGACAAATTGTACTCTTTTGCTTTAAAAATTAAGTTGATCATTCATTTTGAATTAATCACTTAATATTTAGCTACTTTTAGTATATAATAAGATAATAATTATTTATAACACCTTTTTTCAGAAATTTTAATTTTTTTCTTAAACTAAGGTATTACATAAAAGTTATACATTTAAATTCGATTTATTTGTTTCATCAGTTTTTAATTAATACCCCATACTATAACTTCAAAAGAAGAACAACATTCAAAAACAAAAATGTATTCTTCTGCGTTTGTTACCAACCGTGAGTACTGAAAAGTGAAATTTTTAACCAACTTCCGAATAAAGAGGAGGTACTGATTTCGACTGAATTTTTTCTGTGTTTATATCAGTCGATATATCTTCGTCCATTGTGTACCGATTTGAATGAGTTTCTTTTTATTAAATAAGCCATATCTACATATTGATCTCATTCAAATTTCAAGAACACATTACATACCTAAGGGTAAAAAATTAGGGGATGAATTTCGTTTATTTGAATTTGGCCTACTAACCGCTAACCGATTTTAAGAAAACTTGGCTTTTATGTGTAATCTCAATAAAAATAAAGGGTGACTGCGTGTTCTAATAATGAAAATGCTAGAATTCGTTTTGACGTGAACTTTCAGCTGTGTTTTGACTGACATGACGGAAGCTGCGACAACGAATCTGCTTTCATTGTATTCACGGCTTTCCTTCAAAAAATGTAATACCGACTTCAAAACTTTTACCGTTGTGAAGTTATTTACAGAAAGCGTCGCAGTAGCGTAAAAAGGAGAAGAAGGAGAGGTCGAATAGCTCACACAACTCAGAACGGTAAAGATCCGTGCGTAGTACTGTACAAACTTAAACTGTAAATTTAAAGAATATTTTTCTTTAAAGAGAAGCATTAATGGACGGCATACAGTTTACGAAGTCGGTGGCAACTCAGACATTTTGAATAGATCTTGCCAGGTAATTAGTAATAAATAAATGATAATATTTGCAAGTATAACAAACTATAATATCAAAAATAGAAAACAATACAATGTGCAAGACTTGACACCGATTTCAAAAAATATATGCGGCTTTTTATTGGTCTTTTCTTAAAAGTAAAAATATTATACTTAATTTTTTAGTTAAAAAGTTTTGAAGTATGTTTTTATATTTTTGAGTAACATTTATAAATGTTCTTGCTAACAAAGTTTTAGAGTTTGACAGACAAACTAACGGCCTCCAAAGCAAATGTGACTTCAAAAACTATTTTAGAGAATTGATAGGTACAGTTTACGGTTCATATTTTCCAATACATCGTGCAATCTCAAAAGCACTCTCCGTATTTCAGTTACATATATAGCAAAGCTCTCATCATTACTTATCAAGTGCAAAGTAGAGCCAAACCATCGTAGACAATCGCTAGTTTCCAGACATAAAGAGGGTGCCGAAATAGAATGAAATTCTTTCACAAAAGAACGCTCCTAATACTTACACGTCCTCGAGGCAGTAAAAGGACCGTTTACATTTTTCACCGTGCTAATTTTATTTGACTCGCCCTGAATATATTATGTCCTATTATAGCGGCGCCCACTCGCGGCAAGCGTTTAATGTTAACAATGAGAAATTTTTTACTCAACGTAAATTGTAAACACCAACGAAAAAAAACATAAGTGCTCTGTGATTACATTTTTATAACTCATTTGTCGTCTTCACACTCTTTTGTTTTGGTCTGTGGTTCTTTGAACTTCTCCAAGAATTATTATAGATGTTCTTTTCTTTCGCCGATTGAATTTATCTCATAGATAACAAAATCACGATGAAGCATTTCATATTTCCAAACGATGAAAAACTCGAGCAAAATAACAGACGTACACAGAAAAAAGTTTTTATTATGAGTGACAAATAATTTCATTACTATAGTTACCTAAAAACAGTGACGACATATCTACTGCTATAAGCAGTCAAACTCAGTTTTGTTATTGATTGAACCAGTAGCTTGCATTTTAACGAACTTTGTTTTAAATTTATCAAAGTTTTGCTATTTTCATGATAACACAACTAGTTATGTTATCTATTTTTTTCAGTGTAGAGATTAAACGGACCGCACGTCATTATCATTATTTTAAGGAAACATTTTGTTAAAATACCCATAAAATGTTATTTCAGAAACTTGGTTCGTTTTTCTAGTTCGAATTTTTACATGTGTGGCTAAATTAATTCGACTTCAGAATAATATGCCAAAACATCAAGTGGCGTATATTTAGTCTGGCGGCGTATATTTCTTCACATTTTTGTGGTCACGACACAGTATCTAGAACGGCTTCATGGTTTAGAAACGGAAGCGAAAAATTGTTATTTGTTGTATTATAAACTTACTCGAGATTCTTCATCAAGTAGATACGTTCCAAAGAAGTTCTCGTGCAATTAATAGCATAATTCTACCTGAAACAAAAAGAAAATGCCTGAGTATTATTTCATTACTTGTTAGAAACCGTAACTGCTGAGCCGAGGGTCGCGGATTCGAATCCCGACCGGGACAAATATTTGTATGCATGTCTATTTGTTTCGAGTCTGGGTGTAATAGTTTCTATATTATGTATATATTACAAAAAAAATAATATTTAAGTATGTATATCAGTTGTCTAGTACCCCATAATACAAGCATAATACTTGCTCACTTTGGGATTAGACAGTACGAATTTAAAAAAAACAATGACCAATTTCTTTTATATACTTACCAGCTGTTTTAATTTCATTAAAACTAGTCTTATCTATTTATTGTAGGTAGGTACTAAAGGCAATTTTTTAATTAATTTTAAATTAATTAAAAAATTGACAAAAGCCCTAACAAAAGTTACAGCAGCGTACAATATGGTAGAGTACGTATTCTCATTTGAATTAGTTGTAGAACGTGCGCACAAGTAGCGGGTGAGAAGAAGGTTGCGTGGGTGCCAGTGAACGAACGTCAGCAGTTTCATCTACAAACCGGCTATATACACACCAGCGTATTGGTGTTTAAATGGTTGGACGGAACGACCTAAAGGTTATCTCTACTGTAATGGACGCTGCTAACAAATTTGTTTCCTCTATGGTGAAGCTTATTTATACATATATTATACCTATTTACACAAATAAAAAACTGGCTAAGGACGAGTCGAACTCGCACCCTGAGGGTTCCGCATGGCTCATATTCATTTTACATACTTATTGCCACTCACTCTTACATCATACGAAAACGAATGTAAATTTAAAAATACAAAATAAAAGAAAAAGAAAATATTATGTGATATATAACCGTGAATAAGCCATTTTCTAATTTTGGGTTTACTGGTACTGTAAGACCTTCCTTCTCACTAAATTTCATGATTCTAGATCAAGGGCAAGTGCCCTATACATTTTGATGAGTGAATTTGAGTATCAAAATATTTGACATAAACGTCCGTATCTGTTGGTTTCTTTGACTCGGAAAGCTTGAACAGTTCACACCTTCAACTTCATACTTTTACCCGTTCCTGAGAAGACAGACAGACGGACAGACAACAAAAAAAAAACCTATGAAGGTTCTGATTTCTTTTTATATGTGCAACACCCCAAACATGACTTTTAACAAAAGTGAGTTAACTTTATTGTTAAAGATTCATGAAACACGTACCGAAGCATTCAACTTTAATAACGTATCATAATAAATTTTGACTTTTATTCGAGTCGATTAAATAACACTTGTGCACATCAAATATTATGATCGGAGCCGCGAAGCCTAGAGGATTTCAGCGGCACTCGTTCAGAACAATCCAATAATAGCGCCTTCGATCGGTCCGAGTATAACCGACGACCCGGTTAGCGGCGCCGGCGCGGCTACCTGCCACAGCCCGAACATTGCAACTTTAATGGATATGCTGTGTCACTTATTTTTAAACAATCCCTCGATGACGTGGCTTACCCTACTTCGCGGACAGGAGTTTATTCTCGGGTGCAGCTTTTATGATAATTATAACGTACTAACTAAATATAGAGTATGCTATTGGAAAGATCAGTGCTCCTTTGTCAATTTCTCTCGCCATATATTGCCTCACCACTGAAAGAAATAACTTTATGTACTTAATAAGACTACAAAACCCGTTTTCAATAGTCATTTAGAACCAAAAATTTATAATGTTAAATCTATTAACACCTGTACCAATACTCATAGATCCATTAATTTTACAAAAAAACAAAACATTTTATAAAATACGTTGGTTTTCAATACTTCGTGATATAATAACATGATCGCAGTTGAGGTAGGTCTGAGCTTGCGGTGAGAAGTGGTAATGCGATTGCATTCAAAGTGCAGCGGTGACACGCGATAACGGCGTACTACCCGCGCCTTTCGAAGACCACTCCCCCATTTACGGGTAAAAGCTTTGCATCACTCACGTATTCTATACTTTTCACTTTATTTATTAATTTATTTGTATGAGGGAAAACAATAGCTTCAGCAATAAAATACAAAATAAAATATTAGATTAGATACATACTTGTCAAGCTATCTTCTTATATATGTATGCGCATTCTATTATTTTCAAATCCGTACAAACTAAGTGATGGTACACTTACAAAAAAAAAAGAATAGAAAGTTTGTTGTCTAATTATGTAAATTATTTATTCTAGAATGCTAAACATTGGAAAGAACATTTAGCGTATATTTATTTATTTATTTATTTGGAGAAAGAAAAGTTACAGTTAATGTTACAAATACATGTATATAAATTAAAGGCATTAAAAATAGTTAACCACAACCTTAACATTTCTCACTAAAAAATCTAATGCAAAAAAAACACACATACACAGATGCCATTTGCGTGGCAAGCCTTGCATTGTCAATAATAGAGTCGTGCGGTGGCGAGAGGATAAGGCGAGAACTGTGGGTGATAGCGACGACGCTGAAGAGAACGAAACGGATGTCGAAAAGAGGGTCAAGTTGAGAATGGCGCGATAAGAGAGCATAAGTCAAAAACGGAACATATTCACACATGAACGTTGTACATATGTAAAATTCCTGTTACTGCTACTATGATATCACTACATATTATAAAGCAAAGTCCCCCGTCGCGTCTGCCTGAACGCGAAAAACTCAAAAACTACCAAACGGATTGGCATATAATTGACACCAATAGACAAATTGATTCAAGAGGAAGGTTTACGTGTATATTTTATTATTTTTTTGTGGAAACTTGTTGAAATATGATGATTATTGTTGAAGAAGTCGAAAAAAAATCAAGCTGGCTCTTTTATCGAAAACGCTGCCTAATCCTTTTAAGATATAACAAAATAATGTACAGAGGAATTGTGTCTCTTTTATAGGACTAAAGGAAAGTCCGCGATGGCATATGTCTATCATTTATGGACAGCTTACTATACCCATTTTTATGTTTAAAAAAATAGTGTTATATGATGATATTTGTACTTGATGGTACTTGGAAAGCAATTTGTACGGATACAGTATTAATCCTTATCAAATTAAATACGTTATAAACCTTCAGCATTTAATGCACATTATGATTGCTCTGTACACTATACAATTTAAATTAATATCTTAGGAGCCATAGCGAAATATAAATCTCGGCCGGCCATACCGGACGACGCGTCACGCGTGATTAGGCTGAAGTTATCAATGTTGTACACAAAGAAATATTGTAGTTTATTTTTATGTATTTCTTTACTTTTTCAAATATTTATTGGATTGGAAACAAAATACATTAAAAATACTCCAAGTAGGATAAACTTACGTTACATTTAAATATAAAACACTACGACAGAAAAAAAAACATTATGGCTTATATGCTCTGCTACCCGTGCGAAGCCGGGGTGGGTCGCTAGTTATTACTAAAATAGTAATAAAAAGTTTTTAAATTTAATACAAATTTAAATAAATATTACTAAATATTAATGTGCAAACTTATCCACTGTAACGACAATTGCGAAATAAGTAAAACGTTCAATACTTAATCGTTTAAAGGTCTCTGACCTGAAGGACTGTGTATTATTCAGTTCTCTAGCTTATATTTTATTATTACTTCGCTTATAGTCAAACGTACGTCGAAAGAAATAAACATCGCTTGTATATCAACGTAGCCATCTCATCTGGGGCGGGCGGCTCACGTTTCTTAAGAACTCGCTCTAGAGTATAAACAACGTCCGCGCTGTTTACACTGCATCTTCATCGACCGCGGGGAGCCAACTGCCTACTAGCTAAAACGACCTATCTCATTTGTGTACCGTACTGTAATATTTTTGACACTTATTAACATATTCTTTTCATATCCAAAGGTATTTTTATTGTCATTGCTGCAAACGAAATTTTCCGCTAACCGCTATAAATAACGATGTGTTAACTCAGTTTTTTTTTCTTTCAAACGTTGTTATTCATATATTGATAAAAAAAACTGCGTATTTTTAATTTAGTTCACCGCCGACGTAATTTGTAGTTTCTCTACGTTGAAGAATTTATGCATAGGTTTATTGACGCGCGATTTATGAAATTAGAAAGTGGAGGATATTTTTAATAAAACATGTTTGATCCACATTTTATTGTAATGATATGACAGCGTAGTAAAATAATGATTTAAGTAATTTAAAATGATTAATATTATATAATATTATAAATTAATGATGATTAATTTTAATAAAAAACTATGATTATAAAATATATGTGACGACCGCTTAGCCTAGTGGGCAGCAACACTGCCTGCGAAGCTGGGGGTCCCGGGTTCGAATCCCAGGTCGGGTCAGTATTCATATGATGAATATTAATACTGGCACCGGGTCTTGGTTGTTATATGTATGTGGTGTCTTCGCTTGGTACCCAAAATACAAGCTAATGCTTAGTTTGGGACCTAGACGTTGTTGTGATTGTATGTGTTATTATTATTATTATTATTATTCAACACATCAAATACATTTTGGATCTTAGCACCAGTTTTGCGTGGATGTTTCTGGATGGCTCTTGAAAAACAACCACTGTATTTCCGCCGCTCACAAAAGCGGTTATACTGATACGCCGACTGACTTTAGCTTGTCTAGGAATTTATCCTTTTCTTGAAAAAAAATTTAACACTCAGCTCGTAAAATTCTCGTAGTAACATAATTTACTAATGAGACAGCAATGCTGCTTCCTACGGTTGCATCCATTAAGGAAGCTGTTTCAGTTCTCTTCTCCCCAATCACCGTGACATAGGAAATAAGTCTAATCTTTTTGATGTTGGTTAATACCTTGACACCTTTGACACCGTCTCAATAACAATCATTATAAAAAATCTGGAATGCTACGGTGTCAACAGCTTCGCTCTTAAATAATTAATTTTAAATTAATTTAATTTTAATGACCATCAGCGCAAATTTAAATTTTTGTTCCAAGCCCATTGAATGAGATGAGGATGAGGGATTATTAATAGAGTCATTAGATCAATGTCATATATACCATTTTGTCACACACTCCTTTTAATTCATAAAAAACTGACAACCCAGCAAACTTTAAATTCTTTAATATATCTAATTAAAATTAAGTGGTGAAGATATTGTATTTCATTGCCATAATGTCTTTTGATAAACGAACGATTTAATTTATTATTATTAATTATTTAGTAATATATTTTAAATTTCGCAATTCAATGTGTCGGGAACAGACACTGAGAACAGATATAACGCCTGGAAAACCCTTAGGCACGTCTAAATCAAACAAATAGTTACCAGGCCGTCTGCGCGCCAGTTCCACTGTCAATTCAACGCCTCCGCACTCTGCCTGCAGGGGCTTAGATAGAGTGCAATGCGTAATACCTACTTGTTTTCACTGTAGAATGTAAATTCGGTGCCTGCTCGCTCTTTAATTTGAATACTTTATACCGCTAAATGTTAATGCTAATTTCCTGAATGTAGACGAGCTACATTCAGGAAATTATACTCGTACATACCTATGTATGAAGAGTTATAAACTGTTTGTAATACTATCACCGACTGTAATTAATTATAACAGATAGTTAATGCGAATAGTCTCTAGGTTTTGGTAGTAAAAGACTCTTAGTAATCTCTCTTAGTAATCTTTGACGTGAAACTACAATTTGGAAACATTTATTCTGAGCCAGTTTAGTTAAAGTATGTTTTTGTCTTTATCCCTCGATTGTAACATTTGGGTTGATAGAAAGAGGCAAAACATATTTTACCTAAACTCGGTTTATTTGAACGTTTCTGAATAGGGCAGTAGAAAAGATAACTGCGAAATACCGGACTATCGGACTATATCACGATATATAATATAGTCGCTTGCGATCATAGATTCTGATATTCTAAAGAATAAGAAATTTCTCCTATAATTTTCAGTTTTAGCTCTTAACCTAACAAAACATAGTTGACGGTTGCTAAATTTAATACTGACTCTTCAGATTGTCATCGAGACGGAAATCACGTGATCAAAAATGGTCCCGAGTTCTAAAATCTGGATTTTCAGCAGGTACTTACAGAGCTCATTCACGTCCTTGCGGTCAGTCAAATAGAAATGGGTACGTTGAGACGCTGCACACGTTTGATTAAATAAATATTTAAGAAAAATTTACAATTTTCTTATATTTTGTTTGCTACTAATTGTTACACAAACGAAAAGCGCAGTTCCAGTTTCACCTGTTTTGATGGAATCCCTGAAGCTTTATTGTGTTCTTTCACCACTGCTGCTACACAGAACACAAAAATATAGTTGTCTGAATAATATTAGGTCTTAACCCATAAAGTTGCCGTTTTGTATGAAATAAGTTACAGTATTTTTTTTCCAAACATTTTTATTTCTGTTATTCAAAGTAATCACCCTTGCAATTGATGCATATTTGCCAACGCAGTGGCAGGTTTATTGATGCCTTTCTTGTAAAAATCAACTGAACGGGAGGCAACAAACTTTTCAAAGGCATTTTGTACTGTCCTTCGGGAATTGAATTTTTTTCCCATTAAAAAGTTGTCCAAATTTTGAAAAAAGTAGTAGTCGGTAGGTGCAAGGTCTGGTGGGTATGGCGGATGAGGGAGAACTTCCAACCCCAACTCTAGCAGCTTGGAGACTGTTTGTTGTGCAGTATGGGATCGCGCGTTTTCGTGAAGGAGCAGCAAGGACGACCGATTGACCAAAGCTGGTCGCAGACGTGCGACCTTCTCCATCATTGTCTTCAGTTCTTCACAGTACACATCTGCAGTAGACCACCAAACAGTGACCATTGCCTTTTTAGGGGTTATTTTTCGTTTAACACATTGCTTTGGTGCTGAACCAGGATCTAACCAACTTGCTGAGCTCTTTAGATTGTCGAACAGAATCCATTTTTCTTCACAGGTAAAAATCCGGTTCAAAATTCCTTCATTTCTGTGCCTTTTGAGCAACGCGAGACAGGTCTTGACGGGTACGTTGCCCTGGCGATCGTTAAGTTCGTGGAACACCAATCTATCAAGCTTTTTTACTTTGCCAATTTGTCGCAAATAGTCCAATATTATTTTGATACTAACAGCAAAACCTGCTGCTAGTTCAGCTGTAGTTTGAGTATCGTCAGCTTCCACAATTGCCTTCAATACATCATTGTTGATCAAAGTGTACGGACGACCACGAGGTTCATTATTCAAGTCATGATTTCCAGAATAAAAACAGACAAACAAATAACGGGTTGTGCGTTCGTTTGTTAAGTTCTCTCTGTAAACGTTGTTGATGTTACGTGCCGTTTATGTCGCATTAGTGCCACGACGGAAGTCATATTCCATAATTACACGAATTTTTAATGTGTCCATTACGACGAAAAATGTTCAAATGTAATGAAAACACAACGGTAATCAATAAACAAAAAACTGACTTTGTAAAAAGAATGTCATGTTTTTAAAACAAAATTAATTTAAATTTAAAATTCACAGCCAATCAAATTTTTTTTTTGTTTTAAATGGCCAGTACTGAAGAACAGCAACTTCATAGGTTAAGACTTAGATCATACTTTGTGCTTCAGTAAAATTTTGTCACTTACAATTTATAATATGAATCTTTCGCTTCTTAGCGAACTCATATCTAGCTACCTACCTGCAAATAATCTGCATGAATAAGCTCTAATAAGTACGTGCCGAAAATTGATATTTTTTAAACTCGTAACTATTTTTCTCACGAACTCCCGGTGCAGCCTAGTATGAAAAAACATCCTATGATTATCTAATTCAAGGATTTTCACAGTACGTTAAATAGTGATTAAAGTAACGTCAGAGCGTTCTCCTGCTGATCGTGACCAACGAAACCGGGCAACTTGTCATTTGTGGTGGGCATGTACAGAAAAAATAATTACATCGTCGCTTCTATTACACCTCTTAGCTCATTCACTTAAACTACTTTAGGTGAAAGATATATGCATAGGTTATGAAGTTTGAATTCACATGATGAATAAAATGATATGAAACACTTTCCGCTGCATTTATAATAAGTGTTGTAAAAGAGAAAGAATTGTAAATACTATATACTGATACGATGGCGTGATACGTGAACGATAACAAATCGAATGTAAAATGACCTACAAAACTTACGCTTAAATACCCAATATTCAAGTAAATGAAGCCAAGGCCATAGAAACAACAGCCGATAAAGGAATAAAATTATTAGTTAGCACAATCGTCTTCGTTGTCATAAATCTAACGTATGCTTTATTTAGAAATACTTTACATTCACAATTATCAAACACCATTTCAGAAATCAAGCTATAAACACAATTGTGTTTAAAAGTAGTAAGTTTTATTAGTAAGTTCTATTTCATAAGAAATAACAGTTTGTGTCAAATTAACTGTGAGAAAAATTGACAAACTCTTTTGTGCATATCAGCGCTACGAATACTCGTGAACTTTGACCGCCAAAATCAGTGAGCAAATATTTCTAAGTCACTCTAACATTACGATCTTACACGGCCTTGAAGGTTTAGCGTTGCGCCCTCAATACTCAGTGTTGGCGTAATAAAAATATCTTTTACATACAAGATAAGGTGTAACTCGTGAACCGCGTGTGATGAATACGCGCGTTATCAGAGCGTTTCGGCACGAACAACGAGACACACAAACCAGGTCAACGTTCCACGATAGGAGTTCTATGCCTAGACGACAGTGATCGATTGTAGGGAAAATTGTTGCTTAGGCAAACAACGCGCATTCAACTGGGAACAATCTCATAGGGACGTACCTGCTCGTTTGCTGATTAGATATTTTTGGGATTATCTACGCGGTGTCGCAGTTAGCCATGAGATTTTATAAAAGAAGGGCATTTTCATGCTTATCATTACTGAAGTGGTGTGAAATTGGACAAGCTTGAAGTTGATTTGCTTTGGCATGGTTTCCATACAGCCCTTACATATATTTTTAAATCAGCATTTCGAAAACCTGCGCGAAAATTTTAGTAAAACCTTGCGTCTAGATAGTGTTTAGTATAAACACTGACCGCTGTAGATAGCGTTCACTATTTGACTGACCGACTGGCCGAATGGTTTGAGACCCTTACTACGGAGCCAAGGGTCATGGGTTCGATAGGGCTTGGGGCATGAAATAAAACATATATATATAAAACATACCGAAAATAGTTTACACAATTAAATTATACGTAACTACAATAGAATTATTTTAGAGTACATCGATGTATTAATATAACTAGATGGGCTGTCCTCGTTCTAAAGTGTCAACGCAGAAAGTCATCCGAAACGCAATAAGTCCTGCAACCGGCTTTTAGTCAATGTAATGGCTTAGCACCGAATAAACGTGCGCGATGTCGACTTGTGTCGTGAAAATTTGTAAAACTACTCGTCAAAGAAGTGAAAAAGAGCTGAATATTGTATTTTCGATAAGTAAACATTTAAATTTAACATTGGTTTATGCATGCGGACGGTTACTCAATTGTTTTTAAATTTCATGTGAACATTATCACGATGTGATTCTCGTCCCATTCTCGTAAACAGAGTGACACATCCGACCCGTAATAAGTATTCGTAGGGACTGACTCGACGCGATGCGACCCACGCGCGGTGGCCACGGCGCAGCTGCTCCGAAGAAGTCTATTTTTAAACGTCTTATATTAGAATTCTTCTCAACGAATATATTTCATAAGTGTTATGAATAGAGCTCAATTTCCATGCTTCATGAAAGAAAAATAATTCCGTTCGAAGAAGTGAATTCTAAAAGGTCTAATATTAGAATTTCATAATGCAAACATATGTCATAAGTGTTACGAATAGAGCACAATTTTCTTGAATCATGTAAAAAAAGGTATATATAAGGTAACAAACTGTAATACGCTATATTACGGCACAATACGGACGGTTTTGTTTCGCCTTTACACAGGTGACTTCACATCCTGTTAAAAATGGTAGATCAATGGTAAAGTCATAATATTTTCATTAATTCGTGAGGATTTCACCTTACCTCAATTCTTTTTGTTTAGTTATAACTTTAGTTTTTTACTGTTCAAAGCAGCGCAATAATATCAACCGCCTAGATGACGTCATAGGGACAATTCGTCATCGTCAGATGAATTTTCATAAATATCTGGAAAATTCGTAAATAGAAAAAAAAATATGTTTACATGTACGTTTGAACATTTTTAGGTGAAACTGTTGAATTTTTCTTATTACTTCTTTTTGTTATATTTTCAACAGAAATTAATTGTTTAATTTATTTAATATATTTCACATATGGTCTTAAGTAAGTGCCAAACTTAAATCCCTAAAAATCTAAAAAAATCTTTGTTTTTTGCATACATTACACAAACGTCATCTCATCCAGGTGTCATGTTAATTCGTCCTTATAGTACTTCAGTTGTTTCAGCGTTTTAGTATCTTGGGGTATGACAAAACTTCCTCTTGATTCTTAAATTAAACAAAATTGAAGAGTTTGCTTTTGAAGAGTTTGAGTTTGAGACTGGTGAGTTTTAATTTTGTCGTAGGTGTGATATTGGTTGACTGATGGCGAAAATTATACACGCTTGGTCGTCGCCAAACCTGTGATTATAATATTCATCATCTCCTATAATTTATTGTGACAATCAATCATCCTGAAGTTGTCTGTTGCGAAAACATCGCAAAAACCTTTAGTCGATACTGTTATGTAGTCAATGTGAGTTTATTTCTTGTAACATTGTACAAAGTTCCTTTAATAAAAATATTATTATTGTATTTAATAATTATAGTAATATGTGGGACATCCCACACAGCGCCATCTAGCCCCAAAGTAAGTCAGTTTTATACTTGCATTATAGAGTACTAGACAACTGATATACATACTTAAATATTATTTATATCATATATAGATACTTTTACACCCGGATACGGAACAAATAGACATGTTCATGCACACAAATATTTGTCCCGGGCGGTAATCGAACCGGCGACCCTTGCCTCCACAGTTAGGGTCTCTAGAATTGTTATCTAGTAAGTATTTAATGTGAAAATATTTTTTTAACTCAACATGTTTTAAAATCTTTTCTCCATGTTTGCACATCTTGATAAGTCGAATATTAAATTCGTCTCGGCATTATTCAGCATTTTCAAAGGGGGCAGATGTCAAAGAAATTAATTGAAAAGAATCATTTTGGTGTGGAGAGATTAAAAAATATATAATAAAATCGATTGAAAAGTTTTACAAATTGTATTGGGGTACTAAAAGTAAATGAATTACTTTAGTGAGGCTCTTATGATTAAAATTTTGGTAATGATTGGTTAAGATGGCAGAAGCCAAACCCAAACTGAGGATGTTGATTTATTTCGAGAGAAGCATGCAGAACTGCCACCAGTTAACCAGGGTACAATTAGTAAAATCAAAACACGATATCGTGAACTGGGCCATGTAAGAGAACAAGTAAATCCAGCTCGAAAATTTTCCCGTGAAAACAACATTCCTTTTAAGTCAGTATTAAAAATACTTAGATGGGAAAAATAACGTGTTTATACAAAATGCAATTGATGCAAGAGTTGTCTGGAAACGATAACGAGCGTCAAATTAAATTTTATGACAACATGAAAAGCGCTATTTACCAAAACTAGATACTTTTTTTACTAGTGCTTTTCTCAGGTGAAGCAACGTTCAATTTAAATGGTCATGTCAATCGATGAATTGTCCGTATTTCTCTTGGTCTGTTAAACCCTCGTTGGAAGGAAAAGAACTCCATTCAGTACCCCCAAAAAATAAATGTTTGGGCCGGCATAATTCATGACCATGTGATAGGACCAAAATTCTTCGATGAGAATGTTAATGGACCGCGATATCTAAATTTTATATAGGACAAGCTTAATACAAGTTTTTGGCTTTAATTCCTCATCAGGACAACCCGGATGAGCCCGCTCTGGGGGTTCGTTCACTGAGAAAAATTTCAGCATGAAAAAAGGATATTGTATACTTAAACCGTGGTATTACTTGATTTAGCGTAGCTTAGTATATTACACCATGCTGCTGCAGGACAAGTCTGTCGGTGTACTTTTCATGTATCCGTATTAATGTTGTATTGTACGTATTCAAGTCTGAAGTATACGTTGACTGTATATTTCTGAAATATACGTTCGTCTGTACGAAGGATTTCTCTCAGTGTTGATACTATCCGACCCCATGTGAATTTTTATAAGGGGTATACATTAAAAATATAGTATCATTTGACAAACCCTCATAGTATCGATAAAATTAAAGAACGCATTAAATAAGAAGTCAGTCAAGTATCAGCACAGATCTTGAGCAATGTCAGAGAAGATTAGAATGAATGAAGAACAGAATGACCAGGAAGTTGTCAAGATGTAACTTGAGGCACACATTGTACGTATTTTAAATAAAAAAGCATTTTCATACAAATGCTTACTAGTCATTCAGACATTTAATTATTTCGAAATTCCAGATTAGTAAACCGAATTTGTCTTTAAAGACCTTTTAAAAAAGGAGCCACCAAGTACCCTTTTGAAATTGAAAAAAAGTGTGGTGAAGTTTAGTACCCTCGTTAAGAAAAATTCAAAAAATGTTATTAAATGTAGAAAATTAGATGATAATTGAACAGCAGTTAAAGTCAACACACTGTTTACAGTGCATATTTACTGAAAAAATAACGGCGCTAACTTCAGGTAGTTCGAAACCTTCGGGTCGCACCTAACTAGAACCTACCCGGTACATAAGTACAGACATGGATGTCAATATTTTTTATTACAAATGGGACTACTTTGCCTACAATTTTAGAGGTATCGGTCGATTAGTCTGTCGCTCTAACCATCTGACCTTAAATTCTTTCATAATGTGTCACAACCATTTCAATCTGATACTGTTAAGACCGAAATAACGTTGAACTGTTAGAACTGATTGATATATGAATATTTTTAACCGCTACTTAAATGTGTAAACAAATTTGAAAAAATATTTCCCTTTATCAAAAACTTCTATTTTATGCTTTGTGCACGGCAAAGAGTTGTTTCTCGTAATTCAAAAATTAATAATTATTAAAATAAATATAGTAAGCAAAAGGGAATAAATAATTATTTAATTTATTAAAATACGTAGGTAGTACATATAATGCGAGGATTTATATACAGAATGTATATAGTAATGTAGCAATTATTTGTGTTACATATAAACGTAACCAGAAAAAAATTTGTACAATTTATACATACTTTAGACTCAATAAACATTTGAACTAGACATTTATTTCTCACATATAATAAGTTTCGATAACTAAAAGAATTATATTTCTACATCAATAGGACAACATATGCCGCCGCCACAATATCATTGTGTACGTTGTTTGCATCGTGTAAACATAAACGGAACGTTGGTTCAACTAGCGGATAGCGGATAGCGGTTAGCGGATAGCGGTTAGCGGATAGCGGATAGCGGATAGCGGACTAGAGGATAGCGTCGTCAATTTATTAGCTAATATATTACAAATTATGTCGCCGCGGCGCATGACTCGCGTGCAATTGGCAAATTATGCGATAAATCTTGCACTGGGCAACGAACATTTTACAGTAAGTCCAATAGAACCTCGTTCGGAACACTTTTAATCGCTGGCTATGACGGCAACTACACTCCTTTGCGGTCGCACTTTCCACGTCTTTTACTGTGCGAATGGAAAATTAATCTTAGCTTTCCCTTCACGGAAAGGAATGGAAAACTTTTAATTGAATTTTATATAATAAATAAATACTATAGCAATATAAACAATGTCCTACGTATTACTTCTTTGTAAACATATCAAAAACACTAAAATGAGAATTGAAACACAATCAAAAATGTCATGTCCATTTCATTCATATAATGGCTCTAGTATTAGAAAATAATTGATATCGCATATTAAAATCTCACAGTATAGTACGTAATGTACTTCCTATTCATATTGAGACGAACTGTTGTTAGTATGGCATATAAGTACGAATTGACTAGAAGCCCTCTTCTGCACTTACCGTTTAATCGCTCATATTCTAGCTAGCTGGTGTAATAGTTTGGCGAGATGTCGAGTTTCAGTCTGGTTTCAGTGCGCGAGGTCCCCGCACGCCGGTTTTCACACCCGCAATTGTGTTTGACAGTTTCGATACTGTAAATTGACATTTCTGACTCTTTTAAAACCAAATGCTGCTGTCAAATTTATTTGCTTTATATTAGTAGGTAATTAGAATTCGATGATTGTGCATTGCTTCTTATTATTCTCTATGGTTACAATTAAACTACCATCGTGCAAATAAAAAAAAATCATACTTCACAAACTTTAAGAAGACTACTAAAAAACTTGTTTAAATAAACTCAAATGTTATAAAATGACAACGACAGAACTTCGCTAACTGGATTTGCTATGACCCTCTATTGACGCAGTAACTATACAAACATTCGTGAGTCTCAAATCAAGAAAAAGTCGACGCTTACATTTTGCGGAAGAGGTTATCGGCCAAAGCAATGGGATAAGTGCTAACGGGAGATGTTTAAAATGGACTCGCTGAAAAAAAATCTATATCTGTAAACTTCAGCCAAGTCATTATGTGACGTGTTCCAAAGGCATAGAGCAGATTTTCGTATAGATCCTTTGAGTTGAGCTTGTAAGGTTGAACGTTTTTAACACTTTGCTTGTGCATTCTATTGCAGCCGCAGCTAGTCGCCTGGTGAGACATTTGACACGTTGCCGAGGACATTAATATGTGTGTCTAACAAACTAGACCGGGGCGAAATAAATACAAGTAGCTATACGCTTTCACGTACGACCGCCTTTAATTGAACTAAAAGTTTGTAAGATAAAGGGCTGATAAGATTAGGTACCAAAACTACGAAACATGGTAACACATTAAAAATATAAATGGTGGCATAAATGTCTCAGTACATACAATCTCAAAGATATTTCAAATTAACTAGAAGATTTCATGTGATTATTTACTTTACATTATTTTCTATAAGTACGACAGAATGAACTTTTTTTTTTCTAAACTTGTGATCTTACCTTAGAGTTACTGTGATTATGACTGTAAATATTGGGCAATAAAATGGATTTTTGAAGGTTTTTCTTCGGGTTTTTGCAAAATCATTACAGAATTTTGAAAATATATTAACCTATTTACCAAATGGACCTATATTATTAATAAAAATAATGAACCTATTAATAACATAATTGGGAACGTTTTCACAAATCATAAAATCCATTTGAATTCGCTTATACTTATACACTTTAAACTCGGTTCGATTACAGCCTGGAACGTGATTGAATAACGAACTTATCAAGAGGTAGACTTCTCTCTGAATGTAGCATAGACAACCATTTTATTTTTCTCAATGATGGAAGTTTTACACGATATGCCAGAATTCAAAACGAAGTTGTTAATACCTCCCCAGACATCACTTTTGCTAGCTCAGACATCGCAACGGAGTGTGATTGGTTAGTTACAAATGAATGTTTGGGTAGTGACCATCTTCTTATCCACATACAAATTAACAACTCCTGTATGTCTAACCCTATTTTGAAACGTAACATTAGACAGGCAAACTGGACGGGCTTCCAAACACAAATCATCACCTCTTGTTCTAATTTCCCTACTACTATTGGTTTACAAGAAAGCTATGACAAGTTTGAATCTATAGTAACGACATCTGCTGATAAGTTCATACCACCTATTAAACTTAATCCTCATCCTAAAAGTAAGTTCAAACCAAAACCATGGTGGAACCCTAACCTATCAAAAGCTATAGCCGAAAGAAGATTAGCATTAAAGAAATTTCGTAAATACAGATCGATTGAGAATTTTGATATACTAAAAGAAAAAATTAAGGCGGCAAGGACACTGATACGAGAAGCTAAAAGAAAATCCTGGGTCAAGTTCTGTGATGATACAAAACCAAACATGTCTAGCAGTGACATGTGGAGAAGGCTAAAATGGGTCAAAGGCAACTCTAATTCACAAAATGTCTGTCTTAAAGATAGCGAAGCAGAACATTTTCTTAGAAAATTGACACCTGACAGCACTGATTTACCTCCCTGTCCGTCATTATCTCTGAATAATGAAAATCCCGAGACCCTTTTTAATATCTCAGAACTTATTTCAGTTTTAAAGAGAAAAGATACGGCCTCTGGTTTGGATAATATTGTTTATTCAATGATACATAGACTACCAAGGGAAGGTAAAGCTGTCCTTCTTCATATTTACAATCTTATATATACTACCGGGAAAATTCCAACCCAATGGCGAAATATAAAAGTAATAGCTATTCCTAAAAGGCAGTGTGGCTCGCTTAAGTATAGGCCTATTTCTCTAATCAACTGTTTATGTAAAATTTTCAATTTGATGATAGCAAGAAGACTAGAATATTTTTTTGAACATCAAAAACTTTTTAACCATTCAACATTAGGTTTTCGGCGAGGATACTCTTGTTTAGATAATTTGTCACGGTTTACTTTTGATGTCGAGGTAGCTTTATCAAAAAAAGAGTATGTACTGTGTGGACTATCAGACATTGAAGATGCGTATAATAATGTATCTGTGGAAGCCATTACTGAGTGTCTTCTATCCTTTAATGTAGATTTGTTCATATGTAAATATATTAGAGAGTTTTTAAAAGAACGTCATTTGATATACAGACTTCAAAATGGCACGAATTTGATTCGCACCTCGAGACAAGGTCTGGCACAAGGTGATCCCATGTCTCCGATATTATTCAATATAGTCACAGTCAACATCTGTAATAAACTACCACCACAAATCAAACTATCACAATATGCAGATGACTTTACCTTCTACTGTACTAACAAAGATTTAAATAAGTGCATTGATGTGTTACAAAACTCTTTTTGTATATTCGTAAAATTACTAAGAGATATAGGATTGGACGTATCTATCTGTAAAACTAAAGCTTGCCTTATAACTAGGAAGTATCGAGTACCTAATTTGGAACTTAAGGTATATAACACACCTATAGAAATCGTAAGAAGTATTAAATTTTTGGGATTATGGATCGACTCTAAATTCAATTGGAGGAAACACGTTAATGAAACAGCAGAAAAATGTGTATCATATCTTAATATTTTGAGTTGTATAAGTGGCTCCAACTGGGGTATACATCCTATTCATTTACGTCGGCTTTATATTGCTCTAGTCAGAAGCCGCCTAGAATATGCAAGTTTTCTTTTTGGTAATGCCAGTCCCAATTTACTAATCAAACTAGAAAGAATTCAAAATCAAGCGCTTCGTCTTTGCGGGGGTTTTTTGAGATCCACTCCTATACATGTCATGGAGAGCGAACTTTGTATTCAACCACTATATTTAAGAACTAAATGGTTGCTAAATAGATATATTATTAGAGTTAAATCGAGACGGAATGATTACCTACAGAACAATTTGAAAAGAGCCCAGTCGGTCTTACAATTTGAAAATAATAATAAAAAACCAATGCTGATTACCGGGTTCTGTGAATTAGGTGACTTAGATATGTGTAAATATGAAGTTCGTCCACCATTTCACCTTCCTTTTTTTGTTTCAACCTTGCCGCTTTATGATATAATAAAAACAGAAATTCCTTTTTTACCCCATCCTAAGTCAAAAACTTCGCTTACTGATTTGAGAAATGAGAGTGAAAATATGATGCGAACACAGTATGGTGACTACGCGCATATTTTCACTGATGGGTCAAAATCTGGTGACCAGATTGGTTGCTCCTTTTTTGATGTAAATAGTAATTGTAAAGGTATATTCTGTGTTAGAAATAATATGTTACCAATAATGGCAATAGAACTAGTCGCTATATTAGAGGCTCTAAGTTATGTAGAATCAACTATATACAAAGATACTGTAATTTTTACAGATTCTAAAAGCAGTTTACAACATATAATGTCGTGTGGAAAAGGCAATTTAGGACGCAATGAGGCTTATCTCATTATTAATTGTATTTACAAGCTTATAATTAATGGGAAAAATGTCAAATTACAGTGGGTCCCATCGCACGTCGGAGTGCACGGGAATGAGGTAGCTGATGCATTGGCCAAAGTGGCGACAGAAGGTATTCCATGTGATATTACTCCGTTCTTTCAAGACCATTACGCTAAAACTCGAGTCAATATCCAATCACAGTGGAAAGCCCACTTCCAACAAAAATCGATTGAAAAAGGAATCTGGTACCGAACATTGGTCAACGAGCCTCCTCATGTCCCGTGGTTTTCGACGCAACGATTAAACAGAAAGGAACTAGTACTCTGCTTTCGTCTGCGCACATCCCATTTACCTCTTAATAATTTTTATTTTCTAATGGGAATAACTAACAGTCCCAACTGTAACTCTTGCAATGAGAAGGAAGACATAGTACACCTGCTATTGTATTGCCAAAGATATGAAGAGGAAAGGAAAAAGTTGATGGCTGAAACGAATACTGCCAGGTGTAATTTGTTCTTCCTTTTTCATTGTGCATTCAGTTCAGGCTTTACAACTGATAATAGCGATAGAATTTTAAGTTTCATTATAGCTGCATTTATTTTAAGAGCTATTGTTGACACAGTTTCATAATGTATTAAATTTATTGTAGCCGACTTAGCCCTGAGGGCTGTAAGGCAATTAAAGAATAAAAAAAAAAAAAAAAAAAAACGAACTTATACGTATATAAACAAATGTGCACCAATTTGTGGATAAAAAAAACGTTAACTCTATAAAATTTACTTTAAATGAATTACAAGAATTCTTGAAATATTTCATTAGATTAAAAGAAAATATACATACACGCAATTTCATCCATAAAAAAATATTTAGTCTTAAAGGGCAATAAAAATAATGAACCTATTAACAATATAATTGGGAACGTTTTCACAAATCATAAAATCCATTTGAATTCGCTTCGCTTCGTTTATTAATTACACGGATGAATTGCTCCATTCCTCCGCCCCGCGCCCCTGGATCGCCCACACTAACGCCAATAACTTGTTTATCACGCCCGCTACGGAAACTAGAGCCCGAACTTCGATCGGGAATCATCTCGAATTTCCGGCGCACGTTTAAAACGTTAATTTATAAGCCCTAAACTGTCGGAGTTTTCACAAGGAGAAAAATTAAGCAAGTCCTTAATAGAAAACTTCGTAAACATATTGTCCATGTACTATTATATATATTTAAACTTTGTTAAATGTAGCTTTGGGAAGTAGCTATTTCAGGTGCAGCTTGCAGTTCGACTCGGGGGTTTCCCGTCTCGTTCAACACTGATTTTCAGCTCTGGTTCTGGTCTTATAATCGCAATATTTTAAAAACTCTTCAAACGTAAACGATATCAATAGTGAGTGGGTACTCCTTAAATTGAGGATCGATAAACAGGCAGATGTTGGCCTGGTATACAAAAGTGGACGACAATATTTCACATTGGATGCGACTGTAAGTTTCGATGTTAAACAGGGTTCAATAAACTTGTTTTCATTTGTAGGTAATATTTTTGATTATAGGTGCTACCTATAATGTCTGGATGGTCTCTCCCAACACAATATCAACAAAAATGACAGGCCCACTAGTACATACTTGTGTGCGTGACTTAACAGACAACATACTCTCGCTACGCCGTACTAATTATGTACACACTGTCTCTGTGTGCATGAATCATGACCTAATAGTTAGGTGATATTATTATGTATATTTTTTGACGCCAACTTTTTAACCAGATATTAAATAATCAAGGGTAGTGACACAGACACAGGAGCGTCTACAAATTATCGGTTAGTATATACGGGTTCAGAATGTATTTGATCGCGAATAATATACAAACTACTCGTATATGTAAACAGAATAACAGTGTTTCTCTTGGAACGTTTATTTCTATTCCTCTTTATATGTACAAGTGTAATGATTCGCACATATGTATGTAGGCACTGCGTCGGTAGGCGCGCCGGCGTCACCGGAGATTGCGCGCCAGCCTCCGCACGCCGTCTAACTCAATCTACCACGCTAAAATATCGGATGAAACTTGCTTCGGGCGACACTCCCGCCTGATCACCTAGGGACGTCTAACAGGGGTTGTTTCCATGTTTTATTATTATTTTTCAATTTATGATCTGTATAAGAAAACACTTTTGAATACCTATATGAAAATCTGATTCATTTTTACCAGGGGTAAATATTACAAATTTTTGGAATGCCATTTTTATAAGAAATTATTCACTTGAATATCGTCTTTCTATTTATATCAAAGAGCGAGTTCTATGCATTTCAAATATTACTCAAATTCTGCCTTGACCTTGGACCAGACAAAACTGAACCACATGTATAATGCCCATATGATGCCAGACTTGGACGCATCCATCTTTCACGAATCCCGGTTAAAATAAGCGCTATTTTCAAAATGCCGCACATCTGTTTCAATATTTGGTTTCTCAGTGAGTCAACCGTGGAATGTTTCTGCGACGAATATTAGAACTTAAATTATTTCAAACATCAATCGGTCGACTTTTCTGGTGTCGGGTTGCTCGGGATGGCTCGGTCACGCCATACACTCGTTTATCCGGTAGTGAGCCGTCAAAAACAAGCGCGAGCGACTCGCGTTCATCCATCATCGGGCGAACGCCTTTATTTTTGGACAGAGCTCGTGACATTGTCGACGTATATATTTCGAGTCAGCCACAATGGACACCACTGACGACTCTTTCAATAGTAATTCTGTTAACTAGGGCTACAGATTTAAGTTGAACTACGTTAGAGCGAAGCTAATGTGCCCTTTAAAAGCACCGTAAAACCGTTCGCCCGTCTCCGTAATAGTTTCGAGAAAGCGCAAAATGGGAAGCTAACGCACCGAAAAAAATTATTCGTTCTATAATATAATACATCATAGTAAAATACTTCGTGTGTTATAACGTATTATAATAGATTAAATCACAATATTATGCGTAACGAAACGTATCAACTAGGAATATGAACTATAAATGAATTATGACGTAATGCTCTCGAAGTTAATTGAAAATGGAAAATATGGAATATATCAAATCGACATATTCATGCACACATAATATTTGTCCCGGGTTCCCACCCAAACTGGAGGATCGAACCCAGGACCCTTGCGTCTGAAATCGGCTCCTCCGACAACTCTCTCCGTCCCTCTCCTTCCTATAGCACTAGATGTAAACCAAATACTTTTCGTGAGTTTATCCTAATTATTGTGAAATAATAAACAAGATGATTTAAAGTCAATTTTATTATTTAATATAAATAACGATCCGTCGAAAAAGTATGAACGAGCTATAGCCTTCGTAATTTTTAATTCGAACCATTTTAAATACAAATGGATCACGACATTAGCACTTGTTCTGTCGGCGGCAAATTACGAAAATGATAGACGTGTTAGTTCACCAGACAACGAGGTGCGTACTGACGGGCCGTAAAGTTGCCCGAAATCCGGCGTCACCACTCCCGCGCATGCCAGTGTGATTAAAATACCTAAAGACAAACAACACTGTCGAAAGTTAATGTTGCTCCTCAGTACGAAAACTACTACTTCGAAGCTTCTTAAAATCAAAAGAAACGGTCTTATGTATTCATGCACAACAAAATATACAAAATACTGCAATGATACATAGTTTATATAATACTAAACAGTAATTAATATTGCCTTGGCACTGACACATATTGCATTGGCCTAATTCTAAGATTTCCCGTGTTTAATAAAAAATACATATTATAGAAATACCTAGTTAGTTTTTGTTGTAAACAAAGCAAAGTGATCCAAGATTTGAAAAAATTAAACGATTGAAGGTGCTAAATTTTTGTTTTTTATTGTTGTTACTACTTGCCCCAATAGATGTTACAACTAGCCCCAACCACGGGGTAAGTTGTAACATTTCCCCTTTAAACAAAAAAAATGATTGTGAAAGAGTTACCTGTACATTTGATATTTTTTCGTTTTGACTTAATAGAAGAATAGTTAGAGTATCAATCAAAGTTTAGTTAGTGTTAATTTAGCCAACACACTTCAAGATATATAATTATTTGTTAAAATTGTTACAACTAGCCCCTTGCTCCCCTACCAGTGCAAGGACACTCACAACAGTCTCACGTGGGAATACCCCGCCCGCCCATGGGAGTGATTCTCGGAGCGCTGACTTTATATCTCATGAGACAATATTTAAAAAAAAAATCTAACGAAAACGTAATTCTGTATACTTATAAAACCATATGAAACATTACGATTTTTGGGTATCATATAAAATATAGAATTACGTTGTCTCTAGAAAAAAAATTGTTCTTCAACAATTCTGTCTTATAAAACATAAAACAAGCGTTCCGAAAATTACCACCCAGGCATCTTAGAAGATGTAATAATAATAATAATAGATGTATTTATTATATTCCCGACATATATACTCAGTGTTTTTCATGTATGTAGAATATTACCAACGCCTTATTAATTACCCAAATTATCACATTTATTTTCCTCTTAGAATCGTTATTACACCATTACCGTATCTCTCAAGCCACCAGCTTCCAATCTCCAAGTTGGCAGCTGTGTTTTCATTTTGAGATAAAAGTTTATATACCAACGTTAAACAAACGAAAAAAGAGGCATTCACTTTTATTAATTTGGGAACTGGAATTAGAGCAAACTTTGATTTTAGCCTTTTCAGTATTAGAATGTGTTTTTTCAATTGCCTTGTTACAAAATTTTCAGCATGTATCAGAGGCTGGTACGTTATAGGCAAAGGTATGTTTGCTATCCTCAGCCATCCGACTTATAACAACATGTACCCTATCTTGAACTTGAGTAATTTATTGTTTGCGACATGTTTTTCCCTATTCGATACCCCTATTTTACTTAGCCTGGGTCAAGACACCATTGTAGGTTTTCTAGCAAGAATTGATGAGTTCTGCTATGTGCCTTCCAACTTCACCACCAGACCCTTGTCAGCATGTGTCACGAAAAGTGTTCGTAGACCAATCGAATGAGCTCAAACTCACTGGATTTACAGTAGCTACTGATAAGTATAGTTATCTGCCTGTCATCTCAACGATACTACAATTATTATATTGTCATTCAAATTACACAAGTTAGTATTTCAACCGGATTCGATTAACAATTGAGGAACTTTCTTATGAGGACACGACCCTGACTGCATCAACAGTATCTAATCCCCAAATTATTGCTTTATCATCGGTGCAAAATTTCAATTTTGTGGGGTAAGTAGAAATAGGCGAAACATCAATTACAAAATCTGATATGTTACACCTATTCACATACGAACATTACAAGTTAAATTAAAATTTAAAAGCTTGCAAACATAAGTTATTCAAAACACATACATACTTATGAAGTGATATGTGCGTTGAAAACACAATACGAATAGTGTTTAAAATGAAAAATGTAATACACAAAAATGGACTTCGCTCCTTTTTTCTTATTAGAAAGAAACCCACATACAACCAGATCAATATCGCCAATTGGATAAAATATCGGTTTACGTAAAATCACAGAAACAATACGTAAATATCTGGTTTTGATCATTTAATATGATTCAGATCGCCTTATCAACAAAATGGCTTAACCGATCGGAAAAACTCCGATATCGGGTCATGTGTCAATAAACAGAGGGATTAATATTGTAATCAAAAATCATAAATAATAAACCAACGCAGTGACTGTTAAGCCAATAATAATTTTCTTTGTAAATCACAAGTAAATATATTGTTAAAAATTACAGTTTATTCATAAAAAACATTTTGATGACATTACAAAATGAAAAGTGCTCGACGAGACAAACGAATACGGAAATAATGACCTCAATCCATAAAGTAAATAAATTTGACAGCAGCGTATGCCTCAATACATTCAAGAATTATTATATGATGAAAAAGTTAACATTTTAGCCTTACCAATATCACCAAATGCTTGCTGAACACTGTCTGGGATTTAGTCTAAACTATATAAACCTAATATTCTAAATAAGAATTTTATTATTGAACAATCTAGTACGAAATTTTTCGTTATTTCTTGCACTGTCTAGACTGCTATAATTCCCTTAAGCCATACGCTTTTTTCTTGCCAAGCTAGATTCTGAAATTTAAGTTTAGCAATCATGTGCGTATAAATTGTTATATTAATATGTGGTATAAAAATTTATAGTTTTCAAACACAATCCCATTGTCAGAAAGTCTGCCCTTCAAGTTCTAACGTGGATTGACGCGCACTGTCTTTTGTCTTTATACAAATGCAATTCGAAAAAAAATTGTGTTTCTATAAATGTGTTTCTATAATATGTTTTCTATAAAACGAATAGACTATAGCGATTCGTGGATCTAACTCGGGACCTTCCGCATTTCAGACAGACAGCTTGCCATCTGTACTAGAGTAACCATCATATGAGAAAGCGCACAAATATTAATTTCCACATCACATCCCACATCCCACAATTTCCACAATCACACATCACGACTTTACGATGTTTAATAAGATAATCCCTTACCTCTTCTAAAGTACGAGACATAAGAATTTTGTAACTAACAAAACAAATTACATATTGTATCTGTTACAATAAGAACGAACAATTCTCAAAATCCCGCCGATTATCCTTTGTACAAAGACGACGAATCTGAGACTTGGCAACTTGCCAAAATCCGATTTTAATGACAATCCGTACACGCATATTATGTCTCCAGAAATGTTCTTTCGGTTAACGAAAATTTAACATCATAGCACAGTAGATTTTCTAGATAACTAATTTTTGTGCTATTATATAATATTATTTTTATATTGCAAAAAAAAATAACAACACTCTAGTATTTTATTAGTATGTATATATTTATAATGTATTATTAATTCAGAGCATCATCTTTTTCAACTAGGTCGCAAGTCCGACGCAAATATATTTGAAGTTCCACATTTCTAGTTTTCGCTTGACGTAAACTATTTTTTTTTAAATAAACGAAATGTCTCGTAGAAACCCGATGTCGAATTGCGATTGTGACAAAACCATAGAGTTTTTAGATATTGAGAATTTACCATTGAGATATACAAAACATACCAAAACCATTGAGAATTTAGATAAATATACATTGTGAATGTATTGTTATAAGTCCAATCGGGAATAAAAACGAGATAGTCGCGTGATATTTTAACTCAATTACCGTATTTTTCCTACAACGGTTTTTTCTTCAGATTTTTTATTATTTGTACAGATTTGTATTAATTTATTGCCTTTTTTAAATAATAATTTATTGCTTTATTGTTCATTATTCATGGCAATTTGTTACGCATGATTATGACGTTATAACGATGTCGCTAAAAGCGAAACTAATTCACCGATCGTTAGAAATAGTGTAACTAGAAACGTAAATAGCTTATAAGATATATGTCAGTATTATTGTAGCATAACCACACAGTGGACAGCTCCAATCTCAACGGAAATATTTATAAATATAAACGCGGCCGGTAATGCGCCACGACAAGCAGTTGCTAAATTTCATTGCGGTCTATTTCGTGTTTCGATGCCAGAGAATAGAGCGAACGGTCCGTTCTGTTTCTTGAAAAATCTTATATTTCGGTTTAGCTATGTGTTCATTAAAAAAAAAAAACAATTTCAACTATTTGCGACTTCGTATTCGTTGTTAGCTATTAACTTTGCCTGGGTTCATTAAAAATTGTGGCTACGCTTGATTCATAGTCGATCTGACGTTTAAAAATACTGCTCGCGATCGATGCACACGGACCGATAAGACCGATTATAATAGACTACAATCGTATTCCCGTGTCAGTCGCCATCCGTATCTGAGTATACGACTGTCCACGTCTACCGGAATGACCTTTCCGTGATCTGATAATATCGTATCGTATAAATGGTTTTTAAGCTTCTGTCGTTCTTAGGAGTTCTTATGAACTTGTCTTGACGATTCTTCGGCTACATGTTCATAACTGGGTATTATGGGATTAAATTTTTGGGTTATACCAATTAGTTATGCTATATTGCGTTAGAACAGATTGGACAAAAAACTTTTCTTTAATAGATCGCCATTTGTAACAACTACCGAACATAGTTTTCGTTACGGAAATCGAACATTGGGCGACATCAAGTTATCATCTGAACCCAGTTTGAAGATCAACAAAAAACGTTCAGTGTAAAAAGTTCCAATTTTATAATTAAGCACGTAATCTGTTATTGACCACAGTGAAAATACTTAAAATAGGTATGATTAAATTGAATTTCATATCGGTGTCATTTTGCTGCATAATTAATTAATTTTGTAATTGTAAAAAGGATTCTTTAAGTTTGCACGGAAAACCGTAATTAACAAGCATATCAGTTCGTGACCTCATTTTGATTCAATGCATTGCACTGCATGATGCAAATACAATCTCCCGCTATCCCTCTGGAGCACAGGTACAAAAATAGATATGGTCACCAATAGTGAAAATACTCAATAGAACTTAAAATCAAATGACATAACTAGTAAGACTCTATTCACCGACAAGTATAAAGAAACCAACTCTCCCGATGTACCAAGACTTGTGACTAATATCAAATGCACGGCTTCACTTCAGTTGGGTGTGATTAATTGGGCATACTCTATTTTTTAAATTCTCACAAAAATATTTTCGGATGATATATAAAAAGACAATGCATTCTTTCATAGTCCTTTTTACGTGAGTCGTCAAAACCTATTTTTTCTGCATGCGTATATTTTTATGGATTTTTAATAAGAAAATTAGAATGGGCTTCGTCAGATTAGAGCATTGTACAAAATTATATACGCAATGTATGACATGTAATATATATTCGTATACATAAAAAATATATATATAATATATATGTACAATTCATCTTTCGCACTTTTTGAGTTCGATTTGCTAATGGGGTAAAGCATGATGAAATGAATTCATTTGTTGCGAAGAACTTCAATTACTTGGTTTTTAATACTCTATGACGGAATTTTGCTTGAAGCCCTCTCTGCGAAATAGGATTTTTAACGAAGTAATTATTAACTGGACTTATAACTGGAGTGATTGACATTACTAATAGAATTGTCGAGTTGAAGCGACAAGCCGTATCGTTTGCAGAACCAAGAACCTCTGAGAAAGAAAGATTTTTGAGTGGTGACCAAGAACCGGATGTCGTAGCGTGAGACGGCTCCACCGGGTGCACTGATGTCTGGGTTGCAAACTACACTTGGTAACAAATGGCTCAAAATCGTTCAAAATACTGTCTCTGTTTTTTTTTTCAATATTCCGATAAGTAACCTTGTCACTTTCTGATTCTGATTTCGTAAAAAACCCTTAATTTCGTATTAAGCCTTTGAACATTTATAAGGTGATCGTAAAGATTTTACATTATATGTCTAACAGAGGGTGCCTAAGGGCAAGACAACTAACTCTACCAAGCGATTGTTTTAATCGGGCATGACGACCGCTTAGTCTAGTGGGCAGCGACCCTGCCTGCGAAGCTGGAGGTCCCGGGTTCGAATCCCAGGGCAGGTCAGTATTTATATGATGAATATTAATACTGGCACCGGGTCTTGGTTTTTATATGTATGTGTTGTCTTCGCTTGGTACCCAAAATACAAGCTAATGCTTAGTTTGGGACCTAGACGTTGTTGTGATTGTGTGTGTTATTATTATTATTATTATTATTATATATCGGGATGCCCAGAAATAATCTGAAATACAATGCAGAGCGCATTACGGCTTTTATTCTTGGAAGGTAAGATTCTCGAAATTTTTTTAAAATATACCCATATACGAACTAAAGATATTTTATGCACTTACATCCCGTTTTCTGGGAATACTTTTGCGGAAACTATGCAGAATCTTCGGTTTGGCCACGCCACCGTACGCTATGCTATTTCGGCTCAGCGTGCCTCTCGTTGTTTATAACCTCTTGAATTGCAAATATTCAAATATTTTATTGCGTATTCACATTCTTTGAAATACAACATTTGTCTCCAACGACGTTATAAATTAAACTATATAAATTGTAGTTTGCAGTATCTTTTGCAGTAGTGAATCTTAAAAACTGATGACCTTAGCATTGTTACAAAATTATATATGTCATAAAAACGTTTTTTGTAGATAATTTTATTATACTTGACAAATCCATTCGAAAAAATTAATTAAATTGGGCAGTTTCTAGAGTGTTTCGTCGTTGTTTTCTTGTTAGATTGGCAATACATATTAAGTATCCCAACCCGCAGTGGAGCAGCGTGGTGAACTTAAGCTCCAAGCCCCTCCTCACCTTGGGGGAGGCCTAAAGCCCCTGCAGTGGGATAAAAATGGGCTGATGATAATGATGATGATTATTAAGTATACATATAATAAGTCGTCTTCAACCTGTCATGACGTATAACCTAGAAACATGTTCTTAATAGTGGAACTGATTCACGAGTTTCAGATCAACTAGGCGGCTATAGAGTTAAAATTCAAACCAAAAAGAACCATCAATAAATCAAGATTACCAACATAGATCATAGAATCAATGAAATGACTTGGCAGTGACCACTTTTTGACACGTAAAATTCCTGAGTACCGGGAATAAAAGACCGGGAATCGGTAATCGTGGCTTTGGATTTCTTCCAGCTAGATGGATCGATAATCTTAAAAGGGTGGGGGAAGTCGTTTAATAGAAAAGGCAAAAGACCACTTTGTAAAATCTATGTTCGGTAGCGAAAGAATCTGAAATAATGATGTAAACAATTCTATAAAACTGTCGCATTATCTCTAAATGTGTTCTTAAAAACTGATTTGTGAACTACGTATAAACTTGTAAAATTAATAACACAACGATATTTCAGCAAAATCGAAAATCTAAATTGAAAACCGTTTGAAATCTGTAATTGGATAAACTATAAGGGAGCTGGGGGCCATCCGCAAATTGGAAAGGTATAGATTACGAGCGACGCGCCGCCCGTGCACCCCACGCAGATTGATTGCCGAATGAATCGAAAAGCCTATATCATCACACTACCAAAACCTACGTGTACAATATACGAAAGTATGAGAAATTAGTTTTACTTTAACTGAACTAAATTCAAATGAATGAAAACGGAAATAAATATTTTTTTTAAACGCAAATTAAATTAAAAAAATTTTACAACGTAATGCTGGTTGCACGATATAAGATGACTTTATTTAATATAAGAATTTATATTTTTCTAAGCCGATATTTCTAAACATTATTGTCAAAAAACACATACTAAATTAAGTTTGCCGGAAATAAACAGAAGCCACTTGAAGCGATATAAAATTTTATCGTATGTTACACGGCGTAGTGCAGCGAACACGAGTACACACACGGAGGTTGGCAATAAACGTGGTTGCCCGCGTTTAATAGTCAAGTCCGTGAGAGCATGTCGTGGGCCGCCGCTGCGTTCTGGGCACTGGAACATCGTTTCGCGTCTTTATAGGGCAATTATGGCCGTTCTGGCATTGATATTGCATCTAATTTATTCCAGCTACTATCTGGTAGCGTTCAAATGACACGAGCGTTGAGAGGTCACCATTAATGGTCAACAAAATAAATACCCGAAAATTTAAAAAAAAATCGAACCAACATTCGAATCGAAGCAAAATGAAATTTCTGACTCTATTAAAACTAAACACTGCTGTCAAAGTTATTTAATCTATGTCTACATGTCATTTGTAGGTAAGTGATTTGCTTCAAAAAATCAAAATGAGCGCGCAGGGTTGTCACTATGATATAATAATTTTTTTTTTTAATTTTTCGTTTCACTTTAATATAATATTATTTAGTTACGTATGACATGTTTTACAAAGGGAGGAAATTATGAATATTTGCTAAAAGATCGTATCCGACATGTAGATCGTATAAGAAAATGTAAATACACAAATTGTCGCAACCCAATTAAGTGATTTCACTTAACCGCGCCTGGTCATTTTTTGCGTATCGTCATATTGTTGTGATCCAATTTGCACCATCCATTGAATTGCGAGAATGTTTATGTTCAAAATTACCGAATTTAGTATTTACATTAATAAACATATTTCTATTAATGGAAATCCTAAAAAAAACCCCAATTTTGTTTCCGTTTGTTTTAGTTACCGAGGAAACTCACTGAAACGAACTGATGCTTAACATTATCGCTTACATGAAAATAATACAAAGATTGGTAATAGAACGTGTATTCGGCCAGTTACCGTTTCGCAGAAATTAATCAAACAACCTATTCCTTTATATATCTTCACATAAAAGAGAAAACATAAAGCCAATTCACAGACGTCCGATACACTGATTTAGCTTCATCTGGTCAACGTTTGATATAAACACACGTCCATTAATTTGTTATTCCTATTCCTAGTAAAAGCTTTGCTTGACGCCCACATATTTCGTCCGGACAAATCTGAATGTTAAACTTGAATATAAAAATTATTGGATAGTATTTTGGTGAAGCTAAAAATATCACTGAATATTTTACAACGAAAAAAAAACTGTAAAATCTTATTCAGCATTACATTTTTATAGAATGGAAATTGTCATTACGACATATTATTTTGTGTAACAGAATAAATGAAAAAAATATTTATAAACCTTAGATAATATCTTAATTAAAATAAAAAATTTAAAATAATAAATAATTTAAATTGTTTTCATTAATTATGCTATCTATGTATTAATTGGGATATTTTTCCACAGTATTTAAAAGCAAAATATAATATTAGATAAATGTAAAGTCTTGTTATATACCAGGACTGGCGTGGTTAAAACAAGTTTTGATGAATGAATTTTTAATCAATAATTTTTGAGATATGAGCCCCTCTAAACTTTTCAACTAGGAGGCGAAAATTCCAGAAAAAATTACGTCAGTACAATTTATAAACCGCTATGAAATTGGTTTGAATAAGATATGTAGAGTCGTTTTTGAGTTACGCGATACCTATTTTTGGTTACACGTTATTTTAGGTTTTTTCCTGAAAGTTCATCCCGACTTCAGGACCTTTCAATGTGCAAAGTTCGACATGTACTCCCCAAATTCCCCTTTATTTGAATATGCTTTTATGTGTCATCGAAATATACAGTTGTAAAAAAAATACATTTAACATTTAATGGGTTGGTGATTGATAACAGAAGAAAATAAAATCAACTCTGAATGATTTTTGTAAATGTTTCGTCAGGAAAATTTAAACAAAAGTCTTCAAATAAGTTATTTTGTTTGCTTTCGATTTGAAATTGATATCTTAATTACACATAATTACTAATTAACTCAAAAGGACAAAAAACACTTGTTTAAAATTTTTCAACTGTTCGTTTAATAAAATAAAAAAAAAATTACCAACTCTATGACATACGGACAGACACGAAAAAAGATAAGATTTACAAGTTTTACTATGAAATCTCAAAACCAGCAAAAATAATTTAGGTAAAATATTTAACCCTTCAAGTGTTAAAAACATACCAAATGACCCTAACCCAGTGAATGAGAAGTTTAAAATCTTATGCACCAATAAAGACTAAACGAAACAAAAACCTTGTTTAATTTGAGATCGATATATTACGGTAGACCTGTTGCCGCAAAGCAATATAGACATAATGCTTAAGGAATATGTCATTGTAAGACTTTTAATAGACGTAATTAATTTAAAACTAACCCTGTCAGCACTGAAACGACACTGGAACTAGGTCAAAAACAAACCTAATAATAATTTAAGCGAAATTTTCTCGAGGCGTGGCTCGTGTTTCCTACGCTCAAAGTTAAATTGTGGCCCAGCAGATTATGTCTGAATATTTCATAGGAGCGCGAGGCACAGATAGTGCGATATGCAAATGTGGGGAACGTGTCCTGTTGAAACCCTATTTCGTCGTTCCGGAGTCGTGCCTCACTACTTAACGCCGTCGGCCGCGGTAAACCCACCGCCGACTACATGTGCTCTTAGCTGAATCCAAAAATTACCTTTGGAGGTAGGTACTTCAATAAATTATTGAGGTTTGTCATTTTCAAATTTACTCTACCCAACCACAAGAATAAATACTACAGGCCACCAGAAGATAATTCAGTCGAGGACAATCGCCTATCTGTCACTAGTTTATTACATAGAGCGTGCACTTTCATAAAAATATTCATCATAATTCACAAGTTTATTTTGAAACGAAAGTCATTGAACTGTATATTCATACTTCACAATATACGTAACAATCGACGTTCTAGGACCCTAAGTTTATATGAAGATTATGTCCTAGTTGTCCTTTTTATGCGGTAACCCAAACCATTATTTATACCGGGTGATTGAGTAAAAGATAAGTGTAAAATATTTTTTAGAAAAAGTAGCAAAGAAAGTAAAAGAAAAATATGTGCGTAGAAAGGAAAGAAAAACATGTTAATTTTTAAAGTCATAAATGACCTTAAAAAAGATAACCCAAATGTTGCCTTAAAGTTTGAGATCAAAAAATAAAATTCATTGCGCAGACCTAAGGAACGTACTACGTTATACATATAGACACTGTCCTCTTTTATTATGATGACAGTAAAATCATTCCAAGCGTCAAAATATTATATGACCCTGAATTGGATTTATAGACGCCGCATTTTAACTTGGACTCAGGGGTTAGTTAATAATATTCAAGTCATTTGGCATGGTTTAGACTTGAAGTCATATTATATGATAGCATATAATCAGATTTCTCAAATATTAATACCCACTTTAAAAGTAATTATGCATACATTTTAAAGGCACGTTCATAAGCCTTTATATTTTTATGGCTAGAAGCAATTTCTTATCACCATAATAAAAGTTAACAGTGTGTACGATATCTATAACGCTGTACGTTCCTTATGCCTGCGCAACAACTTTTGTCATTGGAAATGACTTTCATTTCGTTGGCGTATAGGGGGTCATTCGGGAGTTTTTTGTGAGACAGGCAGATCGCACGAAGAGTTTTCGAGACATCGAGATGAACGTGGTGTCAAAAGACGCAGCTCGGTGAGCTCTACAAGATGGCAAAAGACAATTTGGAAAACGTTGGAAAAAAAAAATGAAAAAATCGCAATTTTTTTTCCCGATTTTCATTTTGGGAGCCCGATATCTCGAGTACTAGGTCCGAATAAGGAAAAAATAGAAAAACGGCTCGGTGTAATTAGACAAAGGATCGATTGAGACTAAAATTGTTAGAAACGGAAAACCGAAAGTAGTGGTTAAGGGTGCCCTTAGTAGGAAGTCGCGTCGGTGTTACACTTCGTATTAATTCTGTTTGTTCGATCGAAATGTTGCACAGAATGTTATATTTCGAAGTTCTAAGCTTATTCAGATACAGTTGTGTTAATTTTTGCGAAAAAAATTTATTTCGAAAAATATTATCCAAAATATGTGTGTTTACTTTATTCCGTTAGGTTCATTTCCAATGTCGTAAGAAGCTCGTGCGAAAGCAGGAGACCCGTTGATTTTTTTTGAGCCTTATCCCTTGCAATTTCATTTGATTGTATTATCTTTAATTTTAGCAATATTAATATACGAAACCGTAACAATGCTACACTTTTTTCACCTTCCTAAAATGTTTAAAAATGCATAAATTAAATTATGACCCACTTATCATTGTCAAAACCAACTTATCATTGTTTTTATCAAACTCCCGAAAGTTTCTGAGAACGTGGAGTCTGCAATGCAATCTTTCTATAATTACTCGTAATGCAGGTGCTGATAAATGTTCGGTTTACGATATATGTGTGACGGATTTTTACGTTGAAAATAACTTTAGCTATATTTTGACTATGTTAAAACGCAGCCGGCCCTTTATACATGTTTGTCAGAGTTCAGAGTACACACATATTATCACTACATATCATAAAATAAAATCCCCCGCCACGTCTGTCTGTCTGTCTGTATGTCTGAACGCGATAAACTCAAAAACTACCGTACGGATTGGCATATGGGTCACACCAATGGACGGAGTGATTCAAGAGGAAGGTTTACAATCTTCTATGCACCTCAACTATTCTGTAATGTGCCTGATGGCCACGACTTTGACAATCCCTCCCGTAACTAATTTTAGTTTTTAATAAGCTATATAATACAAATTCATTATGATCATTCTAACGGTGTTACTCCAAATTAAACATCCACCGCAAATCCCGAGAATATTTTATTCGTTTCGGAAAGCGATGTCAAGGTATTTTTTTTTTTAAATAACACCAGTATAGGATTATTAGTGGGATGAAAAAAGTCTGGAGGGGTTAGAGACTAAATATAACTGTTCTATTATGAACACAAATACAAAGAAATTAGATTTGTTTTAGTTTATCAGCTTCAACGATATCCAACTTTTGTATCATAGTAATAAATAGGTTGATAGGTTGACACCAGCTAGAGAATGCGCTGCCCATTTTAAAGATAGAACAAGGCAGACTTAGTTAATTACAGACGGTGTCAAAGAGCACGCGGCATAGAATTACAAATTACGTATTTCGTATTATTCCGATATTTGGCGCGTAAAGTTAATAGACAAAGTCAACTACAGATGGTCAACTTGCGCTGGTTTAAAAACGTATCCTTAAGGATTAACTTAACATCCACGACTCCACTCGGTTTGCCTATCATACATTTAGACAGGGATCGCTAAAGTGAGGTTCCATGAAATTGTAAATAAATCTAGAAATTTTTGAAACTTCCTAAAAAATAGCACCGCCACCAATTTTTCTTAGAATCGATGAGATACCAAGGGCTACTACCCATTATCACAACTTTGAGTAGTAAGTGATTGTGGAAAAAACTTAGAATTAATAAAGAAATACCCGTTTACTTTATGTTCCTCCGCGGTAGAAAGTAACCTATGCACCTTTTCCTCCCATATTCATATGTAACGTTTAAAAGAAGTTTTTTTAAGCTCTGTGAAATATTTTTTAAGTTAAATCCGAACAAGCCTACATACAAAGAATTTTATATATTAATATAGATATGTGTCGATGACCCCGGGTTGATATGCATATTCCATTTATGCCAATTCTTTCCTTCTCTTTACATTTTTGACCTCACTACGGTTACCATATAATGTTATTTTTTGGCTAACGGAAACATTCAAATTAAAGTATTACATTCACGACAAATGAAACAGTTACTGAGAATAAGTTTTTACGTTAAGCCAAGAAGAAAATAATAGTGATTCCATATTTCCCAAAATTTTATGGTTACTGCGGTACTGCACTAATACGCGAACGGTAATGCGCTGTGCAATTTCTGCAATATTTATCGCCAACATGTCAAGTCTCATCATTTACCAACCCAGTGCATTAATAGCACGTCCACTCTTTTGTGTAATCTTTTTTTTTTCAAAAATTAACCTACTTTAGAAATATTCTAATCCATCAATCTAGAATCAATTCTAAGAATTCGACAAAGTACCTGTAGGTGCCTAAGCAAAACGTTGTATGTAAGCTTATAATAATAAGTTTTATGTATAGTGTCATACTAGAAGACTAATAACATGTTTACTAGTTGGAAAGGTATCTATTTAGGTAAAGGTATCTTTTCGGAAATCTTTTTTTAATCCGATAAATTTATGACCTATCTGTTACTATACGATCTATAAAACCTCATCCATTCAGTCACTAAAAGCAAAAAGACATATCTAAGCAACAACCACGATTTTTCGTTTACTAGAATACTAGCGTGTGGTGTGGATATTATAACTTATGCTTTCTTGATCCCGTTTTCGCGGTCTTTCTCCTTTTCATTTTCTATATATTTAAATGCTGTTAAGTGTTTCATTTCCCAATAGAAATAAAATGCATATCAGGTCTATTGGAAAATAAGAAAACGTCGCTAGAACGACCGAACCTTGGAGTAAACTTATTCTGACAAAGCCTCTCTACAGCTGTATTAGGTAGTTGATATTTAATTATAAATCGTTTTTTATTAATTTAATTATTTTACTTTTATATTCTTTGACAATGCGCCTTTACAGCCGCTATTATCGTAGAGTAAAACTAGGTTAATCTTCTACTGTGGATGTTTACCTATCACATCTGGGCTGTTTTTCATCCGCATAGTATCGTATTTTGCAAAGAATGTTTTACTATTGTAAAATGGCTATTTAATTTTATAAGATATTTAGAAAATATGGACGATATAATAATATAATATTGTAATTTAAAAGTGATGACTATGTTAAGTGCTCCTAGTGTACCAAAAACAAATAAAGTATTGAATATAACATAGCAGCTTCACAACTGGTGTATTAAAAGCATCAGTTAAGTATGTGTCTGTCTGTAGTAATGTAGACTATACTGTCTGTATACAATATATACATTGTATATATTGTATATAGCATATATTTATATGTACTATACAATACAATACTACACAATACGACGACCGCTTAGCATAGTGGGTACCCTGCCTACGAAGCTAGAGGTCCCGGGTTCGAATCCCAGGTCAGGTCAGTATTTATACGATGAATATCGATACTGGTACCGGGTCTTGGTTGTTATATATATGTGGTGTCTTCGCTTGGTACCCAAAACACAAGCTAATGCTTAGTTTGGGGCCGAGACGTTGTTGTCATGTATACGTTATTATTATTATACACTATACAATATACAAAATTATTGTATGTGTGTATAAGAACATTATAGTATATATAGTATTCAACATTATATATACTATAATGTAGAATATAGTAATGTAGTAATGTCTGTAGTAAATGTCTGAGAATAATGTCTCAGTTGTCAGTGAGATTTTAAGTGAGAACGAATGTTACTCGTTAATGTGAATAAAGAATAACAACCTTCATTAGTTTATTTTGCAAACAACGATCATTTACAACAAAACAATGGCAGAGTGGTTCGTGTAGATTTATATCGAGATGTACTTCTGATATGTCAAATAACTTATCTTTCAGTGTCAGAAGTACTTCTAGATATAAAATCTACACGAACCAGTCTGCCATTATTTTGTTGTAAATTGCAAAATAAACTAATGAAGATTTAACTTTGCGTTTTACTAAACACACACGGAACCCTTAAAGACGAAATAGATGTATAAAAGTAAGTACTCGCACTATAGTGTACCTTTCATGCATCCGTATCAGTCTTCTAATTTCTAAACTAAATAATAAACAAACTTAAAGTGCACCTGTAGGTATATTTATTAACTTTACTTAAAGTTAAGTATCATAGTAAAAGTATATGTATCCTAACGAATAAATAAACCCCAATTTTTTTCTGTTCTGTTTTGATATATGAGATAAATATATAAAACTGCGTTCATAGGACAAAAAAACTACTAACATAAAAAAAAATTACGATTTGTTTGAAACGTTAAGATTTTTTTTAATATGTTGATCCATCATCAAAAATTATTAAAGAAATTTGTTCGTTGTTTAAAAATAATAGATATCATTCAAATTTTTTAAATAAGTCGTAATATTTCGTACATTGTCAATGAGTTAAACATTTATTTTTTTAATTTTCATGTTATAATTTATTAAATTAATGCAAAACAACTCCTCCTTCGATTGAACACATGTGGAAATTCTCCTGGGCACGCTGAGAATCAAATTACCCAGTAACTCTTGTGGTAGTCTGTCCCATTCTTGAGCGGCAATACCCCTGACCTCTGACAGGGTCTGCGAAGGTTGCTGGCGATTCCAGACACACGTGCTCGATCGGGTTTCAGTCGGACAAGCCATCCGACCAACCCATCCATGAGAAGTTACATTCACGGAGAACAATGGTCACTAGCACAGATCGTGTTTCGGCACATTGTAGTCTTGTAGTTGAAAAACGAATTAGTGGCTGTAATTTCTTCTGAATGCTCAGATGATGACATCGATGAAGCCATTTTGTACAAATTTGCCAATCATTATTCCGCCCCCAAAATATAGCGATTTGCTACCTTACTGAAGGATCCTAATCGCAGTTCTTTGCCTATGTATGTCTCCGGACTCCAGACTTTCTCCTATCATGAACACGATGGTTCTCTCGGTCAGTACAAATCCCTGTTTCGCAAAGTAAAAACCAATTCCGCCAGACGTCTTCTATTCTTTGACGTTCTCTGATCCATTGGGATTCTGCGCCGCTGTCTTTACAGATTATTCAATTGTGGTCACCTGGATGTCCTTACTCGTAATTCGAGCTGGTGTAAGCAACCGCGAATGGTTTGAGTGTTTATTTTACGTCCACTGACAATTTGCTACTCTGATCTTATTTTAATGGCATTAATCGTTGGATCTCGGGCAGTCAGCAGTCTTATGTAGCGCTTGTAAACGATATTCAGAGCAATTGGGTGTTCCCTACGAAGTTGTTCAGCCAAGTTACCGGTCTTTGATAGCTCTGCGACGAGGTTAAGATGCAGCTTTGATATACCAGAACTCTTGTGCTAGTTCTCTCGTAGAATAAATAACGTTCTTCACCCAAAGTGATTATTCTTTTACTAAACTTCAGATAATTAAAGTGGCATTTTATCATGCAGAATTTTTAATAATATTGTTTAAAAGAGCTGTCAGTCTGACAGAAACAAGAATAAGTGTTAATAACTATTGTCATCGTTTTTATATAAAAAAACAGAACGCTCCTATCAAATTTACTTACTCTATGTAAAAGACATAATAAAAATATATTAAAACGTAGAAAAAATCCGTATTTTTAAATGTGGCGTTAGTTATATTGACATCTCTACTAATATTACAAATTCGAAAGTAACTTTATCTTTCTGTCAATCTGTTACTCTTTCACACCTAAACCGCTGAACCGATTTTGATGTAATTCAGTACAAAAATAGATTATACCTTAAATTCACCTTTTTGTCTCTCTGTTTGTCTGCATGTTTGTCCGTCCGGGTTGAATGGAAATGGAAACGATGAATCGAAACTAGCTTCACCTAAAAGCGCGCGGTTCCCATTCCATTTTCACTCCCACGGAATTTCTTCTTTTTCATTTTCTTCGCTTTTCTTTTTTTTCTCCCCTTTCTTCTACACTATCACTCTTTTTTTTTCGATGCGCTTTTCTTAGACCTCGCTTCGCATTTCTTCCCGTCCGTAGTGTCGCCGTTCGCGTCGCTCGTCACACCACACCACATTTCACCACGCCCCGCGACATTCGATTTATTTACACTTTTCTTCTTCTTTTCTTCTTTTTTCGATGCGCTTTTCCGAGAGCTCGCTTTCTTCGCCTGTCCTTTCTTCCCGTCGTAGTAGTCGTCGTCGTCGTCCGTTGATTTCAATGAAACTTTGCATACATAAAAAGGAGGTTGTAAGGAGTGACATATACTACTTTGTGTTTGCGTATTTGTCGGCTGGAGGGTAAAATAGGAGGCCACATTTTATACGGAAAAAGCACGGTTTCTGTAGAATAATTATTTTTCGCACTGAAATAATATTATACAAGCACTAAAAAAAGCACCAAATTGTCTAAGGTGTGGAATAATAGACAGGATAAATTTATCTGGGAAAAATACATGGTTCCTCTGGGATAGCTAGCGGATTTTGATGAAATTTGATAACGTAAGTAAAGTTTAGAGATTTATTAGATAGTTAAGTTTCATAATATTCTAAAGAACTCTTAGTGTCCTAGATAATCGGATTCCTTTAGCTGTCCCGGTACAATTTTGTAGTCTACGCGGGCGAAGCCGCGGCCGGAAGAGAACGCTGTCATAAACTATAATATTTTTTTCACCGAAATGTATAAAATATCTATTAAAATAGCTAATCAAATAGATTAGAAGATGTATTATTTGTATTTTATTACATTTACAATGCCAGCACAAAAGTGGCTTTTTTATAAAGTGACTTATATAGTTCCCAAACTTATTTAAAAGCCGCTCTATTGAAAATTATGAAAAAGATCGTAATATGGTCGAAAGTAGTGCAATATTTAAAGTAGTGTCAGATATTTTAGGTACCTTATGGCATGTTTATACCTACGTAATCGTGATTCGCTCGTATTAGGACTGACGTGCTGTTGACAAGTACGGGATACTCTGGTGCAAGTCTGATTTGCACTTGAACCAATAATAATAATAACAATAATAACATATACAATCACAACAACGTCTAGGTCCCAAACTAAGCATTAGCTTGTATTTTGGGTACCAAGCGAAGACACCACATACATATAACAACCAAGACCAATATTCATCATATAAATACTGACCCGACCTGGGATTCGAACCCGGAACCTCCAGCTTCGTAGGCAGGATCGCTACCCACTAGGCTAAGCGGTCGTCAATACATTCACCTATTAAATATGATTCAATAAAGTAATGTATACACTTCCTCGAGTGAAATTTTAGCATCGCCTTGGTTTATTTTATTATTTTATCAAATTACAAATGTGAATCCAAACACGTAGTAGAATAGAATTTTTTAAAGCCCCTACGTGCCCCTGCTAAGGAACCTTATCATCTGCTACGTAGCAAAAATCCAAAGGTCGACATTAAAATTTTCGCCCCAAGCGGGTAATCACTCTCGTCCTCCCGGCCCTTTGTACTGACCTCACTCATAAATTTAATGGGCGCAATCTACTTTATTTGCTGACATTAGAATCTTGCTTACTCGCGTAGCTAACACCTCGGTTTAATTCGAAATTACGGGGCCGATACGAGTTTTTTTTTTTTTAATTCCTGTCGCCTTTCGTACTGTAACTACGGAGAATATTTTGCTTTCCTTGTGAACAATAGCGTGATATAGATAATTTTACAATGGCCCAAATGACCCGTCATTTAACTCGGTTTTATCGATTCGACAAACTAAAATAAATTGGTCGATCGTCATGTATGTCATCAATAAAACTTGTTTGGCGACGTAAGTTTTAATAGCTTTCAATTAGAATATCTGTAAGTGTCGGAAAAGCTGACAGTTATTTTTGCAAAAGTTGTTCTTTTTATTCTATTTAATAAGTCAGCTTTTAGGATTCCGTTGTAAAATTGCAAAAAACGGAACCCTTATAGTTTCGTCCTGGTACATCCGTCTGTTACAGTTATTTTACTCGAAGACCATTGGCAATAAAGACTAAATTTGGAACATAGGTGTAATCTATGAACCGCTATACAACGGTGTTGCCATATTAAAAAATAAATAAATATGGGATAGATTGAAGGGATAGGGAACACATGTAACCGAAGGGCGATCAAAAATTTCAAGGGGCATCGACTTGTGGAGTACCTATAGATAAGTTTTTAAAATGATATAGATGTTTCAAAACGACTCTTTTATTTAAGCCAATAAATCGATTTTAAGATTAAGATTTTTCAGCAATAATGGTGTAAAAAATCCATTTATGTTAATGAAATCCATTTATGTTAATGAAATAACTTATAAAACGCTTAGCACGAAATTTGGTTTGAATAAGATATACTGACAATTTTTTGGGAAATTTATTTTTAAACTTATTATTTGAATTTTAACCTTGAACGTGCAACCCCATATGCACTAAAAAGCCATATGTTAATGACCCAACAGTTTATAAAAGCGCAATTTTATAGCTTTAGTAAAAAATAAAACACCTGTCCATACATGTACATACTACGTTAACGCCTATGGAACATTTTCCAATTTACTGTTAAGCGCATTTGCTTGTGAACTGTCAATTTGCTATATTGCGAAGCACGTCGCGCCAGCAAGCTGTTTCTGTTTATAGCACTATCTACGATTCTCTTGTGACATAAATAACAAAGTGATCGCATTTATATCTTTAATAACAGAGCTTTGAACGACTGAAAAGCTACATTAATATCCCGAAGCAATACTTGCTTCGGGATATTAATGTATTAAAAAATTAAAATCGTAGAACGCGTCTATTTCGAGCTTTATCTACTAAACGTTACAACTCGTACATTTTTTATTGGATTTACGATAAAAGTAGTAATTTAAAAAATATTTTCTCTATTTAAACTGTGAAACATATTTTTGTATGTTTTCTTTTCATGACTACCTATAATAATAAAATAGTTTATAATGAAGGTTTAAATAAAAAAATTATATAAAGGAAAAAAATATTTAAAGATGCTTATAATAAAAAAAAAATATAAGGGTCCGGTTTTTGCTATTTACGTACGGAACCCTAAAAACGAATACCCAATTTTATATTTGTTTACCGATTCTTACGAAAGTGTTCTCATGATTCTAAAACGTTTCCCATACACTGTTATAACTACGGGATCTAAGGACGGGTCCTGTTAAATATTATAGTTGTCCGATAAGGGAAACGTTACTTATCGCAGCGGCATCCTGCTTTTTCAACTCGCTTGGATTCAGTGCCTTGAGTCAACAACAGTTTCTTATCAACACTAAGAAAACATGTTTTATCACAGTGATACTGATAAATACTTAAAAGAAGAGTCAAGTGCGTTTCAGATCGCGCATCGAAATGTGTTAGTTAAAACTTGCTACTCTATCATGTAACATTAAACTATTTTATAGTATCAAGATTTTTTTTAGAGTATTTCAAAGGATTCCGGTTCGTTTATTAGATTTTAAATCGAAGGGTTGAAAAACTAGTAAAGGGAACATCCTGCCAATGACTTTGTAATCTCATAGAGCAAGAGTGAAGACCAGACACCATAAAATTAGGAATAATAATAATAGTAAGACTAACACGAACGCTATTCACCTGAACTATTAAAACATCGTAAGCCGCTAACGCGGAGATAGGTATGTGATGAAGTGTGAGAGAAGACAACGCGAACACCGCTAGTAAGGCATGAAAAGAGAAAATAGAACGTCAGAGTTATCGACATTGCTTTCGATTATTTGTCTTTATTAAAATTAATATTGTACCGAACTTCTAACAAGCGCTGTTGCCAAACTCGTCGCGTCAACTACCCTTAATTTAAACGTAGTTCCGGTAACGCAGCGTAAGCGTAGTGTACTTCTAGTGTTTACCTTATATTTATCCTACTTCTATGCTAGGCATTAATGACTGGTGTCACTCGCGCCGTTACATACGGCAACTTAATTGAGTATTAAATTAAGTATTTGCTACGACGACGCTTGTAGTATAACTTTAGCAGTTTTACTACGCAAATCGGCATTTTATTTGAAAGCACACGACACTATAACCGGACCTAGACCACTGTAGAGGTCCAAAATGAGACTAACTCGAGCCGAGTACGCGGTTTCGGAGTAATATTGGTCACTGCAAATTACTTGGACGACCCGGCGCATTTATTGAAAGCATGCTGTGCCAGAACGCGCTTATACTGTACTAGCGCAGTAAAATTTCAAGAACAAAAATAAAATATAAGTATTAAAGGTATACTGGAATTCTGCATAATACACTACAGATCTATCAGAAAAGTAATGTGACTGGACGTACCTACAATTTGCAATTTGCAAGACAATTTGAACCAAATGTATTTAATAATAAAGTTGTTTTTTCTTATTAAAATTATTTCATTGGATAACTTCGGGCAAACCTGCGCATCCGATGTTAACCGATTCCTATTACTTTTCTGATACATCTGTAGTAGCTATAGTTTCTGCCTCATCGAGTAATAGAAAGTTCGGAAAATATACTAGGCTAGTCCTATAACGTGCAGATAATAGTGTAAGAGTTTCTAGTAAGACTACTACCAAATCTTCTATGAAGGTATTACATACATCAATTTTCAATTCAATTTATTAATTTAATAAATATTAACATATATTTTATTATTTCTTAAATATTTACTGTTGAGTCGGAGAAATTATTTAAGGGCGAGACGGATATCAAAGCATAGGTACTTCCGTTTTGTCCGAAATACTCTCTTCCATAGTTTTTTTTTGGCTATGCTGGGCAAGAAGCTAGCGCAATAAGCACCGAATGAAAGAGCAAAGCTCCTTTGAAAGAAGAAGCTGATGAAGGGAGTCTTCAGGAGGAATCCCGTTATTTTCTTTTCAAAAGTAACGATTCAATATAAAAAAAGATGAACAATTAATTACTCTTCTGTAGAACAAAAGAGTGTAGTTTCGTTTTGACGTGCTCGGCTATTCTATGGTGTTACTGACGCTGTATATTTCCTTGACATTATTTTTGTATTAGGTTTGTATGATTTTTGAAAATAAAGTATATTTCCTACAGCAGTAAAAATTGGAAAATACTGCGTACCAGCATAGTAGGTATATTTACGAAGAACGCTACGCGCAGGCGGGGTCTAGTAGGACTGCGAGGGAGACCAAATATTTAGTCTATGCTGAGAGTATTACTAAAATTTCAAATACCATATACATTTAACATAAAATTGATTTATGTAGGTATTTATATCTATGTAGGTACGTATTGTTACGTATCCGATGGAGTATGTGATAATATTTATCATCAACGCTTTTAAGTTTTGGAGCTAGTGAGCGATGAAGAATAATATATTATCATAGTCCAAATCCTTCATTGTTTCTATTATGAGTTACCAACTTTTTTTATAATTTTATTAAAAATATGTCTTGAGTTTTTAAAATTATAATTTCTTATTTTTTTTTCGAATTTAGTACTTTTTTAAAGTTAAACAGTGGAACGTTTGAAGGCTGAAGGTGTTGAAGGTGAAAAAATCGTTTTGGAGAATGATATCTATTGTAGCGCCCTTAGGCGATTTATAACCGTAAATTAAGTAATATAAGAACTTGTTTTACGTCTACAGCTATATTATACAAAAAACTGCATTAAGATCAGCTCTGTTGTGTAAGAGAAATACATCCACTGGTACCGGCTCTTGGTGGCCTGTAACAGTAAAACGTGTATAAGAATATATACACTTTGTTGTGATATCTATGGAGTACGGAAAACCCTATCAAAAGTGGCCCAGTTGTAGAAAACCACCTCTACTGCAGCGCTCCCTGCTGACTTGTGAGTGTTTAAGGACTTTCTATGAAGTGATACCTATGTAATGCAAGTAACCGTGTTCAAATCAGCCCCACCGTTTAATAGCAACACGTCTACTGCAATGTCCTCTGCCAACTTCTTACCGTAAAACATGCCTAAGCACCTGCTGTGAATTGATACCTATGTACCTAATACTATCACTGACTCCGTGCTTCGGAGGGCACGTTAAGCAGTCGGTCCCGGACGCTGTCAAAAGCTGGCGGTCGTTACAGTTCCCAGTGGAGCAGCGTGGTGGATTTAAGCTCCAAGCCCCCCACCTCACCCTGGGGGAGGTCTAAGCCCCTGCAGTGTTGTAAAAAATGGGCTGATGAAGTGAAGTGAAGTACCTAATACAAAAAACTTTAAAAAGTAGTTTCTGAGAAAAACGGTAATAAACATACAAACGAACAAACAAACACTCTGTTACTCCAAAGGTATACCGTCTCCATTCCATCGTGAATAAAAGTCTAATGAAATTTTACAGTTTCGTAGTCAAACACGGAATCTTTGTTACTCGTATTTTATTATATTCGTTGGTCATTCGGTGACCGGTTGGCTGAGTGGTTAGAGACCCTAACTGCGGAGGCAAGGGTCGCGGGTTCGATTCCCGTCCGAGACAAATATTTCTGTGCATGAACATGTCTATTTGTTCCGTGTCGGAGTGTAAAAATATATATCTATTTATGTAAAGATTATTCAAGTATTTATATCAGTTGTCTAATATCCATAGTACAAGCTTTGCTTAGTTTGGAACTACATGACACTGTGTAGGATGTCATAGGTATTATTATTATTATTCATCTGTCATAGCGTCGAAGTGTCTATCTTCAATACATTTCAGACCTAGTCGGATTAGTTTTTGAAAATACATGTTTCAGATGTTTTTAATTACACGTAATAAACAGCAAAAATGACAAAAATATATACAGCATTACTAAGCGAAATATTAATTACGTTTTAAAAATGTTTTCAACGTATACTTAATAAAGAACATAAAAGAGAATTTAAATAATCTGAATAAATTATCAGTTAGTTGTGCATAAAGGTTTCATTTCAAATTATTTTTGGTTTGTAAAACCATTACAAACCAAATTTTATAATATTATATAATAGTTTAGGCGATAACACAAAACGATAGTCTAAATAAATTTTTTTTGGTCTTTGTTTTCTCAGAATAACCATGAAACATTATTTTAGTGTAATCAGCACAGAACCTTTCTTTTAGATGTTCTGACATACACTCGAACACTTTTTTCCAAATTAACAATATATTACAAAGGAGCAACCTATATTTTAAGTAACAGTTTAAATTTATATAAAAAGTTACTCACTTTTTACGACCACGTTTCAATTTCAAAATTAAACTACAAAACTGTATCAATTAAAACTCGCGTGGGCATGAAAGTTTATGTTATAGAAAGAAATTTTGTTCTAAAACGGTCGCCTCCGTCTGTATTTGTATGAATCAAACAAATATGAAAACTCGTAAAGTTTTCTTCTCTGATAATATTTTTCATACATCGCATCGTCTGTTTAAAGTAATGAACGTCTGTCGACCCACTTTTGGAGTCATCAAATTTCCACGATCACGAGTGACGTCTAATAACGCCTGAACACTTATGTAAAATAACATACCTACCCATTTCGTGCACGATATTCAGTGTAATGGATATTTAAGCGTTGTAAATATTGTGTTAACGTAAACGACAAATGCCCTTTAGTGGCTTCTATACGCACACTAATCTCCTCTTCAACGTAATAAAACTTAATGAAAGAAATATAAGAGGCCTCCTCAGTTCGGTATGCTAGTAAATGTTCTTTTTGCTTGAGCCGGGAGCGGTTGCCCTTCTCGACTCGCATTTTGTTACACATACGTAATAGGATTACCAGGGAATCTCTCTGCCTTCGTTCGTCGTCGCGTGCGCTTTGCACTTCGTCCGTGGCTTACGTACGCAAGGGAACCGCAGCATTAACTCGCCAAGTCTCTATTTCATACTTCATATTTTATTTATCACCCTGTCTGCTCGGGTTTATTTTAGGTCGTTTGATAAGTAATGATAATGTTTACTCCATTAACGCTTTTAATTATAAATATTTAAGACAAAAATTACTTGTGTAAGTTATATAAATCGACTATTAACAGTCAAATTACAAAATTAAATTGTTGAATATATATTTTTTGTTTTAGTTAGGTAATTTATTACAGTAAATTATCTTCTTAATTTGCGTCCTTTAAATCAATTATAACCTTTATTGAAATATTAAGTAACTCCACAAAATTATTATACCTACTATGAATCTCAAGTATTCAAGATCATATTAACTCGACGGAAATAAAATTAGGTCGTTACTACTTGCATTACCTGACATGAGTAAGATGGCGCGGCGCCGAACTCTCAGACTTCTATTACACGGATCAGCTACCTTCAGCGCAGACCCAGGGGTGAACCCTATCCTTTTAAGTATCCGAGGGGAGCGTTTTATTAAAATACTTCATTAAGTATTGGAGTACTAAAGTTTCGTGTCTCGCCAGATTTCTTTCTATTGATAATCCTTTATAAACATTTATAATAAATTTGAACAATATGACAATAAATTCAATAAACTTACTCCATTTGCAACTCGAAATGCGAGTACTTATTAATTTTCACGTCCGAGTCCAGTCGAAAACTTAAATAATAATGTGCAAAACAACACCAACTTAACAAAAACGTATATATAGATACAATAAAACGTGCAAAATAAAACGCGATACAGTAAAACGTTATACGACCATGCATAGCTTACATCGAGTTAGGTGCGATATCTAATCATCTAGTACAAAGCTGCTATTATAACAGATTCAAGCGACTATTCTACCCAGAAGTGTGCTATGCTTCCGGTGGTTCCTGGGAAAGATCTATTTATGCCTGATGTTCCGCACTGATCTCGTTCGTGTCAAAATGGAAGGTGACAGCTATAGGCCAGCGGCCGGCGGTACAATAGTCAAAATATTTCTCTCCGGAATCACGTCGAGCAGAATGTGTATAAATGGAGTGCCTCACTTACCAAACTTCAGAAGATGGCAACTAAGGTGTTCCACCACAATACCGCTTGCGTAACCCTGGGAAAAATATTTTTCTCCGTGAATCTAACGTGTATGTAATTCTAAGTACAGTGATCTTAAAGAGTAATCTTAGAATTGCTGGGTACATATATGTGGGTTATTGCTCGAAGTGTCACACTTACGGCCGCCGTGCTTTTTCCGTATCCAAGCGTCAGGCGGATCGATAGTCGACTCCGACTCCGGTTAGGGAACAAGTACGGCGGCCTCGTGTGTTTCAGACTTGCTAAGGGCTCCGCTACTGTCCAGATAGTTCAACAGCTTATAAGTACTACAGGCCGCTAGACGGCACGTAAATCTATACTTTACATAATATGTTAGAGTGTCAAAAACTTTAAAGGCAGACACAGTTCATCAATGGCACCAGAAAATCACTGACGGTTATCTCAATTAATATTATTTTATATACGAAAATAACATGTGATTTTTACTTTTGATTTGTCTGCCTTAAAAGCATAAGACAAAATCAATTGTACATCCTACGTATACGGAAGTTTAAATTAAAACACAAATGTATAAATCTAAGCATCAAATCGAAATGAAAAATTGTAAATTGTATAATTTTACTATACGAATATAAATATATATTTTTGGTAACTTTTATGATTATTTCGGAAAATTACGTATTGCTTGAAATAAAAACATTCCAATGCAACTGTGTAACAAATAAAGATGGCGCCACGTGTATAATAATATGATTTAATACTTGAATATTTATCATATTAGACTAAAAAAATTGAAAAATACAAGCTTTTTAATGACTTATGTTGCTATTGCTACTTATAGTCACGTAATAGTTAATTTAGTTGATTGCCTATGAACCAATAGACACATTCCATTGATCACTTATATAATACAAGGTGCCCTTTATTTCGCATCGAGCAACTCTTAGGAGTTTTCTCGACATCTTCGCGCCGGTGCCACCCTAGTGTGCCACCTGGCCGCTCCGATGAAGTCGTAAGAGCTTTCGGGCTAACGCCACGCGTCCTTATTCTGCTTCAGGCGGTTGTTTAATGGGTGCAACTCCCACATACCCCGCGCGCTCGGGCGCGCAGAAGCTGTAGAGTTTAATCCTACTTCCTATCGCAAGGGTAAAACAAAAAAAAAAAAACAAGGTGCCCGGTGAAGCATAGACATTACGAATGATAAAATATTTGCTATCTATTCAAAAACTGTTTATTACTATTAGAAAAAATAATAGAATACGTTTAGTACATTACATGCATATACATTAGAATTGCAGTACGGCTAAAGTTATAATGCGCATATAAATCTTCGTCACACTTCGTATTTTCGACAAAAAACGGATCACAAAACATAAACGCCCCACACATAATACTCGGATTTTAAACCTTATCGCAAAAAAAATTCAAGGCCGTTTTATAATAGTATAGATGCAAGCCATGTTGCTAACTGGACACGTGCACTTCTTGTTTCAAAATTCTATAGAGCTGTTATTAACACCATTTTTGGTTTTGTTTTAATTGTGATTTTTAATTTTCAGTATTTTAATAAAAATTGTAGTTTATTTTTCACCCAAGAATCACTAAATAATTACATTACAATTAGCTTTACTTAAAGTCTATAATATCTAAACTGAGCAAAACCTATAACATAGGTCTCATAAGTAACGCGTAACATCACTGTAATGGTAATTTTAATTTGTATATTAAAAATGTTACAAAAAAAAACATTTAATGTATCAAACATCACTAATTTCGTTATGGATTTTAACCGCTCTATAAAGATATCGCCTTCCGACCACTCGGAAATACGACTTTGCCGAAATAAGGCGAAGATTTCTATGCGCATTACATCTTTAGCTATATATACTATATTTCGAATACGTACTTTAAAAAAAAAAAAACAGTATCTCGTACTCAGCTTGGTATTATACAATTTCGACTAATTTTCGATTTCTCTCGATTTCTTTCGATATACCTATCTTGCATGTAATTTATTTATATCCTTTATGTCTTGTTCGTTTAGTTTTAATCTTTTAATATATACCTATTGTATAAGTTATCTTTTTTACAATCTGTGAAACATTAACCAGCCAGTGGAATTTTATAATTAATAAATTGAATTATGCTAAATCTTTCTAGCTACTGTCATTATATTGATAATGATTAGACTTCGCGCCACCAAAGAAGTCCCGGGGCAAAATAATTTACTTTTGAAGTGGTTGGCTGTCTGTGTTTGAGCGTATGAGAATTTCATCGAATGTGTAATTTAATTGTCTATAAACGTTCAAAAAAGTTTTAAGATGCCTTAAGTCATACGAAGTGCGACCCGAAAAATTATTCCCAAGGTGAAAGAGTTTATGCGATGCGCAGACAGCGCCGTGGCTACGGGACTTCTTTGACGGCGCGGACTCTACATCAAATATGGTAAAATACCGCTCGGTACAAACTTAAACTCTATCGCAAAAAGTGATAAACGGTGTATATGAAGAACGCCTTGTAACATTACAAACATAATAAGTGACATAATTATTTTATAGTTATATATTTTTCTTTTTAAATAATATTAATGTAATATTTAAATAAAACTTAATAAAAATGTCGCAAACAAAGAAGAAATTTGTACAGACACAGAATAGACACGAGTGTTTTACACTATAGGCCTACTAACCAATTACTCTTGACCTCTGCCGTCCAAGGCGGTTGAGTTAGTCTGTGGTTCAGCACTACATACTTATTATAATTTAACTCTTATAATAAATAAAATAAATAAATAAACTTTTTGTTTGCGATTTGCAACTTTCGCATTTCTCGACCCTTCGTCTCAAAATACCCGTTTATTGCTGTGAATGCTACCGGACTAAGAGCGAGATTACCGGAAGAGGAGTCTAGTGGGTAAAAACACCACCTGCAGACCGCCGCCGCACTGTAAGTGTCTGACCGGTCAGTCGATATATTATATTATACGTATAATATAAGCCGCCTTATTCTGATTTCTCTGTTTTTGAGTAAGTGATGGAGGATGCTTTGAGCTTACTTTACAATTCAAAGAAAAGTATTTTGGTAGGCGGTGATTTTAACATTGATTTGCTTATCGATTTAGCGCTGCAAAATAAAATATTATTACTTTTTAAAACATTTAAATTAATATACCGACCGCCGCCGCACTGTCTGATCCGCGGCCGACCGGTCCTCGGCGATAGTAGAAGTAATAAAACGAAGGAAATCTAGTCAGATTTTCTTCGTTTCATTAATCCTACTACCTTAAGAAGATTATTGAGGCTTTGTAGTTGTAAGTTCAGATTATTCTTTTACGTTTCGCCTCGCGCATACCCAAGGTGTAGGAAAGTCTAGCTCAGCCGAACATTATACGATCACTTAGAGCCGGTATTTCAGGTGTCAACATTCCTAGAAATAACGTTAAGTGAAGTTTAATTGTATTGGATTTTGAAAATTAAGCTTCACTTAACGTTAAGTGAGAAACTGAAATACCGGCCCTTAGTCATGAACTGTTCTATCTTCCAATGAGTATTCAAAACACTCATGCTTTAGCGGGCACCTTCAATAAAATGTTATTAATATTGTTTACTAAAATAGAAGTAATGTGTCTTAGTTTATCAAATTGTATGTTTGTGTATTTCGAATTCCTGCACGTTTCAAAACTGTAGGGGTTTGTCTTATATATATAAAATATCCCCCCTTTTTTTAAAGATAATCAACATATAGAGGTTATTATCATAAACCTTGAACTGAGAATATACACGAGATCAAGAGCGACACCGAATCCAAAATGGCAAATTTAAGTATTACCAGAAATTAAAGAAAAGCATTAAACACTCACTTATAATAATATGAAATACTACGTTCTTACTTACATAATGGCGGGAGATAATTTGTGAGTATCGTAATAGTAAAAGTAACGATAGAATTAAGCCAACGCAGGCTCAGAATCTCTTAAAACATTGTTATGTTTGTTGCTCAATCAAATTTCAAGTATTAATACATGCAGCAGGTCAAATTTTCGAGAAATTCTTAAAAACTTTAGAAAAAATCCCACCAGTGATTTAATCAGTAATTGTACAGCTCGGTCCAAATTACTGGTTCGCTCTGAACTCGAAATTCGTAGCATTGCAGTACGAAAAATTGGCATTAACAAGATGAGAGTGTACCCCAAACCTGCGCAAAATCGCACCCGAGTTAATTTCTGACGGAACAAGATATTCGCCACGATTTGTATCGCCCACCATCATCATAAGCAGCTTGAGTAAAACAGTGAGCGGACCATTTACAATAATAAATAAATCAGTCTGTATAACTACGCAAAAATGCCTGGCACACATTTTTCCACTTAAACAAATATCCCATTTGGTTTAGATGCAAGGTCACGAGCATTCGAATGACAAGGACAAATGATTGATAATGATTGACGACAAGTTAATAGGTTAAGGAAAGAGGACAGGAAATTGATAAAAATTTATGAAACCTGTATAACAACACGCTTACATACTATTAATTTCATCTACTCAATACCAGTGCGAATGTAGTGGTAAGAAGGTACACCATTAGAATAAGAAAATCTACTATGGAATACCGTACGCCTAAGGTACCTACCTACAGTACCGACCACACTAGAGAGACAGAAGATTTGAAAACAGGGTTCCAACTTATTCAAGTTCTTTTAAAACTGTGTTGAATTACTGTCATTTTCTACAGTTCATTCAACCAGACAATACGACTACTATATCAAGCGATTGCTTCATTATCTGTCAAATTTTAATATTGTAATCTTTGGTGAAAGTAAAGAAATACCCTAGGCACGTGTTTTTCTTTTAGTACCATTCATTCTAAAATATTGAGATATGGCTCCACAAAGTTATTGAACTGTCGTGGCGATGCATGGACAACTGACAATCGTGTCGGTCAGCGATCACCGGTAGGATACTCCTCCACGTTACAATTGCCGGCAAACCATTCTCATGCGCAGTATTTATAAAGAGATGGACATTCTTATAGTGCCATCCTAGTATATTTTTGACAATATTATGTATGTATGTAAAAATATTAACAATTATAGCATAAATTTGACGACCGCTTAGCCTAGTGGGCAGCGACCCTGCCTGCTGAGCTGGAGGTCCCGGGTTCGAATCCCAGGTCGGGTCAGTATTTATATGATGAATATTGATACTGGCACCGGGTCTTGGTTGTTATATGTATGTGGTGTCTTCGCTTGGTACCCAAAATACAAGCTAATGCTTAGTTTGGGGCCAAGACGTTGTTGTGATTGTGTGTGTTATTAAAAGAAAAAAAAAAATAGCGACTATAGGTACCTTAGTACTAACACCAAAAACAAAGACATAATTACGGTGTCACGTTTTGGGTTTGCAAAAACTAACGAATCATTCATAGGCAAACAGTTTGATTCTATAATAAACTACCAAAATAATAATGATTAGCGTCAGTGAGTCTAGATTCAAAAAAAATGTTAAGAACACATTACTGGGCAAAGTTTAATATAAAGTTATGGATTTCATTAATGACAAAAAAATTTGGAAACAGGTGCCCTCTATTTGGATATCCCAAGTACCGTACTCTGAGTATCTCAAAGATGCTGGATATTATATATGTTAATTATAATATGCTAGTTAATTATTTGAAAAGACTATTTGGAATGAATTTGTTTTGCTTATTTAGGTATATTTTAGTAGGACTGTTAAGCTGCTTGAATGCTGTCGAAGATTTTATTTTGTTTCGATAATAATTTATTGTATTTGATTATTTCATTTTGTTGATGTCAAAAACTACATATTTTTGTTATAATTTTAAATTAACATATTTTCATTTAATTAGATTTGAGTCGGCGCGCTGCTGTTCTAATAATTCTTTCGAAATAAACATCTTTGTGTGAATTTATTTATTTTTGTTTTAAATGGAGACTTTAGATAAATCTAATGCCTAAAATTACAAAGCCTTGTTGAGAGTCAAGTATTGAAAATAAAATGTACGCAACAATATAAGGCCATGCGACACAGTGGGCAGGCGCGGCTGGAGGCCGGCCGCTCAATGAGCGCACGCCAATTGAGATAATGGTCGCAAATGCACATGATTATTGACCCATTCATTTGAAACTAGCTGTTAGTAGCACGCTTGGTAGTTATGTTATACTACAAGTACTATCAGAATAAAGACGATTCCACTCGCATTAAGCGAACATCAGAAATCTTTGTTTATCTTGGCTCGCCTCATCGTATAAACTACTGATACCGCAAACTCCCATTATGAAAGCCAATAGAGCAAATTACGATCTTCATTATTGCTTGTAGCAAAGCGAATGCTGTAAAAAAATCTGGATTTGATCATAGCATCGGTACGTATTTAGAACTTAATGGTTAACACATTAAAGGATAACTGGCCGCATTTCACGGTACAATTAAACGATAGACTGACGATTTGTAATCTTTGTCGAGATTGATTGTTTTAGGGTGTTTGAAATTCCTTTTCGCCCATTTTGCGCTTTACTTTTGCTTTGCTTTTTGAAGTGGAAACTTTTTTAGGGGCGTTTTTTTAAATAGTAGATGAAACTGAGCCGTTACGCGCTCGACTCGACTCTACTCTCGACTCTATCCGATCCTTCCTGTCTAACATCGTTCGCTACTATCGTGTGGTCATAGGAACCCATCAAGTTTTTTTTTTTAACATTGAAAATGTTTATCAGATCGTTTTGGTGGAGGAGTTTAATTCGGCTATATTTCCGAAATTTTTATGGTAGACGAAAGGCAGTTATGTCAAAAGATGCAAGAGCTTATTTCGCATTGTACGATACCAAATTTTCTAAAATCGGTCCGTAACTTATTTCAGAAAATCGAAAATGGTTAAAAAAACAGACAATATTTCTCGATTTTTTCGGATAAAAAGTTGATTATTTAAACAACGAAAGCCAGTATCGAAAAAAATTAGAAAAAAAACTTCCGAAGCAGATACATTGTCTACCGTTTGGAAAAAGAAATTTTGGAATCGGTTGAAAACTGTAGGCTGGGTAGGTGGCCTTTTCATTTAACAGTTATCAGATCAGTTACCCCGGAGAGTGAGATCCGATTATATTTCAGAAAGTTATAAAGGTAGCAGTAGTGTCAAAAAATACACGATCTCACGGGGCATCGCATGATACCAAATATTTTTTAAATCGAGAAATTTAGAAAAGAACCTCACTTCTCCGTACGAAGATCAATCCAACATATTCAATTTAGGACTCATTTGATTGATGAACTTGTTATACAATGTCGCCTATGGGCAAGTATCGGAAAAAAAAACAAAAAGTAGGGGTCTATCTCGTGTGGTTTTCATTTATCGAATTCCAAATATTTTTGCGGGGTGCGTGACCTAGTACAAACTTTTAGCCATATCATCGAATTTTTCAACTCGATTTTGATTCTGTTTTGTAATTTAAAACCTTTAAGAGTTTCTTTATCGGTTACGTTAACAAGTGTGGTTACTAAGTGTCTACATTGAAAAATAATTGTAAAGTTACAGAAAATTTTCGTGAAACAACACAGCTTTTTTTTAAGACGTGTATATCCATAAAATGTTCTAATAACGTGTTTTTTTTATTCATCCTTTGTAATCTGCTACATAACTACTATGAATCTGTTTTCTTTTAACTTATTGAAATTTCGAGTTATCTCTTTATAAAAACAACACAAAAAATTATCAAAAATACCTTTTATCCAGAAAGTTACAAAAGAGTGCAATTTAAAAATGAAATTAATCGTCAAAACAATCGTGAAATTAATTCTAATGTAACAAACATTATCTTTGTCGATAAAGTAACTATTAAAGATTTTCAATAAAAAAAAAACTAATAAAAAAGAATAAAAATCGAATTGAATAGTTCGATGATATGGGTAAAAATTTGCAGCTAGGTCACGCACCCAGCAAAAAACATTTGAAATTCGATAAAATGAAAACCACACGAGATAGACACCCCCACTTTTCGGTTTTTTTTCGATAATTTTTCGTAAATAATCCAAAAGTTTCGGTCACTTGCCCATGGGCGACACTGTATAAATGTTACTTACATTAATTTCATATGAATAACCATCGAAAAAATATGCAAATGGTAAACAGAATACTTTGCAACTCAATAATGCATGCCATGGCCTACGCGATAACCTATTCCTTAATGAAGACAAAACAAGCGACGTTTATATTGTCTAAACAACAAGACCCGTTCAACTTTGATGCTGGATTTGGCTCATGGTGTTTACCATGTACTGTTAATTATTCTCCGTGACATTATTGTATTATTTTATTGCGGTGTAATAAAATTTAATGTACCGCAGAGTCGTTATGCTTCAAGCGGTGATTTATAAGTTAACTTTCATCATAACTAAGATTTGTGGCGTTACAGGAGTAATATATATTTTTGATGCGCCGCAGAGACGGCGCGAGTATCTCGATCCTTTCGTTAAACCTTTCGTGATTGCCGAGTCCGTGGCGTAAAATGCCGTGTTCTATGGCCAAGGTAAATCTGTGATGTATTGACTTTCGGGGTATAAACAATTCATAGCTATTCCGTTATTGATCCAGACCTACAAAGTACGTAGACGCTATGACGTTTTGACATTTATAAAAAAAAAAACTTGAGTTAATAGCATTCTCAATAAAACAATAATGACTACAGCTGAACAAAGCTCGTCCGAGGATATTTTTACCATAGATAACCATCACTACATATAGATCGATTGTTGCCATAGCAAGTTAAAATACTTATTTCATGGGTATGGGCTATGATAAGGACTGTTAAGAGTATGAAAATAAGAGTAAACCTATCGAATTAGGTGACGATTTGTCACAAGCATTTGCGTACCATGTGCAACTATGGTGATGTGGTAATGCCGCATCCATAACAATTATTATTGGCAAGGGGAGAAAGTCTTTTCGTATTTTGTTTGTATGAAGTTGTATTCCAGTCTCTTTGGTTGTACTGTTTGTGACTGGCTGGTTGTGATACTATTATAAAGGTGACATTTGAAAACAAAAATAAAATAAAAAACTGCACCCCGCCATTATTCCACTGTTATTTTGTCCAAGAAAATGAAATAAAGTCTGGATATGTATAGCGCATGCCCTATAAAAGGAGGGACAAGGAAAGCCAAAAAAAAAGAACTTGTAGGGAGTCACCATTGAGTGTACCTACTCAATAACGAAAACGAGCGCGGCAACTCCCTGATTTGGCTTTTTTCGGTTGGCATAGCCATGGAAGGTGGAGGGTCTGTCCAAGAAAATGAGTGAACCTAACGAAGAAATTCGACGTATTTTGAAATTTTATCACAAAGACAGAAATAATGCTACACACGTCGCAAACAAATTTGTACTGTTTATGGATGGATCTAATGCAGCTTTAGTGAGAATAACACAAAGTTAATTTAAACGTTCTCAAACAGGAAAGTTTTATATTAAGATATATACTACTAGTGCGGATAAAGTTAATGGCATTTATGAAAAATTTTAGCAAATTGTCGGATGTTTACTACCAGCAGCTGACAATTGAGAAAAACGGTCGAAATTGATCAGTAAAAAGGATGTATGGAGTCTTTCATCATAATAAAACCTGACCACACACATTTTTTCCCACTAAAGAAAAATTGAGAGAGTTTTGCTGAAAAGTCTTAATGCATCCATCATATATATAGCCCTGACTTTGCACCCTCAGAATTCAACTTGCTTCGGTCTCTTAAGAATTCTTAAGTTAGTGTAAGAAGAATATCAAGAGAGGACTGTCAAAACTACTTGTCGCATTTTTGAACCGTAAACCCAAAAATTCTGCAGCAACAGGATCATGTCACCACATACAAGATGGCAACAAGTTATCGGACATAACACAACGTGTATACTTTAAAAATATAATAGAATTACAAAAAAGTTTTGAATTTGTATATAAAAAAATATGAAAATATGAAATTCTTTCCGAATTCGATCTTTTGACCGTTTCTACTCAATAACTTTTCACCTCAATCATTCAATCAGTGTTATTACAGAAATAATACATTTATTTTACACTTCTGTAATGATGGTTCACTATCAGAAAAGCAATGGATGGATGGAAGCGAGGAATACTGCATAATTTATAGTTCCTGTTCTATCCTTGTAACGTAATCATGCTGACGCGTTGTTTTTCTTCCTCCTGTTCTTAGTATTTAATAATCTCTCGATCATCTGTGTCTCGTCTGATATTGATTCATAATGATATTTAATGAATAACTACTTGTAGTTGTTCTTTAAAAATTAACTTCCTTTTCAGATCATGAAATAAAATTTGATAAATAGGCACCTATAATTCGAGTTCCCCACAAGGACAGTCGCTTGACGTTTAAAACGCACCACAGACGATAAAGATACAACACCGTTTTTATCTTAAATTACTTATAGAATCATCGTCGCGTGTAATGATCTATTGGATTGTATAGATAGCGATTAAAATATTTTTTAAATAAATATGAGATTTGAAATATTTTTGTCACGAAATTATCATACGACAAATATAGATGAAAACATGTTCGGATGATATCAACTGACGTGTTGACATGTGATATAAAATACTTGAAATAAAATGAATGATAAATAATATCTACTGAAATAACACAATTCGAAGACGAATTATCTTTTTTGCATTTGATGATATCAATTCCAAATAGCACAGAGTAGAATTGACAACCATGGCCGAAATTATTTGTTTTGATTTTAACTCTATGACGTTATCTATCGAATGCCTCCTAGAAAGTTAAGGTGAATTAATAAATGACAACTGCGCCTTTTTAATCATATCAACTATGATAGACGTGTGCTACCCGAAGCTAAATTTAAAAGAGAAATTAAAGAAATTTTATTAGATAATCCAATATATGTGATTACTGAATTTTACGAACTGAATTTTGAAAGTTTGGAATTGAGATTGGAATAGTAGTGATAAGAAACACGAATTTTTACTATGACATATATTTGTAATGTGTATAATATTTTTTTTTTTTTAAATGGCGCTACTACGGCAAATTGTATTTGTGCTCTTTGTGCTTCTGATTGATGATTTCTCTTCCTGTGTTACCTTTTTCGATGATGGCTCACACCCTGAAGATATTTTTTGGTTGTGAAATTGGTGCCTTCATGATAATTATTATAAATATGTTGCAAATTTATTGCGTGTGTGGTTGTGTAAAAACTTTGTTTGTTTTTTATGTTGACATGTTCTATAGAACCGTATATATACTATCCATGTATGTGTTCTCAATGGAATTAAATAAATCTTTGACTTTGACTTTTTTTGTTTGGGTAATGTATATAAAAGCTAAGCGTTGGACGTCTTCAGGCCAGGTGGACCTGAAGCATAATAAAGGGAATAGTTGGATCCGAAAGGCGGAGGACCGTGTGTGGTGGCGTGCCTTGGGAGAAGACCCTGCATTGGAGAGAAACGAATTAATGATGATGATGATAATAATGGATATAATTGTAGTACCTATTTCTTTTTTACTAAATTTTGAAATAATAGTAAGTAGCTATTATTTTGCTTAATGGAACATGAGTTTTATGGATATTTATTTTAAAAATTTGATATTTTTTTATGATCAAGGGTAGAAAATGCCGCAAATGACTACAGCATTTTTAACCATAGATCATTAAAATAAAGAAACTGTCACCAAATCGAGAAACTCAAACACGACATTAAAAAAAAAATTGAAATATGGGGCATATTCACATAAATCAATAAAAATAATTTTCAAAAAAAAATAAAAATCGACTTCAAAAACAAACTAAAAAGTTAAAAATAAAATTTTCACTTTAAAGAAAGGAGCATTAACAGGCGGCATATAGTTAATGAAGTCGGTGCCTACTCACTCAGACACTTTAAATTGTGTTCTATATTCGTTATAGTTATAAATATATCATTGTTGTAATTGTTATTACCTGGTAAGTACCCATTTAAAGTGTCTGAGTTGGCACCGACTTCATTAACTATATGCCGCCTGTTAATGCTCCTTTCTTTAAAGTGAAAATTTTATTTTTAACTTTTTAGTTTATGTTTTTGAAGTAGATTTTTATTTTATTTTTTTAAATTATTTTATTTTTCAATTTTTAGTTGAACGCATCTGTAACTTATTTGTATTTAGTATAAATGGGGCTTCTAAAACGGCGCTACTCAAATGAGACAGCACCGCGATTACGCAACGTAAATTCAGTGTCAAATTGACGCATCAGCATGCCTAGCAGGTAGTGGTATTCCTATGTAAAACTTCAATCTTAATTATTATTTTTGTGCGAACTGAACATTTTGGCATATTCAACCGTATGAAGGAAGCCCAACAAAAAGTAACTGCTGTAAATCGTTGAGGAATTCCCTCGACTGTTTATGGTCTTCATCATCAGACCTGTAATGGCACTTATAACCCATATGAGTGCAAAGTTCTCTTCAATAGAAATGAATTAAGTCCAAACACCAAGTAATTGCTGTAAATCGTTAAGGATTTCCCTCGCTTGTGTATGGTCTCCATCATCAGATCTGTAATGGTACTTATAACCCATATGGGTGCAAAGTTCTCATTACTAGAAATTAATTAAGTCCAAACACAAGGTAATTGCTGTAAATCGTTAAGGATTTCCCTCGCTTGTGTATGGTCTCCATCATCAGACCTGTAATAGTACTTATAACCCATATGGGTGCAAAGTTCTCATTAATAGAAATGAATTAAGTCCAAACGCCAGGTAATTGCTGTAAATCGTTGAGGAGTTCCCTCGATTGTGTATGGTCTCCATCATCAGACCTGTAATGGCATTTATAATCCATATGGGTGCAAAGATCTCATCAATAGAAATGAATCAAGTCCAAACACCAGGTAATTGCTATAAATCGTTAAGAAATTCCTTCGACTGTGTATGGTCTCCATCATCAGACCTGTAATGGTACTTATAACCTTTATGGGTGCAAAGTTCTCATTAATAAAAATGAATTAAGTCCAAACACCAGGTAATTGCTGTAAATCGTTGAGGAGTTCCCTCGATTGTGTATGGTCTCCATCATCAGACCTGTAATGGCACTTATAATCCATATGAGTGCAAAGATCTCATCAATAGAAATGAATCAAGTCCAAACACCAGGTAATTGCTGTAAGTCGTTGAGGAGTTCCCTCGACTGTCTTTCAGCTCCATCATCAGATCGACTCCCAACCTTCATTAAATTGTGCTAGTAGTAGTATTTTATCAAAATACTTAAAATACGATACTTTAAAATACGATTTTCGAAGGTTGCCCTCGATTTCTCTGGGATGCCATCATCAGATCCTAGTTTCCTTATCATGGTACCATTTCGGAGATATCTCCCTTTCACAAAAAAAATATCATCCAGTTCGGGTCATAAACAACGAAGTTATCCCTGAACACACATAAAAAAAAAACATATATACGGTCGAATTGAGTAACCTCCTTCTTTTTTGAAGTCGCTTAAAAATGGAGATAAACTGTTAACGATGAGGCGTCTTACTTTGATGTTATGTCTTTTATTTTTTAAATAAATACCTAAAACAGCAGCCCAGACTTTTGATACAATACAACTTACTTATTTTACGATAACCTTTGATTATATATTGTCTGGATAGACCCTAGCAACACAATGTCAACAAAAATGACAGGCCAACTTTAATATACTTGTGTGTGTAACTCAACAGCCAACATACTCTTATCTCGCTACGCCATACTAACCATGTACAACCCGTCTATATAACCGAACAATTAGGTGATATTTTTATCTTACGACTAATAATCAAACGCAATAACGTACAATTGTTATAATCTTAAAAACTGTTTATCAATTATTGTAATTGAATCAGTTGTACTTTTATCTAAAATATTACTTTAACGTAAGTATTTTCTACAAACGACCATTTCGCAGTCCCAAACTTACGTATTCGCCATCAATTATATAACTACGACAGAAATGTCAACACGGTGTGAATGGACTCGAGGTTTTTTTTGTATATTTATGCGTGCATACGTCCGCGTGCAAGTGCCAAACCGACGAGCTTTTCATACCAAATCCCAAACAATGAGATCATCTAGTCTATTTCCGAGGGAGAATATAACAAAATTATTTCACTTACCATTGATCATTCATAACTATAAACGTGCCATATATCTTAAGTATTATGAGCTTTATATTAGAAATCCCCGATTATACGGAATATATCAATTGTCTTTTTTGTTAACTGCTTTCTCATCTTTCTTAAGTATTAAACCTACAGTTTATGGAGACTATACATTAGCGCTTATAGACAAGCTAAATATAGGTCATTTAAGTTATGTCTTGGGAATAATTGGTTGTTTTTTATAGTACTACCAATATTGTAATATTAATAATATAATCGAATTCAAATTATAACCATAAAATGGATTCGCATGATAAAACTACAATGAATTAACTATTCCAAAAAAAAAAATTTAAAATGTTTATAAAATGGTCGTATGTTGTAGCAAATTAGAAGAAGTATCTACACTGAAAGAAGAATTGTCCAATATTTCAAAAACAGGTCAAGTGCGTTGCGAATCGGACCGCGCGCTAAGATTTTGGAGAGTTAGCTAAACGAAAATAAACTAAATCATTTATAGATCACTAGATCTAAATAATTTATACTTGTGCAGTGACACGTGATCAGCACCACGTCTAATTCTAGACAAGATCTAAATGTGTTCAAAAAGGTCTGTTCAAGACATTTTTCGATTTTATTCGAGATAAAGGCCGCTAACTGTCTACACTTAACGGCTTTTTGTCAATTTTAATCTATAAAAGCCGTTAAATGTCCGATTTCTATATATTTATGTATAGTTTTCTATGACTATAATACGCATATAATCACCTAACATGCATTCGACTTAAACGGTTTTTATTCTTATTTATTTTCATAGCACTACCCTTACGCTTTCTTACCGGAACTACACTTAAATTAACTGTATAGTTGACGTTTGGCAACAGCGCTTATAGCGCACAATATTCATTTTAATAAGGAAAAAGGATCGAAAACGATATCGATGACCCTGATACTCTAATTTCCCTTCCTGTGACCCTTACTGTCGCCGTACATGTCGAGCACTCCCACACTTCGCTTCATATTTTCCCCCGCATTTGCGACTTACGTCGTCCTTATAGTTCATTTGAATAGCGCTTGTTCTAGTCTTACTATTATATTATTTGACTCCAACTTTAACTGAACAGCCTAATCAGTATCTGTCTACAAGATTTTCTACGTTGTTGTGGTTTAGAAACGCTAGGGAAACGTGGGAAAAGTCTATGATTATAAATATTTCAGAAACAGGGGCTAATATAAGGAATGACCAATAAAACTTCATTTAAACAACATTTTGAAAGCCCATTCTAATGATACCACACATGGTGGTATAAGCAGTGATATTGTCGTATATTGTAATATAGATTTACATATATCTAATAATTATTGTTAATAACATCAAAATTATACCGTTAAATCGTTCTAGGGGGCGAGGAGGTGGTATGTTTATAAAAATAATAATTAAATTTTTGACAACTAATAAAATGTTAATTCTGCCTGTCCAACATATACCTACGTAAAAATTCATTGACCTATGTCTATAAACGTGGACATACTGAGCAAAGTGTTCTTTAAATATTTTTATGATTTACTGTTATTAGAGCAATGGACATAGAAGTAGCGAAACGCGCTCGCCCCGCTCCCCATTATAACCACAGCACACTATAGACAGGGCGACCATTCATACACCATGCTAGTAGTGTATGCCACTACCGCACCGGTCGTTAGTCCACAAATGCCCATTAGCAAGTATTTCATCGCGAAAACCCCGAATTACTCAGTGAAATATTGTAAAAACACGTCCAAAAACAAAAACGATGTTGAGCGGTGTAATTTTTCATGTGTTTAGTTCCAATCAACCTTTATGGCGGATGTGAACATAGGCACAAGTCGCGTCGCAGTAACCAGTTTTAGGTATAGCGGGACGCAGTGGAGCGAGAGGCATATGACTGAACCTGCGCAAGCACGCCTAAAGTGTTGTACTCCGATCCGCCATAAAGTTTGATTGGAACTATACCTAAGTATGAAATTGTGTGGACGCTTCTCCCGTACACGTGTCTAATCCCCACCCCACCGCTAAATGGAATGCTTCGTTTCGTACAAACGTCTTAACTTGTCTCTAGTGGGAAGCCAGGCGGGGAGCTTCGCTATCCATATAACAATGGATGACCGAGAGCATCTTAAAATATGAGGAATACGAAGGGGAAGAAGTACGTGTCAGCATAATAACTTAACAACAGTAGGAACCATTGTTTTCCTCGTATTTCGCGAAGTCGGTTGACCATTGTCGTACTGATAATGAACACTTTTCTCAGTGCCGATGGAAAATGGACATGTAAAGACGTTAGGGTTCTGTTTTTAGTATTTAGCTCCGAAACCCTAAAAGCGTTGAATCATTAAAAAAAATAGATAAGTTTTAATGGCTTTGTTACAAATAGGTATTGATTTTATATTTAACAACTGAACGTATTACACTTAATGACTCACGAATATTCTACTTTTATAAGTACCGATAATAGTAGAGCCGAGTAATTGACTGTAGGTATTCAAGTATTTTATAATTTGGTACATTAAATATAAATTAATAATAGTATAGTTTGTCCTTAATTAATCCACCTTTATTCAATTAAAATTATCCTTACTAGTTACTATAGGTAAGATCGAAAGTTTCCCTTAACGATTACTAAGAACACGGTGGCGTTAATAATTACGTTCTTGGCGGTTAATAGGACGTTAGCGATATATATTACACACGGCTCGCTTCTATAAGTTATCGAAACGCCTTGATCGGAGGAGTACCTCCGTAAGTGGATTAGTGCTGAGAGGGTATCGCAGGGCATCGGCACAGCAACGCGGAGGTCGCTGCTGCAATCGTTTTACTGGGACGCGAAATAGCTAGCGAACACTTTGCTCTTTGGTAGATCTTCGCTGAAGGAATTTCGTGTATACCTACTATTTGTATATATATATATATATAACTGTGTTTTCAACTATATGTAGGAAAAGTATATTCATTAGCGCTATTGATTGTTATTGTCTTGATTGTATTGTCTTCGCGTAAACAATTACGTTTCTAAAATTATTTCTTTTTAACAATTTTATAATTGAGCATTCTCTTTTTTGAAGTAAAGTCAGTTATTTTTTTTTCGAAAGGATTAGCAATTTTAAGAACCTTATTTATATAAATTTTTTTTAGATCGGTATTTACGTAGATATATTACATTGAAAATTCTTATACCGTGACGTCACCGGATGGAATTATGAATTTATCCATTGCCGTTGCATTTAAAAAAAAACAATGTCAGTCTCAGGACTTGCAATAGTGACAAGGTCATTATTTTTATAAATATACAACAGCAACGGCTAAACTCATAATTCCGTCCGGTGACGTCACGCCATTAGAATTTTCAATACAATATATCTACGTAAACCCCGATCTAACAAAAAAATAATTTCGGAAAAAAACTATAACGGACTTTAGTTCAAAATTTTGGGAATGGTCAATTGTATTATTCTAGTAAAGAGCAAAATATCTGGTGACTGCACCTTACTGATTTGGATGTATATTATCATAACGAACTGCTATCACTAATTCGTCATAACGAACACGTATAATGTGAATAAATTATCTAGTTTGCTCTCCGTGAAGCTATTGAAAGAAAATATTCTTCATTGTCTTTCGTATGCAAAGCAAAAAAACCTCAAAAAATACCTCGATTCAAACGAACTAACAACTCTATATGCCAATGACCCTACAGTCTAAATTTTTTGGGTTGTTAAGAATTCTGTGCTTTATAAAGTTCTTCGTAGATAAGTAAAAGAAGTTTAACTGAACAAACCATTGATGTCAACACGTTATTGGACATCAGTCTATAAAATGGTAATAAAAAAAACTACTATAATGCAACACTAAATGCGAAGTATCTCGTGAAGTCTTAGTAGTGACGATATATCTAAATTTTTGTTACATTGCGCATTTACTTCACATTTACTGAAAAAGATAGCATAATATACACGCAGTGAACTCTGTGTAAACAATTAATCCGCCTTAATTGCATCCGCTCCGCTAACTTACGACTGATCTCAATCAGGTCACTTCGTCAATTGGACCTCATTTGAACGCTGCAAAAGATGGAACACCGTGTCTATCTCTAGCATTATTTGCATGAATATGCTATTTCTTTCCGTGCATAGGTTAAAAGTATCTATATATTTAGAAATTATAAAAATATTTAAGTATGTATATCAGTTGCCTAGTACCCAAAATACAGGCATAATACTTGCTTACTTTGGGACTAGATGGCGCTGTGTGGGATGTCCCAAGTATTAATATTATTACATAAACAATAACATTTCCATCACTATTTGATACTACCTTAAAGTCAAGTACAATAACAGATTCCAATCATATTAATACACGGCCATGTTATTTTTACTTTATGTAAATGTCTTACGTTTTTAGTGTTTCGTAGGTACATCCGAGATGGAATAACGGAATCATTTTAGGATCACTTTCATATTTGTCTGCTCGTCTGTCTGTCATTGACAATTTTCAACGAATTTAAAAGACGAAGTAAGTAAAAATTTGCTGCACCGATAGAGCTTGGTGACCCAATCACGGATGTAAAGCGTAAGTGAACGAATTTCGAAAAAATAAAATAAAGTTTTGTCAAGTGCATCATGTAACATACTGAATGAAAGGGCTCGCTATGAGAGATTCAACTATATTTTTACCATACCACTGCAGTGGCTTAGGGCTTTCCTTGGGATGAGGGAGCTTGGAGCTCAATCCACCACGCTGCTCCAGTGTGCGTTGGTAGATTTTAACGACTGCCATCTAATGATGACAACCGGGATCGACGGCTTAACGTGCTCTCTTAGGCACAGAGTCGGAGATAGTTATGTACATAAGTTAGAAAAAACCTATTGGTACATGCCGTGGGGTTCGAACCACGTCCATTTAAATAAGTAGCGGACTCGCTACCACTCGGCTATCTCGGATATCAGGACCATATTTTACTTAATTTTAAATCATATACCTATATTTTAAAGGAAAACCTCAGCGATGAACGAATCCTCATTTTAACGGTTCATTTTGAAGAGTACAGTATAAAAATAAAAAGAAACTTGTCTTTTCTGCATAAGATATTATAATACGAAATTAAAGGGCTCGTTATGAGAAATACAATAATATTATTTTGTTACTTATAAATTCATAATTTAAAAGAAATTGAGATAAAATGTACACCAATCAAGCATTCCCTCCCTACTTTATCCTAAAATTTAGAAAAATAAATGTATATAGGCCTCATTCATAGTATACAGGAAAATTAAAACTAAACTAAGTCTTTGAATTAGCTACAGTAAATATTCGTGCTGAGAAATCGCATATAAAACGCGTTGCTTAATTTCAATCGGACTAGTTATAAATCACTTGGTTTTAAATTTTAGCCTTTTTTTGAGCCTCATAGAACAAAAACATAGGGTAAAGTGTTTTATAAGTACGGAAGTCTATCAACAAGAGTTTATTCACGTTTGACTGGTTTGTTTTTCATTCATGCAATCTGTATGAGAAAGTATCGAAATCGATCAATGATATAAAAGACTGGTGTGAAACTAATAACTTGTTGTTGAACCTTCATCATCATCATCAGCCCGTGTCTCTCCACTGCAGAATATAGGCCTCTCCCAAGGCTCGCCACCACACACGGTCCTCCGCCTTTCGCATCCAACTACCCCCGGTATGGTGCTTAATGTATGGTATATAATGTATAGTGTAATAAAAAATGGTAATAAAATTAAAATAGATTAATTTGGCCTACGTACGAGAGACGCACTGAATGGACAAGATCTGAATGTTCACATACATCAAAATTCAATCCAGTGGGTTGAAGCAGTAACATTTCTGGGTATCCTCATCGATAATATATTAAGCTTCAAAATTCATATAGACCAGTTAGCAAAAAGATTGAGGTCTGCTTGCTTTGCCATCAAAAAAGTAAAATAGTTTTGTGGACTGAAGGCTGCAATGGCCCTTTATAGTTCGCCTCAAACTTTATGGCGGATCGGAATACAACGCTTTAAGCATGCTTGCGCAGGTTCAGTCATATGCCCCTCGCTCCACTGCGTCCCACTACACCTAAAACTGGTTACTGCGACGCGACTTGGGCCTATGTTCACATCCGCCATAAAGGTTGATTGGAACTATACCATGCATACTTTCACAGCATAATATCTTATGGCCTCCTGCTGTGGGGTAGGGTAAAACGGGCTGTAAAATACGTACTATGTTTAAATCCTTGAAGTAGCTGTCGAGAGGCGTTTGATGAGTTAAGCATTACAACAATGCGGGGCACTTATATTACTCATTGTTTAATGTATATTAGGAGAAATATTAATGAATTTAATTGTGTGACTGATAATGCAAGGCGACTTGGCAGCATCCGGCATCCAGCTTATAGACTCAAAAAGATATCCAAGAGTTTTCTTTGCAATAGCATTAAATGTTATAACAAGTTGCCCAAAACAATTAAAGACTTAGAGATGAGTGACTTAAAAAAAAAAGATAAAAAGTACAACAGCATTAAAAAATTGTTATTCAATTAATGAAGCAATAATTGACAACATTTGGCAGGAAAACTCTTCGGATTGAATGGACTCATTAGTAATCATTAGTTTAGTGCAAATAGAGATACTTACAGCCACTCATTTGACAAACAGGTTAATGCATAGTTTCAGTGGTTTTAAGCTATTTTGTAAGTATGACGAAGCCACAGACAAGTCAACCTATAGACCACGCTTTAATAACCGTCAGTACGAAAACGAAATCGCCAAAAAGTGGCGGGTTGCGGGGAAAGGTCGGCTAGTTTTCATTGGCTCGTTCAAAATTGACAATTTAATGGCTTCCGACGTGTTTCCAACTGACGGCTCACTAGTGACGTAGTTATGTAGTGTCACTACATAGCCTTGGCGAATGGTACTCCCTGTTAAAGCGTGGTCTAAATGTTGACTTGTCTGTGGACGAAGCCGATCCTTATTTTGTTGACATATGTTTATGTTATGTTTCTTCTTCTTCTTTTTTTTTGTTAATGGCGTTCTAACATATGTTAATTCTGCCAATGTCTAGTGTATGAGAGTGAAACTATTTTTATTGAATAATAATAAAACAGGCAACGTAGTACGGTTAATATGGAGTTTTTTTTTCAAAATGCCACAACGTCCTACATGCGCCATTTTGAAAAAAAAGTCCTTATGTTATGTTTATTTGATTTATGTTATCTTATGTTGATATGATGATTTAATTTTATTGACATTGACATTATATTGACATTAAATATTTTATACAGCCTTTATACAGCTGCTATAATTTGCATATAAGAGATTATGGAATTTAATTGTTAGTATTTAAAATGTAGACAATGCCTATTTACAGCTGCCATAGGTAGTTTTGAGTGATTCGTTACACACAGTGGAGTATTGAGTGTAACCACTCAAATGATCCCCGTGTCAGACTGTATTTAGGTACCATTAAAATTCATGAACTATTCCTTGCCCGATGTACCAAAATTCATTGTCCGGCTAGGCCTCAGCCTACGATTCGACGCAGTTAAGTGTGCGTAAGCACTTACGGCATAATAAATAAATAAATAAATAAATCATAGAAGTAGAGAAACGCGAGCCCCGTTCCCCACTAGAACCACAGCACACTATCGAAAGGGCGACCGCTCATACACCGCGCTAGTAGCACATGCTTACCTCCGGTTGTTAGTAGGCAAATGCCTATTACCAAGTAAATTTATATTTTTCATCGCTAATTATACAATAAAATGTTGTAAAAACACGTTCAAAAACAAAAAAACAACGGTAAGTTTTAAAACTTTTCAAGTGTAAGTATAAAATTGCGTGGACGCTTCCCCCCGCAAACGCATCTCACCTCATCGCTGAATGGAACACTTCGTCTAGTACAGCAAACGTCTACCGTGTCTTAGGTAGTGAGGAGGGGGCGGGAAGCTTCCCCATCTCTATGTGTGTAATAAAGGTTTGCACTATATAGTCCGGTCGTGGGACACTAAATTTTACTAAAAGGTTTTGATAATTCTAAAGTTGTTCGTTTTTGGTGAGTGGATAGATAAAATGCATGGTGAGCTACTGTCAAAGAGTTAGAAGTTTTAGGGCTGTGCAAAGGGAATGGCTTAGGTTTTCCTTAATATTTCGTGTAACACAGTGTATATAGAATTAAAATTTGAAATTTTAATCCTACTAATATTAACTCACAATGCACTTTATCTATCCACTTATTAAAAAACGAACAGCTTTAGAATTATCAAAACTTTTTTATGAAATTTAATGTCCCACGACCAACTTATTTTTTTAAATTTTCGTAGTATCCCTTATGCTATCTTTCTAAAAATTTTACAATATGAGGTTAAGATAGTTCTAATTAAAAACCAATCAAAATTTCAAATTTTAATTCTATATACAGTGTGTTACACGAAATATTAAGAAATACTTAGCCACACCCTTAGCACAGCCCTAAAACTTCTAACTTTTTGACAATAGCTCACAATCTACTTTGTCTATCCACTTATCAAAAAAGGAACAGCTTTAGAATTATGAAAACTTTTTTATGAAATTTAATGTCCCACGACCAGACTGTTATTTTTATTTAATTTTCGTAATATCCCTTATGTTATCTTTCTAAAAATTTTACAACGTGAGGTTAAGTTAGTTCTCATTATGACCCAATCAAAATTTCAAATTTTAAATCTATATACAGCGTGCTACACGAAATATTAAGAAATACCTAGCCACACCCTTAGCACAGCCCTAAAACTTCTAACTTTTTGACAATAGCTCAGAATGCACTTTATCTATCCACTCACCAAAAACGAAGATCCTTGGAACTATCGTAAGTAATTTTTCTCTGGCTACGCGACTATATAATGCTTTACAAATACGCAATTTAATGCCAAGACAGGTATGTCACAAAAGTACTTTCTTAACGTCGAATTGTTTTGTATCAGGTATTTACGCATCTGTAATTTACAATAGTTATATATAATGTTATTACAGTGTTTGTCTCATCTACAACACAAATACGAACCATACAAGTAGAAAAAAATACTGCTAAATAAAAAAATGTGACCCGAAAAACAATTAATATATCCTTGTAAATTGCAATGTTGTACCATCGCCCTAAACCCCTGAAAATGGCCCAAGGGATATTCATAAATTCTATAAATGGCTGAACCTATTCAAATTATATTTCACATGTAGATTAGAAATGAAATATTTGTCTCCAATATGTATATTTTTGAAAAACAAAGTAAAAGCAAAATGACAGCCATAAAAATTTTCCATTTTTAACGCCCAAAACAAAACATTTTCCGTAATGTTTGACGTGAAAAAAAAAATTATAAATGAATTTTCCAAACGATAGAAACATATTTAATACTATTACGAGATGACGTTAAAATTTTATGTAAAGCTTACAATATTCATAATTTTAAGTTAAGCTACCCAGCCAAATACATTACTAATACGATAAAAGTACGAATTGACTAGAAGCTCTCTTCTGCGTTTACCGTCTACCCACTCATACTATAGCTAGCCGTGGTTTAATAGAGAGTTTTAGTCCGAGTTTCAGTGCGCAAGGTCACCGCGCGGCGCTCTTCACCACCGTGAAATCCCAGCACACCGGTTCCAATGCCCCGAAAATGCAAAATGTTACTTCGATACTGTGAACTGACATTCATAACTCTATTAAAACCTCATTAAAACCAATCGCTGCTGTCAAATTAATTCACTCTATGACTATACGTATAGATTGCTTATGTAGATCGGTGGGCCAAATTTCATATAAACAGAAACAAACGCAGGCTATGGAAAAGGCTATGGAATTATGTGACAATTCGTCACAAACATTTGCGGACCATGGCCATGCCGCACCCATGTAATAAACAATATATCAATGTACGCAGATGATGTTATATAGATTCAAATTACATTTACATATACGACACCGCTTTCTATATACTCATACGTCATATACTATTACTTTTTCGTTTTAATTTTTTTCGTAATAATAATAACACTAACACACACACAATCACAACAACGCCTAAGTCCCAAACTAAGCATTAGCTTGTATTTTGGGTACCAAGCGAAGACAGCACATACATATAACAACCAAGACCCGATGCCAGTATTAATATTCATCATATAAATACTGACCCGACCTGGGATTCGAACCCGGGACCTCCAGCTTCGCAGGCAGGGTCACTGCCCACTAGGCTAAGCGGTCGTCGTAATGTTTCGAACGACTGTGTCAAATGAAATTTTATGCATCTGTCAAGTTTGACGTCATTCAGTGAGAGCCTTTAAGGTTAGATACGCACAAGGACCACAAGTAGCGTCTAGTATTATACCTTAAAACTATAGTTTTGTAATTTGTGGTTTAGTTAGTTTAATTAAATATATATTTAACTAAATTAAACACACTGGGTGCTATATTTACGATATACGAACGCCTTTGTGCATACGCAGCTTAAAAGCGAAGCTACAACGTTTTGTAATTCAACCCGTTAACGTGGTTACAGTCATAAAGGAAATAAGTATCGAAGAAAACCACTCGATGGTTTTGTTCTACATTGAATATTTGACTTTCTGTCAATTCATTTTTAAAATACTGTGAGTTGTAGAGCGATCGATTTTTTATTATAAATGTTGCTTTTCATTTTCACGTGGACTACCCGTGCTCTTTCTTGTGATTAGCTGATGCCATTTCTTTTGTCACTCAACTTATCGATTAATTGACTTTTCTTGTAAGACTAAAAAACAGCAGCCTGTACAGAATAGGATACCTGTATCTACAGTTAAAAACTGTCAAACTTTGCAACGACCATAACGACGAAACCGATATATTTTTTCCATGTGCTCACTTGATAAATACTGATATTCAAAGTTTAATTTAATTAAGCGATTCCCATCTTACGTCGAAACTCGACGATTAATTTATAAGTTGGAAACTAACTTAGATATGTGTTTGGTCCTCCGGACTCTGCGTGTCGAGACGACCGACTGCAGAACACTTCCTATGCCTAAACTAATATTTGCACTTCCCACTAGCGACTGGAAACTTTGATAAATAACAGCAACATAATACTAAATTATTTGTTAAAAATTAATAACTTTACACGTACGTAGCTACTTAAAAGCTAACATTACGACATTAGTATAGAACGGAATAAAATATCGAAAGAAATAAAATAATGCTTAATATGAACGTATAACATTCACATAAATATGTACCTACTTAACTTTTGTCACTAACCTGTTTAAGCCCAGGTTGCCCACAATACAGACATCGACGTAGTGTGGGAACCACTAAATTTGCTCCCTATAGTGTTAAGCATTGTTTGTTTTCACGTAGATACAACTATGTTTTGATATTTCGTCTATTATTGTTTTTACATTATTTCTTTTATGTAACATTGAAGTTTAACTAAAAAACAATTGTTTTGTAAACGTGATTAAATTCTAGTAGGTATTATGCCGTTAATTGTCGAATTTGAAATTGATTCGTGCAAGAAAAAACTAAGAAGTCGTAGACAAACTCTAGAAAAAGAAAATAGACTTATTACATTGCCTTGATTGTTATGCCTACATGCAGGTCTTGGATTTTCGTAATCGCGATTGACCAAGAATTTTAAGGTTACTTCAGATACTTTTTCATGAAAACATTATGCAAAATGGAGTGTTTAAATTTAAATCTTTTTTTTCTAGAATTACTTTTCAAGGATTGATAGATTATTTAAAATTAATTTCCGATTATGTCGTCACCACTGTAAATTATAAATAGGCTGTTCGACGTATTGCACTTGTTTTTTATGACACCGACCGCGCTTCTTGTAACAGTGACGTCACGCATGAGTATTGAATTTTTTTATTGCGCCTCCAAAACATGCGTTGTATTTTTTTGTTTGTTAAGAACACCTATTCCTATAAATATACAAAATTTTGAACAATGCCCATTGTAACGTAAGTGAAATTGACGCTGGGGCGGCGCTGTCGCAGTAGCTACTTTTAGAGTTCCGTATACCCAACGAGCTAAACGGAGCCCTACCGCTGTCACTCTGTTGTATGTCTGTCCGTCACATAACGAGTACACAGCCAAGGAGGCGGAATTTTCATATACATATTTTTATTTTTACCGAATAAAGTATTCTATCATACACTTAACAATAATAGCGGTTAATGAGCACCTGATAACATGGAATTCAGAAAGGGTTACAACATTCAACAACTAAGAGGTTAAAAAAGTGTGTTTTTTTACAATCGAAACGATGGATCTGAAAACACAAAATTGTTTTAAAAGGCTACTTTACATACCGTAAGCCTCCAACAACAACGTATTTTTCAACATTCAACCGCTAAGTAAGGTACATTAAGTGTTTAATTTACTGTAGAAAAGATATTAGTAAAGCGCGCATCAACTTGAGACCTAGCACAAATACTCACCTAAACATACAAATGAACACATGTTTTTACCAATCCTTCAAATTCAAGCTCGGAATCCGAATGGAGTAAAAATGGACTATTTTTGTAGATCCCACAACCCAAAACTACTGGATTTAGAATCTTGGTGAGCGGAAGGTAGTTAGTTAGTATATTATGTTGTTGTAATATATATACAAATAATATAAAACTTCAACTTAGTACGCTCCTCACAGACCTTTTTCGCTTCGTCGATATTCATTAATAGTTTCAAGAAGATTCGCCAGTATCGATATCGGCCATTATTTTAAGATACCGCCAATTCGGTGAACATGGGTTTTTCTAGTGTGCCCCTTACCGACCCTCTCATCACACACATCCGCTGTGTAAAGTTCTCTCGTCATTCTATTTTCATCAATCCTTTACCATAATATGCCAAAACATCTTTTCGCATTCTAGTTACTACATCTTACACAGTATTGTCACTTCTATGTTTTATTTCATCTATCTTTCAAAGATACTCAACATACACCACGCAAAGATCGCCTAAAGTGAAAGTAAAAGATAATTACCTAATATAATATAGACTATAATTAATTCTAAAAAAATACATTTCAATAATTTGCATTCAAATCTTTTATCTATGTGAGTGATCGTAACCAAAAGAAAATTTCAAACAAACTGAGTAAGTAATACTTCCATTCAGTTACATACCACAAAAAAAATTTAAAACCCGACTTTTTTAAAAATTATTAACTGAGAAGACAAAAATAAGCTCTACAATCTATTGAATGTGAATAAAATGTACTATTTATCATATACGATAAATATGGCTTGTATGTTATAAGGTATTGCAGACTGGGACAAAATTAACAAAATTTGTTTGGCGGTTATAACATTCAAGTCATATTTATATAATAGTGTATTTTATTCATATTATATAAACCCACAGTGGACCAGCATGGTGGATTAAGCTCTGAGCCCCCTTATCCCGAAGGCAATCCCAAGCCCCTGCAGTGAGGCGTTAATGGGCTGATGGTAGTGTATATAAATTATAGAGCTTGTTTTTCACTTTTCAGTTAATTATTTTTTATTCAGTGGAGTTTTCTAATTTTACTATATTATTTTTCTTTTAACTATAAAACTAAAGTTCTCTGGTGTTTTTTCTCGGTTCGGCTTAGCGCTACACACGCTTAGTTATTTTAAAGATATGTGAGCTAATATTTACAACGAACCGATCTAGTGTGGTGCTTTGTTTTATAGTTTGCGCCACCGTTTGTGCCAAAATGGTAACATAAAAGTGATATAGTTATTTACTAGCTTTAATTTTATACCCATATTATTCTAATAACGAAAAAAATCGGTATTCCCACTCTTTGTTTTGATTTGTAAACGCTATATTTAAATATTATATACTCTGTCACTCTCACAATTAAAACGATTCATATTATGCTTAAAATCGATCAAGCCGCTACAGAGCGTGCCAAAAAAGTAGACAAACATACCACTCGAAAAACATCACCCTCCGCAGACGGGAAAAAAAGATAATGTGCATCGCATAAAATAAAAGAACGTAATAATGACGCAATGCTCTGAAGTTAGACACAAAAACGTTGCAGTAACTTAATTTCATGTGAAGCGTTGCGGCGGGAAGTATGGAGGACCTACGCAATGGGAATAAACGAGAGTTACTTTTCGAAACGCTTCCGTAAAATAGTTCTTTATGTTTTTAAAATTAAAATTAAGTCTTTTAATCGTACGCGATTAACGCGACTCGTAAATATACAGTTATTTGGTTGCCGCTGCAATTTTATCGTGAGATCTGAACATGTGTTTTGGCGGCGTCCCAGTCACTCTCTTCCCATTAAATCATTCCTTTGCCTAGATATACGTTTATCACATAATTTCGTGGCACTTTGTAAAACAGGGCTTCTGATTTCAACGAATGTTTTGGCAGACATGGTTAATGTGATGATTCATTGCTGCTTTTAAAGTACTTAAACGAAAGCTCAATGAAGCTGCATGCATTCGTAATACGTATATTAAGTACGTGTCTCTTCATTAAAATACTCTTTTATTATTTTTAGGTAAAGACTAAATGTCTTCTAAAATTAAGTTTCGACTATTTACAGTAAATGGGTACCTACCATCAATTACTATGTAAAATTACATATTTTTGTTTATTTAATCAATGTATGTAACAAAAATGAGGAAGACAGCGTATAACAATTTCTGGCATGTTTTTAACAGCTTTTTCATTTGCATGAAACCGTCGGCCTCCCATAAGGTTTGTTTTAAAAACATTCTAAGCCGTGATTAATGATACAACGTGACAAGGAGCTTTTTTCCTTCAGACCGCAAAAAAAAAATATACGGACACTTACTAACAAGGGAGTGCATCCCGACAAGCGACCGTTAAGTATACTAAAGTAGTTGCCAGTCAAAAATTACCAAATACGACTCGTTTTAAATAATCTATATTCTTACACTGACAGATCTGTCAAGTGGTTAGAGACCCTAACTGCAGGAAAAAAGGTCGCGGGTTCGATTCTCGCCTGGGACAAATATTTGTGTGCAGTATGTATATCGGTTGTTTAATATGTACCCATAATACTGGCTCTACTTATTTTGAGATTAAATGGCCGTGTGTGAGATGCCCCAGATATCATTACATGTTATTATTATTAATATTTACTAAAATTTTCTAGTGTTCCATACTTTAAGAAAAAAAAAACACTTAAAGTCACCTCAGTGTCTAAACACACGAGATGAGTTAGTGTGCAAACAATGTGTCCGTTTTGTGTGTGTATTCGTATCTACGTATATGAACACTGGTGAAATCAGTAGCATCCAGAAGAAAGACAAAAAATACGAAGCAACACCGTAATGGAACAATTTATTTATTTATTAAATGGCCAAATTCTTCACCATTAAATGAAACTACTTAATAAATTTAATTTTATATTAATTAAGTACGGATTAAAAAGAGGGGATTGAATTCAGTTTATTATATTGGAAGTCACCTAAAAAAGCAAAAGAATCAATGTTTATATTTGATTGAATATATCATAACAGCAGGACACACAATATCCGTTTTATATTCCCCCATGATAGTGTATCATACCATAACGTGACATAACTGAGAATGCTCCTCTAACACTATATTCATAATAAAAGATTAACGGACCGTAAGGACACTCCACGTTCGGTAGAGTTCCTTAGGCGGGAACCGAAATTGTAGTAACCCATCTTAAGAATAACCCTTTGTGCGTTCTCTAGTTTGAGGGTTTGCGTTTTAGGAGACCCACCTAATGAGGTGATACAGTATTCAATCAGGGGTTGGCAAATAATACATATTTTGTTTTTAATACAACATTATCTTAATTTTATTTTCGTATCGTACAGTATATTTGACGCGTAACTTCGAGTCGTACTTAGCTGGTTGTTTAACTTATCACGATCGTCATTGAAAAACAGCTCACAGTCAAGGTCGCTGTAAAGTTAACACAACAGCTCCCGATTCATAAAAAATCCCAATGGACGAAAACAGCTGCGCTCCGCGGGAATATATTATTTTTGGACGGAGAAACAAATTGTGGTTACAAAACGATGATCCCCTAATAAAGGGTATTCTCATCCAATAAGCGAGATTGTGATATTTCATTTTGAGCTAGTTTTACTGCCTTATATTTAGGCGAAAAGCGAAAAAAGACGCCTTGTGTGGACATATCTTTCGGCTTCCACTCATAATATACATGTTTATCCGGGCCGTCGCTGTAATCCGCCGCCGGCCGGTCAATAAAGTCTATTCCTCGTACGGGCGATCTACTGCCTTGTACTCGTAAAACTATATAAACGAAGATATCACTTCACTATACACGCACAACGACGGACCAATATTTATTGAGGTTATGTTATTTGTTCGGTTTGACAGGTTTGTTGTGAACGGCAGCGTAATTACCACGAGACGTTTTGTCACTACACTGACAAATACAAAGCAGTTTATAATGAAACCTGTTATATTCGTGTACTACGACTCTTTCTCGACAGTTTCAGTCTATTGAGAACATTCTATGCGGCAGGTTGCGTCATTTTACTCCATCTACAATTCAAAACGAACATCAAATGAATGAACTGGCGTCATTCTCTGTTAACAACGGTTTTCCTGTTTATCGCCAAGCAGGATTATGTAAAACGAAAAAAAATTCTCATGGAAATGTATCGGACGCGTTCAAAAAAAGAACGTCATCTGAAACCAAGTTAGTAAATAATGTATCGGTCGAAGCCGAATACTATCCATAATTCACGGTTATGCCTAAGAATTCTTTTTATAATTTTAAACATTTTAATAACAAATCTATATATAAATACGTGAAGGAAAAGCCTTAGACCCCTTTTTAAGCTACTACGATCACGTAGGAGTGTGAGATTTGGGATAGTTAAAGTTTATGTGGAGTAGGAGTGCAGAAAGCTAAAATCTATATACAGGATGAATTTTTGAGACGGGACTGTACGGCCAAATCATAAACTATGAGCAATAGCGAAAAGTATTCAAAGGGGTCATGAGCTCGATTTAGAGAAAACAAAACTGCATATTTACATTTTTGAAAAATCTGTTCCTTTAACAGAAAATCAAGCCAGTTGATTTTATAATCTATATATTAATATGTGAAGAGAAAAGTTTGTACCCCTTTCCAAGCGTATTGCGCGCACGGACGAGTGTCAGATTTGGCATTGTCAAAGTTTATGTGGAGTAGGAGTTCCAGAGTATCCAGGTTAAATTTTTGAGATTGGATTATATTGCCCTATGAGAAATGGCGAAAAGTGTTCAAAAGAATCATGAGCTCGATTTTTTGATGTAATAAAAACTGCATATTCACATTTTTGAAAAATCTATTACTTTATTATAAGGGACCAAACCACTTGAATTGATAATTTATATGTTATTAATTCAAAATTCAAATTCACATTCAAAAAGTTTTTATTCAATATAAGATGTTTACACACACTTATTGAAAGTCAAACTGAATTGATTAGGTACCGGTTCGAAAACTAGAAGGAGATGAACCAGCAAGAAACTCCTCCATGTTTATTTTATTTAAATATATGTTTTTCTTAATACGTGAAGAGAAAACTTTGCATTCCTTTTCAAGCATGTTGCACACACGGAGGAGTGTGAGATACAGGTAAAGTTTACATAGAAAAGAGCGTCAAAAGCAAAAATCTATATATACCTACCCAATACGAGTTACAAATACTGTGAAACATGAAAGTTTTGTTCATAATCTGTCGTTTGATGCAGTTTGAATTGACTTCCTCTCGCCTATTTGTTATTAGTGGTTGCAAAAAAGTGAGTACGATCGAACTTCGACCGCTGGACGACCACTAGTACATAATAATTTGTAAGAAAAAATATGTTAAAAAAACCATTTATGTTGTGTAATGATCATTGTCGGGTTCAACTGCATTTTCATACAATTTTGTTGGAAATTCGCTAAATACCGCAATATGTTCGATTAACACCACACAGGTAATCATATATTCGAATATATGAGATATTCCGTACCGCAAAGATAAATTCACTCGCGGATGCAATAAAGAACTACGTTCCAATCGAAAAGACATTATGAGAAAGTAAATATAAAAATGCAAAAATAAAGTGAACCTCAGCAAGCGCAAATATATAAGGAATCCAGCGTCCTGGGAGACAGTGGTAACAGAGGAATGTAATAAAGACGTTTTAAAACGATTCCACCGCCTCCATCTCAAACACCAAAAGGTTCACCGGGACGGTTTAAAACAATTGTTATTCTGTTGAAATAAATATTTATGACGGAAAGTAAAAAGTTAAATTTCATTCGCCCTTTGAACTAAAAACATTTTGATTTAATATTAACATTGTTTAAGTGAGCGACTCTTCATACATAAAATATTAAAATAAGGTTATGTTTTGTTATAATTAAAATAATTAACACTTAACAACACATGCGTATGATGAAATACACGTTCAGAAGACCGCGTCATTAGATATCTCCAAAGGGTATCTCTTATCGCACATCACACTTCATAATTTTTTAAGCAAACAATATGTACGTCAACGCGTCGTCACCTCGATTACACCATTATTTATCATTCCCAGTCATTCCCCCGTGCCATAATACCTATTAAAGACAGGATTATTTATATAATGTTTTAAAACAACACACAAATGCCTATGGGTAATAAAGTATCTGACCCCAAATTTCTATAACGACGTAAGACATTCGATGACAATTCATTAGTATACTATCCACCCCGCGTATCCAACCCGCAGCTTCGCCTGCATGGACCTCGTGTTTATACTGGGACCTCTAAAAGGATATTCCGATTTAGCTGTGGAAGGGTAACAAACATGCAAACACGTTATCCGCGGTAAAAAGCAGTTCATGCCCTTCCTCAGGATTCAAGCTATATTTAGGTAATTATGTAAAAAATAATTACATAAAATTTTTGTGTAAATAAAATATTTAAAACAATAATCAAATCTTTTGACCGGTTTAGCTGTGAAAGGGTAACAAACATACAGACACATTTCCGTGGTAAAAAGTAACTTTAGTTTTTTTTTTTTTTATATAAGACAGGCTGCTGTCACTTTTGAACGTCTTAATGCTAAGTGTATGCAGGTCCGTATGTGACTATTCTAAGAAAAACACTGCAAGAAACGTAGAATGGTTTACTGACAATTTTATTGACAGCGGCTATACAAACCGTTGTCATAAAAACTAATTAGAATATTCTTTTAAATTGTAATAATCTTTAGACATAAGTTGTCATTTTACAAAGTAATTCTTGTTTTTGTTTATTAATAAATCTATAACATTTACTTGGGAATTTATCATAAAAAGTTAGCCTAAAATTAATTTTTCAATTTATAGAGTAAGCGCGATTTTGGAAAGAAAAAATATAATAGTGAATTTAATCAGTTATGCCTACGAACAATTAGTAACAAATCCAAAATATCGATTTGTAAAGCAATTATTATAACAATGAATTGTTGCAAAAGATCGACGCAGTATACGCAATAGGAGGCACGAGTTTCATTATCACGTTGCTAAGGTGATATCTCACAGCATTCGTTATGCATACATCGGTTGTATGGTAAAAAGTACCACTCATAGTCCTGGCTTCATTCTGTGCCGTCAATTAGCATGTCGTTTGAAGACGCCACTCTCGTCACTAGCGCTTTCATAATAATACCGAATGCCTACGTAAACTAAAGGAATTTCAACTTTATCTGTCACATTTCAAAGTTCATATTGAATTCGGAAACATGTGAACATAACGGTTCTAGCGTAGATACAGACGAGGTCGCTAGCGTGAAGTCATGTGCGCGACACATGAGTAATGACTTATGACAATAGTGCAGCCGCTCGACTCCGAAGATGAACGTACCCAGATGTTCGACTAAACGCACGAATACAACACGAGACACGCACACACACACACGAAATAACTCAAAATATTACTTTTCAAATATTTCTATATGAATGAACTGGCAATCATAAAGTTCCAAACAGTTATGCCGCCTGAGAATTTTCGTTAAATTTTCATGAATTCAAGTTTTTCCGAGCGCGCAGTAACTTCCATTCTCACATTAATTTAGGCTGAGTCACGAGCAACACGATTAAAAGGGATGTCTCCATTCTGTGGCTTCCCCTGTCGTGTTGCCTATTAACTTCTACTAGACACAATTATATAGTTGATTCGCGATGACAGTCAAATGTAGTCTTTTATCCGTAGGTACTTTTATGACGCTGTTAGTTATTCTACCTATTTGAACGTGTTTAGTTATCTTATTATTAGGAATGATATTCCGATAGTTGTTTACGTGGTGTGTCCTACTTTCGAAATACCTGGCTGCTTCATAATTTACTCGTGTTATTTAAAATATTTTTCATAATTCTCGACCGTACTTCCTGTAATTAGGCCCGTTACGCTGGCACGGTAACCGTTGCTCGTGATGGATGAGTAACATAGATACCGGAGAATCGCGTAAAAAATGTCATCTTAGGACGCGAGCGAGGCGTGAATGGCGACGGAAGAGCATGGGGAACATGCGGGGAGAGAGGTGCACTAGCGCGTGACGAGCTGCGTCCGCGCACCACGGCACACTAGTTATTCTTAGGTCCTAAATATACCTTCAGATTGTCGATTGACAAGGCACTGGCAGGCATAGCCATTATACAACGTCGCATATGGATAGTTCAAATGTCTTTCAATATCACAAATAAAAACACAAAAACTAATGTCTAAATATTGCAGTTTTTGTTTTTATATAGAGTATTATTTTATTTTCGACCTATCACAGTTTATATTGCGAATAAATTTAAATTAAATTCTGTAAAGCATAGTCTTTTCAATTTTTGTGGAAACATAATGCGCTCATACGTTCACAGTCACTAAAAAAAAGAAGTGTAGGAATTGTGAAAGTTGTAAAAGAAAACAAAAAAAAAACTTTGGAAATTATAAATTCCTTTTTGGGTTTTTTCATTGATATCGACAATTTAAGAGTTTCGCACATTTCCTTTTGATTAACTATCTATATGCAACATTGTATTTGCACCTACCAGGTGTTATTTTCAATATTAAACTTACTCCTGATTTATTAAATTTGCCTGACGTAAGTGGGTAATCTCTCCTTAGATAACAGGCGACATAAAATTGAAAAGTTATAAAGAATTAATAATCTCAAGTTACAAAGGACAATCGTATAAACTCAACATAGATGTAATTGTTCTCGAGCATCTGGAGTTGCTGCTGTACTGGCGGTAGCAGTCTACATCGCCACTATAGCAGGAACTACAGAAGTATGATCGTCTGTCTGAAGTCTTCAGTCTTCAGTTACTAAATCATTGTCGAGCCGATAATAGTTATTACAATCAACAAACTGTAAGAAGTTTGTGCAGCATCAGCAAGATGCAGACAGTGTGTTGTAGCACCTAAAGAAGGTAATATTTTAGACTCTCGATGAAAATAGTGAAAAGTATATCTACCTGAGAATAAATAATGTTCAGCTTTTGGGCCATGTATAACAGTTCCTGCCTACGGGACCCACACAGAGTTTATTATAGTGCTTGCTTTCGGAGCCTAACAGCACGAAATTTATTAAGTCATCAATTAAACGATTGTCTGCTTCAGGAGTGTTAAAATATGGTTAAAATAAACTGTTAAACATATACCAATTATTTATGGAGTGCAATTTTGTACAGGCACATTTTAATTTAAATATGGAAATTTGACGGATAGGGTCTCTGTTTCCTGTATCCAATGTAATAAAAAGAAATACGAAGTGGTCATAGTCAAAATCAATAAAAATCTTGTTTCGGAACTTGTTTCAACAATCTATGACGCGTGCCTACGGGACCTACAGAGCCTTTATAATCATTCACGAACTGCATTTGAGGACTGTTGTCCATATGCGTTAATGCAACTAAATTTTTCCTTAGGTCTCACATCTTTATGTGAAGACGTTTGGCAATTGAAGATTCAAGACTCCAGCCAGACGATAGTACTTCTGAGTAGGTGCAGCAGTAGCCACGCGGTCTGTCCTACAGGGGCGAAGGAGTTCTTGGATGGCCGACTGTTATAGATGTATTGATGTGACGCGGTATAAAGCTATCGACAGTTACGCATCAACAGAAAAGAAAACATGAGTTACCTAAAAAAATTAAAAATTGTCAGCTGTTGTAGTCTGTGCATTGTATTCTATATAAATATATATATTATTAAATCTCTTAAGTGTAACGTTTGATTTTAACTTTTTGAAATTAAACACGACTCACAACTCTCCACCCTTATACTAAATTATACTTTCATACAACTGACCTTTTAAAAGTTAGTCGCCTGTATTCTATTATTAAGATACGGAACCAAAATATTCAAATATGACCTAAGCACCACACAAAGAAAAAACAGAGTTTCATTTATGCTTTGAAGTCAATTCATTATCGGTAGACTTGTACACTGAACAGTCGTATTATGGCCGCACATCAGACGCAATGCACGCGAATGATAATAAAACGAGTAGCGGCTCTGTCGTTCGTTCAGCACCCGCTAGAAGCTAGATTCTACTCAATGATTTATTCTTTTTTCTCTTCGAGTCTTGATTTATGCGTGGCTAAAGAATCGTTTGGTTGCAGCCACTTGTCTATTTGTGGCTGCACCGAAATAACTGGTGAAATGAAACGCGTGTCCGCTCCTGGTGATCAATGAACAACTATTTGCCGGTTCCAGTATGTCTCGAAAATGACAAGACGATTAGATATTTACATTTAGATTATGAAATTCACGTTTCTAGTTGTAATCTGTGTACATAAAAATTGATGTTTATACATATGAAATCGCTTGTACATATGAAATTTTCTAACTATGGATTTATAGAATTCAGTAACTATAAAAATTAAAACGGATAGACACTAAAATAATACAACTATTAATTTAATTTAAGACACAAATCAAGTCGTCTGAGCGACCTGAAACGTGCATCTGTAACTGTACACTCTTTCGGCCAGTATAAATTGGCGTTGCGCATGGAAACTAGCCAGTTGGTGGACTCTGTGCATCTGATAGCTAATCGGAAAATGCGAGCGCATGTCGGCCCGTTCCGATCCACTTTATATCAAACAGTTACAAAAATAAACCTCTTTGCAGAGAAATACCTCGAAAGGACAAGATCCGTTACTCTAACCTTGGTAGCGTTTTATGTAATATAATAATTATAATAAAACGGGCAGAAACCTCAGGGTGCGACGTCGATTCGCACTTAACCGGGTTTTTTTTAAATATAAATACTTTTTAAATATATAGAATACGTCATATGAGCCTAACATATACATGGGCTTTCGAAAATTAAGTCACAAAACATGTTTATTTGGAGAATGATTTCAAAACTTAATACGTACCTATACCAAACATTTCATTATCAAATATTTTTATCGATGATGTCTGACTACGTATTATAATGCCACTGCTTTAATATTTTACAAGATTAAATCCTGCGACAGTCAGAAGACCGTTAATCTACGAAATATCAGAAGATATCCTTTTTTTATTTTAATCAAACTGAAATCATAATTGTAGAGTTGTAGTTATTTTGTACACAAATATGGCTGTCCATTTCCTTTTACGCTGTTATAAAAAACATTGCGCATACGTCCGTGTTTATATCTATCACTAAAAATTTTATTACGCATTTAACTCGATTACATTTTCTTCAGTACTATTCTGAGTGATAAAATTTTACTGTACCTTAGTATATTTTCAGGGTACTGTACTGAAAACGGTACGTAGGAACCCTATAATGATGATTACATTGTACATCAGTTCGACAGAACTTCGCAATAACTGTTATATTTAAATTAGAAAGCTAAAAAACCAATATCGTTTTCACTATAAAAAATCTATGACTGCCATAGAGATAGGAACACCCATTTCGAGTTTTGAGAAATGGCATAACAGTTACGACGTACGTGATAATTAAATTTTTATTTTTGATTCCAAATTTGCGTATAATAATAATAATGTATACATCACAACAACATCTAGGCCCCAAACTAAGCATTAGCTTGCGTTTTGGGTACCAAGCGAAGACACCACATACATATAACAACCAAGACCCGGTACCAGTATCAACATTCATCATATAAATAGTGACACGACCTGCGATTCTGACCCGGGACCTCCAGCTTCGTAAGCAGGGTCGCTACCAAATACAATGTACTACGAAATATTGTAAATTCCAACACCTCACTTCAGTACACATAAAATTCATCGATTAGGTTCTCAATTATGTATGAGAATTGAATTCAAAGGCTACTCTATATTGACTATAAAGGTTCATGATAGTGATGGATTTTTAAAGTCTGAAATAACACAACAAAAATATTTGACATAAATTTTATATACTAAAAATATATGAATAAACCACGAATTATGTGTGGTCACCCTACGCCAGTTTAGTATGTGATCTATACACACAGAGATTTTGTCGTCACTAACGAAAGTTTTTAGTCCATTTTTGGAAATAAATTATTATAAAAAACGGAAATCCGCATGCAAAACCACTTACACTTATCTGAAAAGAAAAAAGTTATTTACTGAAAAGAAGAAAACAAGCTATATATTCTTTAAATAAAATTTGGTTTGAACAACGTAGAATTTACAATGCAGTAATTAAAATATACTAGAATGGTACAATACCCAAAAACTTAAATTGACATGTCATTCCCAAGGCAAAATATTTATTTCTTTGGAAAAATTGCAATAGAAAAGTGTATAAGACAAAAATGTGTAATCCACGGGGACGAAGTTACTTTTTATGGATTGCATAGTTGAAATAAACTGTAAAATTGAAAAGTTCGCTAGTCCTTTCAAGATGAGTAACATAACTGTACTTTTCTGTCTGTACATTAAAAACTTTTATGAAATGCTGTCCTTTAACGGAAAAATTGTTGTTTATAAATTTTTTTATTTTATAATTTTTTTTAATTTAGGTGAGTCAAAATAAAAAAATTGTAATAACAATTACGTAGCTATCGTAAAGTACTAATTTGGATAATTTCGTTACTAAAGTCTGGCCGTCGCCGCCTTGTAGTGTAATTTTTATTTTTGCATCTATCATTGTGAAATTTCGTTTAACTATTCGTATCAAATGTTTATATATTTTGAATATATTTTTTACAGCCCCTCTTTAAGCACGCGAAAAAAGTTATGTTAGAATATTTCTTGTGTGTGTCATTAAAATGTGGTCGAACAAGTATAATTAAAGTTTATTAAAATTATTATTTATACAAGTTATTGAACAAATACATATATCAATAGTCGCGCGTTACGAATTAACAAAGTTACTAACAGTTAGTATTTATTCCCTGTAAGATTACAACAAGATTTAATCTGTAAAAAATCATTAAGTAAAGTAACTGGGAGTAATAAAGTAACTCCCAGTTACTTTACTTTTATGTTTTATGAGTAAATGTATTTTGTAGTTAAAACCAATTTATTTGAAAGAAAATGAAAAAAGTCATTATTATTTTCCATTTTATTCGCAGCAGCTACGAGTAAACTACAAAACGCTATTTTCGTTCCTTAATAAAGCTTAATTGACATTATATAAGCCATTATGGTGACATTGTCAATAATTTTTATTTCCCAAAGCATGATTTATGTAGCGTTAATTTTTCGTTCCTGCAGTTAGTAAAAAAATCCTCAGCCAGTGTTATTTCACATAAAATCAACTATAACAGCCGGTACCTAATCAATTTTTACGACTTTCAATAAGTGTGTGCAAACATCTTATATTGAATAAAAACTTTTTGAATTTGAATTTGAATTTGAATTTGTAACTAGCTGTTGCCCGTTGCTTCGTCTGCGCGAAAAATATTGGATTTACGCTTTTACTTCTCGGTTCATACCACCGATAGGTATTTGGTTTTTAAAATTTATTAGTATTAACTCATTAATTTTTGTAACGATAGTAATACTTGGAACACCTCACACACAGCCATTTAGTTCCAAATTGATAAATTATAAAACATATTAAAATAATTAACATTCAAACACGGAACAATCAGACACGTTGATACACATATATATTTACCCGGCCAGGAATCGAACTCGCAACGTTTGGTTCTGCAGTTATTTTCTCACTGTACTAGATACGAATCGGTGAGTCTAATTATGACATTTTTGTTATTATAAACAAATATAGAATAAATTTTTATTGCTTAAATAAGCTGAAACCGTATTTTTGACTAGTGTTATTCTGGCCAGTTGAAATTCCACATATAACCTCTTTGGTCTCACCATGTTTAAGTATATTTACCTATTATGGTACGAAATTCAATGAGTTTTTCTGATTTAAGTACATAACTATCACTGACTCCGTGCTTCGGAGAGCACGTTAAGCAGTCGGTGCCGGACGCTGTCAGTAGATGGGGGTCGTTACAGTCCCCAACCCGCAGTGGAGCAGCGTGGTGGATTTAAGCTCCAAGCCCCCCTCCTCACCCTGGGGAGGCCTAAGCCCCTGCAGTGGGGTAAAAATGGGCTGATGAAGTGAAGTACGAAATTCAGATAACTTTCCTTAGGAAGCGAAAACTTTGGTTCCGAAGGTCAATAATGACCCTTTTACGAGTATTTGGAGTGAAAATTACGGAGACGACTAATTTATAACAATTTCTAGTAACAACAGACCCTTAAAAACGAAACGTTTATTTCTAAATGATTTTAACCGATTGTTCGTTAAACAATAACACGAAGGGTCGGCGACGTGTGCCCAATACTAATTACTTGAGGAGGCTCTGGGAGCCGACAGATGGTCTTGACAAGCCGCCAGAAAAACATCGCGTCCATCAGCGGCACACCGATGGATTAGGACGGCCTTAGAACCGGCGTGGCAATGGCTGAATTTCGAACTAAGACCACATGTTACCCAAACCGTGCTTAGAGAGTCATGTGAAAAGACCTATCCCCTGATATTAAGGTTGAAAGATTCGGTTCACACAAAAAATAGATGTGTTTCATCTATAACCATTTATTTTATTTAAAACGACACCTTAATTAACACGCCATTGCGTATCAAAGCAAGTAGTCTAGTCGAAAAGTGAGTTTCTTGGAAAAAATAAGTCAATGTGTCCAAAAAATATGAACTCATACGAATAGCCCATTCGATTCGGAAAGATATTCCGAAAAGGATGTTTTCGTGATTGTTTTAATTACTTTTACACTTTTCTATTTTAATTTTCCCAAAGAAATAAATAATTTCCCTTGGGAATGACATATTAAGTTGAATTTTTTGGTATTGTACCAATTCATGTCATATTTATATGATAGTATATTTCAATTACTGTATGGTGCATTCTACGTTGTTCAAACCAAATTTTATAGAATATAGCTTATTTTTATTTTTGCAGTCAATAACTATTTTCTTTTCAGATTAGATTTATAGATTTCAGATTCAGGTTTTGGAGGCGGATTTCCATTTTTATTTTAATAATTTACTTCGAAAAATGGATTAAAAATTTTTTGTTGTGACGAAAAAAATCTCTGTATATAGATCACGTCCTGAACTGGCACATAAGTATTCTGTAAATTGATGGAATCATACTGAATTATTATGCGAAATTTGAGCGGGATCTGTCTCTCTGTTTGTTTAGAGATGCAGTTTTTGATAAATTGTATTTTTGTGTTCTCTATATGATTTTTATAAAAGAAAAAGTAGTTGAACAAAAAGTTTGCCCTAGGTTTCGAATAAAATTCCGCACGCTGAATCGCTGAAAATATTGCTTGAGACCTACAGCAATTCGTGTATTTCAAAAACATAAGCATATGAACGATATGAAGCATTAAATGAAGGCTGAGAAGTGTTGTTGATTAATTTGCTTCGTTCTGGATGACCTTCAAGGGCTACGAACGACAAAGACATCGACAGAATCAAGAGCTGATGTTCGAAAACGAAACGAAATGCTAAAACATGTTTTTACCAATTCCCAACTAAAAAGCGAAGGCCAATTTACATGATTTAACCTTGGAAATGACGAGATTTCCGTACAAACTTTCATCATCTTTTTTACCCCCTTAAAGTTTAAATTTATATACACCTTGAATCACGTATTTCTCAATATCTGACCATAAAACCAAATAATGAATTTCATAGTTTTAACTTTAAGAATGTTAAAAATTCTCTTACAAAACTTTCGTCCGCTATTTTCGTAGAAACTTCTACCATTTAACCCGCTTAGGGGCAGAATTTCGAAAAATCCTTTCTTAGTAGGTGCCTGCATCACAAATTAAACCTAATATCTTTTCGGATGATTCCCTTCAGCGGTTTCTGAGAGAGTGCAGTATTTCGATTTTCTATGTATATCTTTTACACATATTAAAGATTATTTCCGAACAGTTTGTCTGATGGTGGTTAATCACTAAATAAATCAGATACAAAAGTCAGTGAAATCGTCAAGTGTGTGACGTCCTTTTGTTTAAAATACTACTTTGTTATCCTTAATGAGCTCTACACATCATCATCATCATCAGCCCATTTTTACCCCACAGCAGGGGCTTAGGCCTCCCCCAGGGTGAGGAGGGGGGGGGCTTGGAGCTTAAGTCCACCACGCTGCTCCACTGCGGGTTGGGAACTGTAACGACCGCCATCTGACAGCGTCCGGGACCGACTGCTTAACGTGCCCTCCGAAGCACGGTGTCAGTTATATTGTGTACTTAAGTCAGAAAAACTCATTGGTACACGCCCGGATTCGAACCATGGCCCTGTGGGGCCTTATAAATTTAAGACAGGTTCGTTGTGCTCTGGGCTATCACGACACTCTACACAATGACCACTTAAATGGAATATTTAAAAAAAATCCACATTCTAGCCTAGAATTACGTGGCCGACAGAATAAATTTATTCTATTATAACTTCAGATCAAAATGTTTATGACGTTATTTTCACATTTGTATTAGAATGCAGTAAGTACGTTCACACACAAATACCTTGGCGAGACTAATAGGGTAATTAGAACGGTACAAACCTCGAAAAGCCATCTGGTGTCATTCAGTTTACTCTTCCGAAATTAAACATGCACGGCTCCACTCGCACCTGATTGTTCTTTTTACGTTGCCTAAGCTGCAATATGCATAATTCATATGCAATTTGTACTATAAACCATAGACAACGAAGCCATAGTATACTGTCAACTCGTACCGAACTAGTCGGCGGCGAAGTTTCCACCTGATTGCGGACGATCCACGAGCCGTCAAAGCGCAATCCTCGGAAAGTGGAAATTAAATAAGGACAATTCGCGTCACGGACTCTCCCGATGCATTATTCAGCGAATGCAAAATATCCGGATAGATAATAGATGAGGGCGAAGGTGAATTCTTAGCAATCGAGGCGCCGGAGGAATTGAGCTGTGACCCTTTCAACCCGCTCTCAATGGGGTCGCACTGCTTTTGTCTTCCCAGTAAAAAGGCTGACTTATTTTGGAAAACCTTCACGAAGAGAAATTGCATTGCCGAAGTACGATCCGATTACGTTGTGCCGTCTAGTGTAAAATTATTGAAGACAACTATATAGTTATATTTTTCAATAAACTATACGTCTTGCGATGGTAAGATCAAACTGTCCCATTAGAAAATTCAACGAAGTAATTTTAATTCACGAAAGAAAGGAGTTATTTACGCAACTAGCGAGTTTTATACTGTATTTTTAAACTTAATTAAATAAAGCTTGTTATCACCTCAGCTTAAATTAACTCCTAGTTTAATTAATTTTTAATTAACTATTACTTGAAATCACATTTATGTATTATCTAATATAATAAGTATTGACTGAATTATATAATTATTTTGTAGTAAATTAATAAATAATTGTCTAACATATAATTAATATTTAGTAATATATAACTAATACATACATACAATACACAATTTATCATTAACTATTTGTTAATTATAATTACCTAATATATAATCATTACATATTGTTTAAGGCAATAAATAATGAACTGATAATTAATTATTTAATATATGATTATATACTGGATTAATTACTTTCTCATCTAATAAATAACATACCACATGTTTAAGACAACAGATAATTATCTTAAATGAAAACTCACAATGCATAAACGCACGTTTCACGCATGTGATGAACATCCGGATTATTAAAAAAATAAATAAAAAAAATACGATTAAGAACCACGTGTGTGTACCACATGCATGGTTACTTTATACGGCTTTGCAAGTTAAACTTTACAATTTTATTTCATTTCATAAGCTTTATAAAATGTAATTAAAATTATAGTTTAAAATAAATTGATATCGATAGTTATTATATTTTTGAACGTATAAAAAATTATATTCTATAACCAATTTATATAACCAATTTAATATAAAAAAAACCTTCACGAATATCATATACAAACATTTGGATTTGGTTCGCGCTCCCAAAAGAACTGATCTGTGCCACGCCAATGTAATATTTCAAGGTATTAGCGTAAGAAGAAACAAAAAGCTTCTTTTCGCCGAAGACTTACAAAACGATTTGATTTATTGCATGCAGGGTGAGCGGGAGTAGCAAGGGGTGTACTTTTGTATGCGTGTTTTTCCCCTAAGCCGGACACAGTCCACTCTCAACCTTCTATTTCTGGAAGCTTTTGTACGATTGGAAACAGAAAGGATTTACTTGCTATCCAAATTGGATAAGATATTGTGATTGAACCAAATGTATTATGTTTTAGATATGCGCACTCAAACTCAGAACTTTTATTATTTTATCATTTACGTACTTCCGTCTGTCTTTGTCAAACTGTCTCAGCCTCTCAATTTTTACGAAAGTATGTGAATGCTACAGATGGTGACCGCAATTAATATAGAAATAACAATTATTTTTTTAAGTATCCTCCCGTAGGTCAAGTGGGAGTGGATTTTTTTCTTTGTATTCAGTAGGTAAGGTGTCATTGGGTGGTAATTTTCAAATGCGATTAGTGATTCTTAGATCACCTTTTACTTTAGGATTTGCATATATAAAACTACAGTGTGAGTTTTATATCATATATTGAAATTGTAATGTATTTATTCTCCATTGTAATTTTCGATTTCATTCCACCAGCCTTTTTTATACCCCACTGCAGGGGCTTAGACCTCCTCTCAATATGAGGGGGCTTGGAACTTAAATCCACCACAGCCCTCCAATGCGGGTTGACGGATTGTAACGACCGCTATTTATTAACAGCAACTGGGACCGCCTGCATAACGTGCTCTCCGAGGCACGGGGTCAGTGATAGTTAATGCACTAAGTCAGAAAAAACTCATTGGTACACGCCCGGATTCGAACCACGGCCACATAGCCTTATAGAATTGAAACAGGCGTTCGGGTTATCATTGTATCATTGTATCATTGTAATTGTAGTAAATCCTAAATTATCGCGAGCATGGCTGCATAATTAATTTTAGGACATAACCTAAAACAACACGTTGTTCCGAAATAACTGCTACCATAAATAATGTAGGTTCGTTTAATCTTCACGAAATAAACTGTAATGTTGTTTTGTGTATTGCGCTGGAATCCTATTTTTATGTCTTTCGACAGCAAAGTTTTTTTTTTATTTCTTGGTCAGTTAATGGAGTATAATAAAAAGTTTAATTGATTATGACGACCGCTTAGCCTAGTGGGTAGCGACCCTGCCTACGAAGCTGGGGGTGTCCCGGGTTCGAATCCCAGGTCGGGTCAGTATTTATATGATGAATATTGATACTGGTACCGGGTCTTGGTTGTTATATGTACGTAGTGTCTTCGCCTGGTACCCAAAATACAAGCTAATGCTTAGCTTGGGGCCTAGACGTTGTTGTGATGTATACGTTATTATTGTCACTATTATTATTATTATCATGTTGATAGGTCATTAGCAAAACCTAAAATATTCGCAACTTTTGTAACACTAGTATGTTATGATCATGGATTAGGTATGCCACAATACCAAAGTAATTTATTTGATCAGTATTTAAATATACATTTTCAATGTACGTCATATGTTTTCAAATCACAAAACGTTTAGTTCGGCGAATCTACGAAAAGTGTATAAAAAAGATAAGCTTAATATTATATGGTAAAAGACTTTTACTTTTGTAAATGGTACTTTTAATGACAGTCGCCATAAATCGATACTGTAAGAATAAAAATTCCGTTCGATTTTTCATTGTTTCTGAGTTATCAAACTCGTCCCCTATACGTAGTACGACATACTCGCGAACAGAGAAGAAGAATTTATATATAAAAAATAGTGATCAAATTGCACTTACTATGTATTTAAGGTTGCTTAAACGAAGCATATGAAATGTGTTTTAATGAACAAATCAGATGCAGGTCCAACTTAGTACAGAAGAATCCTAACACGAACCGATGAGCGATGGAAACATCGATGGAAATAATGAGAAAAGTTTCATATGCATAGAAAATCCCATTAAAATTGCTTTTTCTTTTATTAAATATCCAAATTGTACAACAGTAAAAAGTTGATGTTTTTCATAGATTATTTTCTTTCAACATTTTTTGCTACTTCATTCGTATCCATATAATCTATCGATTAAAGTATATCATGTATGTATAAGTAAATTGTATATGGTGTGTTCGACTGAACGTAATTCAAACTTATAGAGCGTGTAGAAAAAAATAAGATACCTAAATGATAAAAAAATTAACTTTAAACTTGTTTTTCTCGGTAACAGGTAGTTTGCGCCATATGCGCACTTGAAACTTTTGTTTAGTTTGGTAAGCTCTAAACCCTCTATAATTTGGATTACGTTCATCCGAAAACGCGGTATATCATGTACGGCGTATTCCTACCCTATAGAGCGTGAAGAGCTTTAATTACCCTCCTAAATAAAAAGTTTAAAAAAAAATAAAAGTAAAGTGATATAAAAATTTAACTTAAAACATATTTTTCTCGATAACTGTTAGTTTAGGGCACCGAAACTTTTGAACTTTTAGTTTAGTTTCGTAAATTTTACACGCTCTATAATGGTAATGTTTTATCTAAATAGCTTTCTTTGGAAGTTCAAAAGTTATGTCAGGTTAAATGATATATGTCAGAAAATGAAATATGACAGAAGAAATTTGAACATAATCGGCCAGGTACAAAGATTTGCGTTTCTAAATTTACAGCGACAACGTAACTTATTGGTTTACGCATTAAGGATCATTTTCCGAACCATCCGTAAAATGTTTTCAATGACGGTTCAGTAGGTACTTTTTATCATCATCATCATCATCAGCCCATTTTTACCCCACTGCAGGGGCTTAGGCCTCCCCCAGGGTGAGGAGGGGGGCTTGGAGCTTAAGTCCACCACGCTGCTCCACTGCGGGTTGGGAACTGTAACGACCGCCATCTATTGACAGCGTCCGGGACCGACTGTTTAACGTGCCCTCCGAAGCACGGTGTCAGTGATAACGTGTACTTAAGTCAGAAAAACTCATTGGTACACGCCCGAATTCGAACCATGGCCCGATGGGGCCTTATAAATTTGAGACAGGCTCGTTTCTATGCAGAACCTTAAATAATACGTCTAAATACCTACTATTTACCTACTCATTAAAAAACCTCATACCGAGTTTACATATTCTGCAGCATCGTCATTGTTCACATGGCGAATGGTACATTATTATAAACTGAATAACTTCAGAATCTAAAGAATCATATATTTATATGATCACAATTGTTTACACAAATGTATCCATGTAACTCATATGTACGTACGTACAATTCAAAAAAGCTATTTCTAATTTCAAAATTATTACTAGCGCCTAAAATTTTGTAACATATCATGAACTTTATTTGCTCAATGATATTCAAGATATTTGCCACCCGTCCCATATAAACTACACACGTTCACCGGATTCAAACGTATGTGCATTACAAAAAGCCTTTTTTTTTATTACATATGAGTCACATATGATACATCGACTGATGTATATACCATTAAACCCTCGGATGGTAACTATAACTATAATTTTTCCGACTTCTAAATTATCCTGTACGAAAATAATAGGGATAATTTAAAATATAACCATTTGAGCCAAACCCTATAACCCCCTATAATGCCCTATAATCCTATAATAAATACTAATATTATATATATATATATATATATATATCTATATATCTCAATGAATGTGAGTTATTCAAATGTTCTTTTTAATACGTCCATACTTTACGAAAGCTTACCTATAGAATACAAATGAAAATTATAGTTGTTTTAGACTCCTTAAATACTCTCCGAACACATTGTCATCTTTTTAAAGTTGTCACCTTTTAATTGACCTCTTCTTAAGACGCCAATTTCCTTAGTAGGCTAAGAAAACAAGCGGAACCTGGAAAAAAACCGATAACTGTAATTTTCTTTTTCGATGACATAAATTATTGTTAGTAATAGGTAAAATAAAAAGAATTAAACATTTTAAAGCTCCGCGTCAATGCGAAAAAACTAATAAACAATTTTTTTAACTTTATTTGATTTCATAAGTACAGCATAATAAATAACTTTGTAAAAGTACCTCTTTTAGAATATAACGCTTGCATTCTAGTAAAAAAAAGCAACATTAAACTAATAAATCAATCGGGACTATCATTAATAAAGAAGGTTCCGTAAGCTACAAATTTTTTGGCTTATCTTACCAGAAATTATACGTAACTGTAATTTAACAATTTATTCTGAATAGAATAATAAGTGTGTTAATAACTTATTAAAAATTAAACAAATTTACTTTGCAGAATTCTAAAGTCACAAATTTTGTAATTTTTTGGAAAAGCAAAATTAGTAACTACTTCAAAAGTGTTTAATTTATGCCTTTGTATTATTATTAGTATTTGAAATAAAAAATTAAACAATAAATGTGTACGATTAATTAACTAATGTAAAAATTAATAATTAATTGATAATTTTTCATAGTAACGTTTCAATATAAACGGTATTTCTTGTAGAATAAGGTCGCAATTTCTTTGTGTTTAACTCCCGACCGCGCTGTCGCAAGTCGCAAGCGTTGCAATGTTCATTGTTTATGTAGATAATACCTAACTAAATTGTTTAGAAAGATGAGATATATAGGCCCTTAGTTTTTTATATAGAATTATCAACAAGCAAATTATGATACTTAAGCAGACAACATGATAAATAATTCTACTGATTTTGTAAAGATATAACAGCCTGTATTATTGCACCAATCGATATTGTTGCGAATATGGATGAAGTCTTGCAACGGCACGTCATATGGAAAATAAAACGAAATAGCTTTTATACAATTTTCTTCAATTTTCATACAATTAATTGCCACGTTAATTCCCCCCTCCCTCCTAGTGATATTTCGCGATTTTTGTCAAACCTTTTGAGCGTCACGTGATTAATGGACAACCCACAACCAAACTCGTAGTACATCATCAAAGCTTATGAAATTTCGAAACTTTTTGCTGGATATACGACTCATGTTTTTATAACTGGCCATTTATAAAACAACTAAAAAACACTGTAAATTTTAAAAAAAAGATCGCATTACATAAATTTTAAAATAGAACATAATATGTGTGACACCCTGATTTAGTTTTTGAACGTGCTGTGTGTGTGCTAATTATTAACTCTTCTGTAAAAAATTTACAATGTAATGTAATGTAGAATTTAATTTACAAACAATGTACGTTTTGATTTGATGGAGGTCTACTATCTTAATCATAAAAATTTACTCGTGCCCTTGATTGGTCCTAGAACAAATATTCCCGACGCATACATTTTGAAATGAGTTGATATAAAATAAAACCACTCAACAGAAACGAGAAAAAGTTATTAGCTGAAAAAAGAATTAAAATGACTTTTGCGTGTACGCCGATCACGAATCTGTGGTCAAAATTTAAAGATGTGGCCGCCATTTTGAACTTTTTAGTAACTGGACCGATTGCTTTCAAAATCAATATTTATGGGTCCGCGTGGACTTCAATGACGAATCTGTGATCTGTCGAAATTGAGAAATGTCGCCGCCATTTTGAATTTTTTAGGAACTGGATAGAGTGCTATCAAAATTTACTAAAAAACTTACTAAAAAGTTTGTTATGATGGCCACTTTTTTTCAATTTTGACCAGAGATATGATCAGAATCTACGCGGACCCATACATATCAATTTTGAAAGCAACCGGTGGCAGAGTCCGACTCGCACTTGGCCAGTTTTTAAATATTTTCTGAACTACATTCATAACCAGTAACATAACTACTAACCACAAAATATTTTTTTCTAATAATCAGATGACAGTTAAGTATCTGGCAACACAATTTTTCTGCACACTGGTATCCTTGCAAATTGTTTTACACACACTACAATATAAAGTAGGCGCATTCACAGAGCTGCAGTATTTAGATAGCGCGGAACCTAGTAATAGCGCACGTGCGGCGACCGATCAATCGTCTATTTTAGTTGCTGTCTTAATGTTAAAAATATTTTCTATAGTTTATGCTAAAATCGTAGTATAAAGTGTTATAATATATTATATATATTAAGAATAAGCTGTTTAATATTTTTCATTTGATACCCATATAGCTGTAATAATGAAAAAAATTGTATTCTTTTCATCCTAACTTTTTTGAATCACAGGCCTTATATTGAAATATGATGTCTCTCCAACAATTAAGACGAATCCAAAGACACTTCACATGTTCAAATCCATCAATCTGTTTAGGCTGTACATGCGTGCGTACATACATGTATACATACATATATATACAAATTGAAATTTTAAAAACCATCCAAAAAAATTCTTATAGTTAGGTATCATATCACCAATAGACTTCATTAAGTAAATAAAAAATAGAGGTTGACCGAGATGATGCACGCTACGAAACTAAGGGCCTTCGCGCACTTGTGATTTCTAGTTGTTGGCCGATCGTTTGATTGTTCAGGGAATGAGTATGGAGCTGTTATATGGCAGTGCGCGCATTTCACGATTACAAGTCGAACGATCGAACTATCGAAAACCATTGCCGATCCCTATTCAATCAAACTATTAAACAACTATCGGCCGACTAAAAATCACTAGTGCACTATAGCACTAAACCCTGCGCGATCAGCAATTAGCATGTGAACTCATGTCAGCATGTGAGCACGCCTGTCAAACTTTCATTCGCTGTGTCAACCTGACGCGTGCCCGTGTATATCATAGTGTATAGTCAGACGCAACGCAGTGGTCACATCGGGTGTCTTCAAAAATTAACCACGATGGCCGAAATTAAACAACACCAATTACGACTGAATGTCGACTTTATTGTTGTTTCAAACTTTATTGTCGTTTACAATAAAGTTAGAAACAAGATCGTTTGCAATGTGTAAATGATAATTATTCGGTTACGTTGGGCCATTGCTAATTATCAATTATCATAGTTATCTCAGAGACCCAAAACGACCTTTGCCTTGCGTCTAACTGTAAATTGTTGTAAATCAAACATCTGCCCTCCTTAAACGTAAACCTAAGCTCTGATAACTTATTCTGCTTCCGAGAAGGCGATCAGCCCTCCAAAGGTGGTGTCGGGTTTTTTGTCAACATAGTCCTTGTCAACAACGTACCGGAGATCTCCAGTGTGTCGACTCCTTACCTTGTATTGCAACTAACCGACAGGTGATGCCTAAAGGTTATACAGGTATAAGCCAACTTCGACTCACTCGGACGACGGACGACGGCAGTGTATGACGACGTAGCGAAAGCTATGCATCATACGGGCTCGATTCAGTTCACTGTTGTTATGGGGGACTTCAACGCCAAAATGTGAGTACAAAAAAGCGACAAATCCAAGATGGGGCAAATGCTGGTAAACTTTCTCGAAATGAAGAGTTTGTTCCTGATAAACTCCTTCTTCAGGGAAACGTCAACGTCACAGAGGAAGTGGACCTGGCAAAGTTCCGATAAAGTGACCAGGAACGAGATAGACCTTATCATGACGAATAAAAGGCGAATATTCAGAGATGTCTCAGTGATCAACAGGTTCAACCACGCTGTTCCACTGCGGTTTGGGGCTTGTAACGACCGCTATCTATTGACAGCGTCCGTGATAGTAATGTACTTAAGTCAGAAAAACTCATTGGTACACGCCCAGGTTCGAACCATGGCCTTATAAATTTGAGACAGGTTCGTTGCGCTTTGGACTATCACGACTCAATAGTCCGATAAACTCTGAATATCAACTACAGGCTTGAAAGAGTCCGTCTGATGAAGTTCAAGCTCTGGCCGCCATCGTCCTAAGCCAACACCGGCTCCGAAGCTTTTCAGCTGGAGTTGAGAAACCGATTCGACGCGCTGTAAACCACGGCGAATGTTGACGCCATGGCGGGCAACCTGATCAGTGTTATCAGAGAAGTGGGCAGAAAATATTTTAATGGAGGTGGAAAGGCGAGGAGTCTAAACTCTCCAGCGAGACACTGGATCTCATGCGAAAGGGACGTGAGAAGTTACTAGAAGAAGTATCGTTAGACCTGGCTCTGAACAGGAAAATCGAGAAGCTGATACGACGGGACCACCGCCTCTTCAATACAAAACGTATCGAAGAGGCAATCGAGTGGAACAAAGGTTTGAAAGTGTTCGTTCAGCAACTTGGTAGAAGCCAACTGGCGAAACTCAGGACTCGCGACAGCAAAATTGTCTCCTCAAAATCAGAGACAGTCGCTGAGATAGAGACATTTTAATAAAAAAATATATGCCGTACATGCACCTCTCCCTGCAGCCCGCGACAGCAGTGACCGGAGAGCTCGGTTGACTCGACACTACACAGATGATATTCCTGATGTCGGCCTGGGCGAGGTCAGATTAGCTCTGAGGCAGCTAAAAAATGGCAAAACACCCGGCGCTGATAGCATCACGACAGAGCTTCTGAAAGCAAACGGGGCGCCAGCCCTGAAAGAGCTTCAGAAGCTATTCAACTCTGGCATACGCAGAGGTGTTACGTCGAATACATGGAGTGAGAGTACGGTCATCCTATTCTTCAAAAAAAGGAGACAAAACGCACCTTAAGAATTATAGACCGACCTCACTCCTCAGACACGTGTACAAGTGTACAAGGTGTTTTCGTTTCATCATGAGTCGCCTCGCCCAAAGATTTGACGGAGTTCAGCCCCATGAGCAGGCCAGGTTTCGGAAAGGCTACAGCACCATAGACCACATACATACGCTGAAGCAGATTATTCAAAAAACGGAGGAGTATAATCAACCTCTATTCTTTGTGGACTGGAGAAGGCATTTCACTCCGTGAAGACCTGGAAGTTCTGGAATGCTTACAGCGATGCCGAATCGACTGTTATTATACTGAGGTGCTGAGATGTCTGTACGAAACCGCGACAATGACTGTCCAGGGCCAGCGAACGGAACCTATTCAATTGCGAATAAGTGTGCAACAGGGAGATGTGATATCTCCAAAACTGTTCACCAACGCATTGGAAAGTGTTTCCAAGATGCTGGACTGAAAATTTGAGGCATTAATGTCAACAGCGCATACATCTCTCACCTCCGTTTTGCTGGCGACATAGTCATCATGGCAGAGTTGCTGGAAGAGCTCAGCGGAATGGTTAACGCCCTCAATGTCGCCTCTCGGCGGGTAGGCCTCGGGATCAACTTGGATAAGACGAAAGTCTTGTTCAACAAACATATTCTTTCGAGACCGGTAACTGTAGAGAATGCGACTCTTGAAACATGAATAAGTCTATCTAGGACAGACTGTGCAGTTAAGCAAACACAACTTCAACAAAGAGGCCGACCGAAGAATTCAGCTGGGCTGTGGTGCTTTCGGGAAGGTCCATCATCTGTTGTCGTCGTCACTACCACAATGTCTGAAGACCTAGGTCTTTAACCAATGCGTTATACCTACAATGACGTACGGTGCCCAAACTAGAACTCTCATAGCAGGACTGGTCCACAAATTTACAGTCGCTCAACGTGCTATGGAGCGGGCTATGCTGGGTATTTCTTTGATGGATAAAATCAGAAACAAGGCAATCCGTCGAAGAATCAACGTCGTCGACATGGCCGAAGCGATCAGCAAGTATAAGTGGCAATGGGCCAGTCCCATTTGCGGTTGAACTGATAACTGATGGGGTAGACGAGTTCTCGAGTGTAAGCCACGTATTGAGAAGCGAAGCGTTGGACGCCCCCCGGCCAGGTGGACAGATGACCTGAGGCACCATACCGGGGGTAGTTGGATGCAAAAGGCGGATGACTGTGTGTGGTGACGAGCCTTGGGAGAGGCCTATATCCTGCAGTGGAGAGACAGGGGCTGATGATGATGATGATGATGATAGTATAATGTAACATTTGAAAAAACGCATTAGTACATACATACCTGTTACCCAGAATTTAAACTTACGACCTCTCGCATTCGAAACGGAGCTGTTACGTACCACTAGATTACCACCATTTAGGTTTTAAAGAATATTCATGCAAAATTTCAGGAAAGTTGGACAACTCGTTTGGCCGTAGCTGTGTTACAAACAAATTTACAAGCGCACAGACAGTCCAAAGCTGGTCTTTACTTTACAATTTTGAATTTTTTTTATATTGCCGTTTTTAAGAGTTCATCGATTTCCATAGTTCGCAGTGTGTGTAGTCGCTAACGCCAGTAAGCGACTGAACTCAATTTGTTTTCTGATTTGAAAAAAGTCATTTTTTCGCCCCCCACGCCTGAAATACTTTTTATTTTTGAGTCACTCTTGTCCTTAACTGTAAAAAGTCATGCAATTGATTCGGTGTTATCCCGAATTATATTTTATATGGCCCCCCGATTTCAACAACACACATAAAAAGATGGCAGCCTGGAATAAAATTTAAAAAAAAAACGGGTCAAGATGGTAAGAATACAGTATAACTATATTTATGCTGTAAAATAACTGACGTCATGTCATTCTTTCGTTCATATGTATAAATACATATATGATTCAATTAAAACATATTAACTATTCATTACATTGTAATTAATAAGGAAATATTTACAACAATAATAAAAAAATACAAAAAAAATTTTACAGTTTACAAAAATACAAAATATAAAAAATCGACTTCAAAAACTTAAATCCAAAAATTAAAAATAATATTTATGCTTTAGAGACAAGTGGATATATAGGATAATTTAATTTAGAGATAAGAGGATAATAGACAACATATAGTTTACGAAGTCGGTGCCAAGTTATTCTTCGATGACATGCTGAAGATGATAAATGTTGGCGTTTTTCATAATTATCAATCCAGACATGTATACATCCATGGCCGCCGAGCAGCTCGCTTGTCCTCCACCGCACCGTATACATCATAGTACATTACTGTAACGTGCGTATTTTTAAAGTTTCAATTTCATAGGCGTGATATTAACATGTTTAATTTTGATGAAAACGTGATTGCAGTACACGAAAATGTATTATTAAACAAAAAAATCGCAGTTACTATTTTTAACTACTGAGAAAATCCATTATTATTAAAACGTAAAAAGTAAATGTTTAATTTTTGTCTTAAATGTTTAAAAAGACGCAAAATAGCATAAGCAGAAACAAATATCATAGTTATCATTTTTGCTTATCTAGATATTGAACTCAAATGAAAATTGTGAAGAAAACATACTTGCGAATTTGGTTTCAGTTTAATTTTGCTATTATGTGATAGCATTTTATTGCACCACAAAATTATACTAACAAGGTATTTGGTTACCTATTTTGCTTTTAGAAATAAGTTAGGTAGTAAATGAAATGTCATGATTTTTATAAAAAACGGTTATCACCGGGGATTTTTTACATCATGTATCTAATTAATATTTTATACTCAATAACAATATCCGATAAAATATTAAAAACAACGAGTTTCGGAATTATGTCTAGGGGGCCGTTACTTTTCTTGGCCTATAGTGAATGCATGCATATCTAAGTGGTCAAATTTCTATGTCGTCTAATTACTAAAATATGGAATATAACATAGGCTTAAACGTTAACGGTAAAGCACGAAAACTGTTAATGTTTTACTTTACTTAGGTAATGTTGACATTAACTGACTAAACACGTTCAAGTGCAATAATAATAATACTAATAATAATAACAATAATAATAGAATGTCGCAGTTTACCTAGTTAATGTGAACATTAACGGATTGATAATAATTAAAATCCAAAAAAGCTCGCAAATGGAGCAAATTATATTGTTTTACGCTTTTGATAATACATCATTACAAAAAATAGGTTAAGTTTGTGATAATGCGAGGAGCAAAGCGGAGCAGTGACGAGCCACCAAGAAGCCCTATATTTTTGATGCCTAAGTGATTATAATACTCATAAGAATAACTTTAATAAAATGACTTCGACATGTTTGAGTTTCAGTTTGTACTTTAACAACTTTATGTTAGGTAATGTCAACAATATCTAGTTAATCTCCGCATTATCAACTATAACTGAATATATTGTTGACATGAACGGTATTATGGACTCTAGCGCTAACAAATATAGGTTTTACGGATAACAGCCATCAGAGGGCGCTGCAACAGTTGCATTTCTCTAAAACGGCCGGGTCAATTTTGGTGTATTTTTTGCTTTACATAAGTATCATTTCAGATTCAATCTGCAGACGGTTATAGGCCACCAGAGGACGTTGTAAGAGATGTGTTTCTTTAAAACGGCTGGGTTAATTTAGATGCTGTGTTTTGCATTACATAGGCATCATCATCTCAGATCAGGTCCTTGATTTGTTTGCCGTTTTTTTTGTGCTTAGTCTTTTTAAACTTTTTAATTTTATTAGTAGTACTGATCGATTTAATTATCATCTCATTCAGATACGCTATATAAGCACCAGCTATGATTTATGTGATCCTGGTACCTGCTGTACATACTATGATAATAATACTGAAATGAAAAGGACGGTGACGTAGGAGATGAAATTAAGAAATTATTAAGTCAGAGATGTAATCTAACGATATTGGTTCGGAGACCAGCGTTTCAAAAATAATTACCCACACAACGATAATAGGTAAAAATATTAAGCGCTCGTGAAGAATTTTGTTTGAGTGTTAGAAAGCGGTTCAGTCGTTCGTCCCTTCATCTAATATTTTTGTTATGATTTGACATCGTATTTTAGTGTTTAGATTAAAACATCTGTGTTAATAAGTATGCGGTATATTACATACTTGAAAGGGACAGCGTGTCTACATTCTAACTTTAACCTACTCTAATGCTTTCTGGGAAATGAGTACTACTTAAGATAACGGCTTTAGAAAGAAAACCGTTTAGTACTAACACTCGTATAAAAAAACGGCTTATAAAAATGACAAGTTAGAAAAAAAATGACTTCTATAATAAAACGACATAGTTTCTAAGGAGCTAAGGGCGCGAGTGGGTTGCTTTTCGCGGTTTATAGTATGGTGACACGGAACCCTCGAATCAGTGCACCATACACCAGTCCGACTCGCACTCGATCGTTTTTTTTTTACTTTTATTAAATATATGTAATTATTCTAATACTTGATACATTCCACACAGCGCCATCTAGTCCCAAACTAGACAAATCTTGTACTATGGAGAATTGATATATCTACATACTTAAATATTTTTTATAATAAACACATATATAGATATTTTACACCCGTACATTTACACACAAATATTTGTCCCACATGGGAATTGAACCCGCAATCTTTGGTTCTGCAGTTAGGGTGTCTAACCACTAGGCCAATCGGTCAGTCAGTCAAGTCAGTGTAATAAACGTTTATTTCAAAACATATAATTAAATCTAGTCAAGTGCGTGTCGAGTCACTGTAAAGTAGGGTTCCGCGGCCACTCCAATAGCAAAAACTTTCATAAACCATAAACTTATGTTTGTTTAAAGAGATAAGCGTAATAATTTTCGCAGTAAATTTTTATTATACCTATGTTTTATTACTATAGAATTTTTCAAATTTTTCAGAACAGTCCTTCAAGAGTAGAGAGGGCTGGAGTTGCATCCAGCCCTCTAAGGTAGAGAACTCACGGCGAGGTTTTTTCCCGCGCCCGCGGCGGGCGCGGGCCCGCCGCGGCTAGCGATTCTTTGACAAAACTCACGGAGCGGGCGTCAACCGCCTACCGCGGCGGCTGCGGGCGCCGAGCAGTGACCGCTGCCCGCAGAAATTTGCAGGCGTAATCACAGAGTTAGCCATCAGCGTAGTCAAAAGATGGACGCACACCGCAAACGAGTTTTACTCTTGAATTTGTTTTACCATAGATTAAAAAGAAAAAGGCCGAAAAGATTCTGGATTCATCCAATAATTCCAACAAAAGATCGATACGTCATTTTCAGCACTAGGTTTCATATTTTAAAAAGTGACGAATTGAAGTTTTTCAATTCGTCACTTTTTAAATTTCGAGACTTTTGTCCCAGAGGACAGGCCTCTCATGAACTAACGAAATTAACAAATCTATTTCTACGTTACTCATATTTTGTCATTTAAATCACAGCAAACGTCCTACCAATCTAATTGACTGCGGCCGAATACGAGCGGAAGCCGCGCGGGCGGCGGTTGTTCCCGCCGCCGCCCCCGTTTGCGGGCGCAAAGCGAGGTTTGCGGCGATCGCCAGCGCCCGCGCGAACTGGCGGTTGAAAGTCGCGTCGTGAGTTTTGAAACTGCGATTTCATACAGTAGCACGTATCTGTACGGCTTGCGGGCCCGCGCCCGCCGCGGGCGCGGGAAAAAACCTCGCCGTGAGTTCTCTACCTTAGGGCTCTAAATGCCGTTTTTGACCTGAATTCGTCACAAAGAATTTTTTTTAAACCATCAAAACACCTTTTTCTTCAACGTGAAATCAATCGATTGTGTTGGTAATTTTTTTTCTATGTAGCGGTTAAAAATAGGTATAAACGTGCCATATTTCGAGTAAAAAAAACTACAAAATATGGACAGAAAGACAGACGGAGATGCAGAAACTATAAGCGTTCCTTATCGGACTATGGAACCGTAAAAACCGACAAATAAATGTGTTTGTCGGATCACGCGCAGTGTCAGTACGGCTACGTGGGAATCTAGCTGATAAGGCCAAGATCCTCGCTCGATATACGCTTGTTTATCCCGGTACTGACCAAGTAAAGACAGTGGCATGTTCAAAGACACCTAGACACTAATGTCGAATTTTTGTACTTTTTTATTTTATTGAAAATATTTCATTATATTTTTATATATATGAAGACAGAAATAATTCACTTATATAATGAGCCATCCATAGACTCATTATTCGTCACGTCATACAGCAATAATTACGGTTAGTGTGAAACTGATGTTTAATCGTCTATAAGTCATGCGTTTGGAAAACGATTCTACTTAGCAATGCCAATATGTTCAGAAATAGCAGTTTAGCTGGTAGAGGGCGAGAACGTGTAACACTAACAAAAATGGCCACTATATAACTTAATATTTCGTAAATAAACGGATATCTGCTTCGAAATAGTGTCGTAAAAAAAGTGTTCATGACATATCCCTAATAATTTTTTTATTCGTCCAGACATATTCAACGATGCACTACACGATGAGGTATTCGAATACTCACGGGATCGACGTCGATCGATAAGAAAATGTGTTCAGAATCGATCGGCTCGTTTAGACTATTATTGGTTATCGAGCATAGATCATAGAGATAATAGAATAAAATCGGCAAGCCAGTCCAAAATGTGGGTCTCGACAGAAATAGACAGAATTATACTCAGTCAGTATCTTTTTATTTTGAGCATGCGCAGTTGTAACTGTCAAGTGAGCATCTTAATGTACATGCGGCATAAAAGTAAAATAAATTATTTTCCATCCTTTTTTTCCATGCCCAACCGTCACATACAGAGCTTTATGGAGCTTGCCTAATCTAGTTATATTATCTCTATGGCATATATCGCTCGTAAATAAATCTATTTGACGAGAACCTTGTGTATTGATATCAATCGATCAACATCGGTCGATCGATAATTAATCGATCAACGTCGACAGATTTGATCTATTATTCAACGTCGGTTGTGTTTGATTGACGGCGATGGGGAAATAGTGCTTAAGTGCGTATAGTCACCTATCATGTATTACTTTGTGTTCACTAATATTACCCTTAACTTTCAACCCCCATTTACGGGTTGAGAGTGATTAGATTATTACTAAAAAGTCTCAAGTTGTTACACGCGTTGTAGATATTTTTTTCAGTTCGTCTCTGTATAATAATTAGAGGTTGAATTTTAAATGAACCTTTCTTAGTAGATGCCTGTGTTATATAATATATAATAACTTTTATAATACAATGCATATTAGAAATAAGTCTGAATCATACTTTTTTATAAGCGTTAATATAGCATGTTGCCGATGTGCCTAAATAAAAGACTTTTGCGTTGATATATCAATCAATCAATCTGTCATTTTTTTCTCAGATAACAAACATAGACAAGAGAACAAGAAGAGGAAAGTCGCCATAATATCTGGCTGCGTTATTATACGTATCTAGGTTAAGCAAAAGCTGTCAAGAAACTCAAGATATGTGGCAAGTTCTAAACATACGGACGTTTGTTTCATGCCCTGAGATTTTGTGGAGTCGCTTTATCGCCGTGTGAGTGCCACGCAAATAACCGCACATCACGCATCGAGCCGTCCGCAACGGCTCGACCGTTTTACTGACGCCTCGAAGTCAAACTGCCCGATAATTATTTCGTTTAGTCGTTAAAATGTCATTATAGAAACCCGAGATCTTGTCGCGAAGAGACAAGGCAGTTAATCGAGCTGCCTTCCTTTCTCACGATTAAGATGAAATTGACGCCCCTCTAATATGCGGCTTAATCTTACATCAGAGATTTTGAAACATCTCTCGATCGTCTAAACTATTTTACTGCGAGTTTACATTTAACGAGATTGAGGAGTCACGAAAATAGTTAATGCTATTGGATTCTAATCGCGTTATACACTATTTTAATAATTTTGGTATAAACGTGGAATACAAAATGCAACGCAAGCATTTACTATTTACTACTGTATTATAACTCTCGAAGAAATTTGTAGACAGCAAACGTGGAATCTTAAGAAGTGAATTTAGCTGGAACCGAGAACTTCACGTGGAAGTTACGCGAGTGACTTGATGTTTTATTCAGGAATTCATTTTACAATAATACAATGCGGAAATGACAAGAAATCTCGTAGACGTTCTACAACTTTAAAATATTTCGTATGTCATGAGTGTAGAGATATTCACATACATTTTTGAAAGAAAATTATTTTTTAATAATAATAATAATAGGTTTGTTGCTTTACTTTTTATTGTCATAAGTAGAACAATATCAGTTCTTTGTAGAATTCTTTATTTTCCTATGATTACTTTGCATTCATTAACTCAGAAAAAAATTCAATAGTTTTACCATCCACTTCACTCGTTTTTTTTTTGTTTCGATATTAATATTTTCATTATCATATGAGTAAAATATTTTGTTACCGTTTCATTTTCTGAGGTATGGCCTATTTAATTGCTGACAATTTATTCATTTATATAAATAATGGTATATCCATTGTTTTTTTTTTGTATCCAAATAATTTATTATAAAAGTAAAATCCAATTAAAAACTAAAATTAACTACCTGTAATAGAGGGGTCTGGATAGACGTTTCAGTTTTTTTCTTGCTTATCGTATTGCGATGGCCATTCAGCGCGGTAATGCCGCTAGCGTGATGGGCACTTTTGGGCGGGAAGAGTTTGCAATGTGGGCTTTTTTGTGTTAGTTTTAAGTTTCTTGTTATTTACATAATATTATTCAATTGTTGTCGTAATTTTATCAAAATAACCTTACTGACACAAAAAAAAAGTAAACAATGATATCTAATCAAATATTTTATCATTTATGCTATTCGCTTTGTAAGTGAATCCATGGATACATAAATAATCATTCAGTCTGGAAACTGAATAAAAATCTCAAATGAATAGAATAAATTTTATACAGATTAAACAAATTTGAATCTTATAAAAAATGATATAGAAAACATTTTTTTTAAATAAATTTTATAAAAATGCATTGAAAAATGTTAAATAGATTAAACTACTAAAACTTTTCGGATAACACTATTTTGATAACGATTTAATTGAAGTTTGCTTGTTTGAAAGCACGCGTTAGTTGACGTAATATATTTCCTTTTATTTTTAATAAAAATGAATCAATTAAAAGAAAATGAAAAACCAAAACGTAACAAACATGTAGAGAATTTGATTTTCTATTTTTTTTATTTTCTTATTGTTACGTGCCCGCCGTAAATGTCGATCGTCGATATGTTGCAGCCTGGTCCACTGTCGCTTCCCTGAATAATTCTAGTTTTTCTGTTAGAAATAAATTATTATATATAACATAAATTTTATTAAACTTTTCTGAATTTATATTATTTTATTCATTATCAAGATATAAATATATAGTACATAGTTAATTTTAATTTAAGACTAATATTTAAGATCACACTAATGTCCTAAATTTACGTACAATAAATTAGAGAAATAGATGTCTAAATATTCATATTTTAATTTTAATTTTATAATTAGTCTTGCCAATAATTCGATTAATGGCTTTCTAACTAGGCACATTAAAAAATTTTAGTCTTATTTAAAAAAAAATACGAATTAATTCACTTTGGGGGTCACTTTTTAATATTACATTGTTATTTCATGTTTTCAATGTAAGATTGAAATTAATTTTTATCGACTAGGATGATCATATCGCAAAATAATAAACAAATTAACAGACAAAATTATTTAAAAACCAGTGCAATATTTCTAAACATGTAATATAACTGAAAGTGTTCCCAGAACGAAAAAACCAAGTAAAACTACCCCGTAGGAAGGTCGATGACATACAATAAGCATGGCACCCTAAGAAAGCAGAGATGAACCCAAATTATACTAAGGAACAAATAAAACATGAAAGCGGCAATATAAAAGTGCGGAGCTATTTTTCAGGACTTGGAGTGGGTCCTAAAAAATTGGAAGCGCCCTTGACAACACCAATGTTAAAAAAATATTAGAACTAATTATGCCGCCTTATGCTGAAGAAAAAATTCCTATTATATGGACGTTTCAACACTGTAATGACCTAAAAAATACAGCGAATTCCATCAAAACTCGATGAGCGAGAATTTGATTTTCAGTAAAATAAGAATATTTAGGCAATACTTTCTTTAACTTATTTTTCCTTAATTTAGGACATATTACTGTGATCTTTAATATAAGTGTTAAATAAATATTAAGTTACAACAAATGCGATGGAGTGACAAGTATACCTAACAGAGTCAGAAAAATATATTACTGTCAAGTTTTGCCATGAGTTTTACAATGAATCGAAATTAATCGTGTTTCGTCGAAATTGAATTATTCCAAACATTTTAAATAAACATTTGCTCACCATTCAGAGTTGCTAATTGTAGCGCCATAAGGATTCGTGACGTGACAATAGTACGTAACAAATGTAATGGCTTCGAAAAGAACTAAACTCATACTTTTGTTGAATTATATTTTCAAAATAATTGTGTATTTAAAATAGTATATTATTAATAATATATATTTTAATTTGCTACTAAAGCGTTTATAAATGAAATTATTATATCAAAATGGCTAAGTAGGATTTATTGAAAAAATCTAATCCCCAAATAGTGTGATGTGGCTACGAGATTTTTCGTGTGGCGAACTTACCAAAGGATCTCAATACCACACATAAATGAACAGTGCAGTTAATTATGTATTAAAAACAAATTATATAGATATTATTAAGTCAGACGTCGTCAATTTAATCAATATTAATTTCATGAACTGTCGTTACGTTTTTCATCGAATTGTCGAAACGTCAACAGGCAGCGTATGTTTAACACCTCCAAGGCCTACAAATAATATCGACAAGAGACTAATCCAATTTTGCAGATGCGTCGTCAAGCTTATCTTTATGAAGCCGCCGTGCCGTGATTGATTTGAACGTTACGAAAATTCGGACAGCGTCAATCTGAGAACGCCTTATCGCCGAGATTACAGTTTGGAACGCACTGGGCCGATAAAAAATATGTGCGCGATATGCGCTTGAGTAACCAACGCTATCTTATCACTTTAATATTCTTTCATGTATTAATATGAACATATAATATCTAAATTTTACGTCGTACTATCAATTTACGTGAATTCTACTTCCCTATTAGATTTATTAACGTATGAAATTGAAAAGTCGTTCACGCGCAAAGAAATTTAAAGCACAAAAGTGGCCATCAGTTAGATTTCATAAAAAACTTAGTGACGGAATCCCACCGATCGGGAAGTAACGGAATTTTTTTGTCAATATGTAAACAATTATAAGGGTTTTTATTAACTGTACTATAATAGTGAAGCATTTCATAGTATTTCACAGTCAAGACAATATTGATATAATTTCTACTCTTTAACAGATCGTGCTTTAAATATAAAATATTTTTTTCTAAAACTTTCTTATCTGAACCTCATAATTAGGTACGTAACTTTCCAATACTATAGAATCTGGTAACGAAAAGAAGCTAATCCCGGTTTTTGTTCCTTTATATAGAGGTTATTTGCGAGGGCGAAGAACTGGAAGAACGCAAGTTAGCATGGTTAATTTAGATAACAATTTAATCGATCAATTGCACTGACATCTGATCATTGGACAAAGCAACAGCAACTGAACCACTTTATGGCAATCGACACAAACTAACTCGACGAAGGTTTCGTTTAAATGTCTTGTACACTATATTATTTTAATGTCTTTGTTCACGTGTCAATTTTCACCCATATTGAACTTTTATACGTACATACATACAATATCACCAACATTTACAAAACTGTATAACCATATCGACGTTGGAGTCGTGAAGACTTCGTATGTCCAAATTCATATAAATGTCATCACATAAACGAGGTTATCTCCCAGACTGCGCAAGATTCACTTATATAGATGGTTTTCATGGACAGCGCTGAATGCTAATAATAAAAAGCTAATAATAATAATAATAACACACACAATCACAACAACGCCTAAGTCCCAAACTAAGCATTAGCTTGTATTTTGAGTACTAAGCGAAGACACCACATACATATAACAACCAAGACCCGGTGCCAGTATTAATATTCATCATATAAATACTGACCCGACCTGGGATTCGAACCCGGGACCTCCAGCTTCGCAGGCAGAGTCGCTGCCCACTAGGCTAAGCGGTCGTCTAAGGTCGTCTAAGCGGAATGGCCTTAAATTAATAAATTTTAAGAGCGGATTCGTTACAAACATCCTTTACGAGTTGTTCTTTGTAACAAAGCAAACGAAAATTAAAATTAAAATACTGACATACGAGGTCTTCACTCTACAGCGTCGATATTGAATTTTTGTCATTTCTTGTTACAAACTTAAGTTAATTAATCTATAAGACTAATGACCAAAACCGACACTCGAACTCTCGAATGAAATTCTAGCTATAATAAAAGTGCATAGGAGCAAACCCGATAACAATCCAATACGCAATTCAATCGTTCATTGTGATATATTGAAACGGGAGATTGGTTCAAACGACTGTATTGATGTGCGCTGATGCAATAGCGTTCTGATTCATCAGTGGTCGATGCACGCGCCCCAGATCTATCCAGCGGGAACAAGTTGGCATAGATATAAGGGATCAAAGTGCGGCGTAGGCGCGACCCAATACCGAGGGCGGCACACACCTAAGCGGATGGCGCACGCATCGGTGCCGGAGAGATTCGTGCGTAAGTACTACCAGCGTAGTCTCGGACTAAAGATAATTTTAAATGACGCTCTTTAGTTACTGCAAATCATGTTCGTAACATATATGTACACAAGGTCTGATCGTCTGCTTGGTTGCTTATAAACAAATTTGTATGTGCATTACTATTTTCGTGGTAGATTAAAAGATTTATCTAACAAGTTTCGGAAATATGTTTCGATTGCAACTAATTTTGTTGTATTTTAATGAATTAATTTAATGAATTCTTCAAAGAAAGTCTTAAGACGTTAGTATCATCCTACCCTATCAATTTTATACACTAATTGTCGTATATCACCATACACTTTGTTATGCTAGAGTGAATGATAGAGCAGAGTGATTATTTCTACATACAAATAAATTAATTAATAATAAATTTTACAATCTTCAATCAGTCGACTTTGTTAGTCCGACACTCGCGTTAAACGAGACTCGGTTGTCACTATTTTTATTACAATAAAATACTATTTTTCGTGTTAATGATTTTAACGTGTAAATTTGACATTTAAATTTACTAATGGCGGCGATTTTCTGGTACATTAACGTCAGTGCCGTTCACGTGATCGTGATGCGTTCACGAGACAAACAACATATTTAGATTATGTCTTGCTATTGAAAGCACAGCATGTATGCTGTGCTTTCATTGAGGGACCACATTAATACCGATCACAAATCACTGACTAACAAATAAAAAATATATAAATGGACAAAAAATCAGTGAAAGTATTAACGATGTATATGATTTTTCGGTAATAATGATTTATAGTTAGTATTCCGTAATGATAATTTATGGGTAGTATTGTCTTTGTATGGCTGGTGATAGCCGGCGCAAGGGCAACAAACAGAGTAATCTAGGTCAAGAACGGTCGGTGACGTCGTTTGATTTAGATCACCGCGCCGGTAAGCAACTTCCGTCCAGCGACAACACTAACCTTAAATTATCGTTGTTTCGAAAAAAAATCGTGTGTATTTTTTTATGGTTTTTTCTCTTAATATTTTTTATCTGTTAGTCAACACTCCATAATCGAGATCAATATACTCCTCAACAAAAGTTTATGTATTTTTGTTTTCAAGTATTTTATGGAATAAACAGATATTATTAATCGATATAAGTACTGTAGGCCAAGGAATAATAATAATATTTGGGACGTCCCACACAGCGCCATCTAGTCCCAAGGTAAGCAAGTGTTATACTTGTATTATATGGTACTAGACAACTGATATTACTACTTAAATTTACTAGGCATAAGAAGTTGACATAGCTCGAGAGAAAGCTCTACAAAATGTTCCAACATTTGCATTCAAAACCGAATAACATGTTAATGATAGGATGTTTATCAGACATATTTACTAAAGAGTTAGCCATAAGAAATGACATATTTATTACATTCATATCTACCTAATTCGAAATAGCATTGTCAAATACGTGGCATCACATGTATAATATAATATTATTGCTTTAAGGTTTATCAAATATTTAATACGATCTTAGTGTGAAAAGCCCCTAATAACGAGAATCATACGGCTACGCAGCCTTCCATATTTGTACTTAACTGTAAGGTTTTACATCATTCTCATAAATTTAAGATAAATTTGGTGATTATTCAGCAAAACTAAACCAAACAACGACTTAACGTTTTGATATGACTTTCCGATAGAGACAATAATTACGAAAGGTTTACTAAGAGTAAGTCGATAGCAGAATATGATAATACATTTAATGATATCTTGATAACATATATGCAGTCATTTATTAAAAAAGTACAAACGCGACGATAGTAATAATGTTTGCCGATATATTGAATACTATGAATGAACAAATTTTATAATAACAATAACTGCCTGAAAACTATTTTATTAAATAAAAAGTTGAAAAAAAAATGGTTGCTTAATTTTTAAATACAACAGTGACATGCGGACTGGCATTTTAAGTAATTTATATAGTTTCATTTATAGATTTCTGATGGTGGAAACCGTCGCGTCGGACTCTCTAGGTTTAGTGACTAAAAAAATATGTTAACGTTTTTTCTATAAGTATTGCGGTAGGCAAGTTACATAGAATGGTTTAATAATTGACTATTATGCTAGTGCAGAGAACGGATAAATAATTGTTTACCTTATAAAGCAGTAAAATTAAACTATGTTTTTTCTGAATATACTTTAGTTCCCAATTTGTAATCGCCGTGGACTTATTTATGTTTAACAAAAATTTATGCGGTTTTTATGACTGAAATGTGATTGATGATTTTTTTACCCGAGTGCGGAGGGTAATGCATTTATAATATTAAATAAATAGAGCTCAAAAAATTTAAATGCAGTCTCTAGTTTTTTTTACTAATCGAAATAACATTTCAGTTTTAACCTTATAAAGATGTGTAAGTTAAAAATAAACTTTTATTTCAAAAGAAATAATTTTCTTGTGTGTACTAGATTTTAAGTATGATTGAAAATTTATAGTTTGAATATACGACGTTAAACTGAAGTTAATTTGAGAAAAAGTGTTATCAACTAAAATTTCATGAATGAACCTGCAGTATGTATGACCGGAGTTTATAAGCATCATAGGATGGTAATAAAACAATTATTATAATTTTGACTTGTATTTGTAACCACATCACACTATTTATCCATATTTAGTGTCAACAAATACCATTTAAAGCCAATTACAAGTAAGTGGGTTGAACTCTCGGACCGGCCGCGACGCGTGTTGCACTCGCGTTGAGGTTATGTTGTTAAATCGGGGTTGGAAAATCGGCCACTAAAAGCATCTTATGTCCATTTAGAGCTTAAGCACTTTCACGTTAAGGGAGAGAATCGCGTATCCAGGCGGTGCGCCGGTGTAGAGCGAGATGCGTCCGGCGACGGGCGGAGGCTGCGCGCGCAGCTGTCATGGCCGCCGTCGCTCACCTGACGTCTGCGGCGAAGCCTTCTTTTACGAAATCTTATGACCGCACGTGTTTGGCGAATCCTCTAAATCGGCGCTCTATCAGAGGCACTCCGCACGAGCGGCACTCTCCTCCGGCACCGACTCGCGGTTTGCCAGTTAATGTACGAACTCACCCGATCAGCTGTTTAACAAAGTTTCATCGGTATTTACATCGCGAACTTTGAAGTTTTTCCGCGGCCGAAATCGAGTAGTATTATCGAAGGACGAGGGCGGCTCCTCGGCGTGGGCGGAAGCGCGCGCCGGAGAGCGATGCATTTCCGTAGCGCGGGCGGGGCGGGCGGGGCGGACAAGGCGAGCGCGGTGCGTACCTGGACTAGTCTGCCAACTGAGGCCTCCGACGAACATCTTCCTGCAACACAAACGAACAGTTTACATGGTGCACAGCGCGGCCGGGGAGGGGCGGACGTCGTAGCCGGTCGTACCCCGGATCGTTGGGCACCTCGGCGGGGCTGTGGACCGCGTCCTGGCTCTGGGTCTCCATGGGCTCGCGGCGGGCGCACTACGTCTACGAGTGAGCGACGGCGCGGCGGGGACGGCTCCCGGAGTCGCTCAGCTACACTACCGACTACCGGCACGAGACTGCCGCCGGCCGCCCGCCGGCCCCGTCACGCGCCCCCCGCCTCTTGCACACCCCCCTCTCAAGCGGGCCTCCGCCGCATTCGCCGCCCGCCGCCCGCGACGCCGCATCGATTCATTCACTCTGTACACAATTATTCATAGGGGCAGGCACATCTTGTCGCGGGAGCGCGCGCGCCGCCACGTGAGAGCGGCACGTGCCCGCCCGCGCCCGCCCAGCACGCCCACGTACTACCTCTACCGCTGCCCTGCGCTGAAAGCCGCTCATCACTCCTTCACGAACTTACATCTATTCAATGCCTTTAATTAAATGTATTTCGTAAATATTTCTGTAACATATACGTTTTACTATTACTTTTGAAATTTAATTCAAATATTATTAAAAGTAAACGACGACGTTAAGGTGCTTTAAATGACTAACAAAATTATTGGTGAAATTAAAACTTTTTGATTACGTATAAAGACTGATTTGCACGCTGCCAGTCGGCCTGCCAATAGAGGTTGCCAGTGACTGGATGCCAGCGAGTAACACTGTATAAACGGTTTTTACCAGTCACTGGAGACGCCAGTGAGCCACTGGCGCGCCAGCGACTGGCGGCGCCAGCAAAACAATTATTTTTTATTGCTGGCGAGAAACTTCCGCTAGCGTGATGGGCACTTTTGGGCGGGAAGAGTTTGCAATGTGGGCTTTTTTGTGTTAGTTTTAAGTTTCTTGTTATTTACATAATATTATTCAATTGTTGTCGTAATTTTATCAAAATAACCTTACTGACACAAAAAAAAAGTAAACAATGATATCTAATCAAATATTTTATCATTTATGCTATTCGCTTTGTAAGTGAATCCATGGATACATAAATAATCATTCAGTCTGGAAACTGAATAAAAATCTCAAATGAATAGAATAAATTTTATACAGATTAAACAAATTTGAATCTTATAAAAAATGATATAGAAAACATTTTTTTTAAATAAATTTTATAAAAATGCATTGAAAAATGTTAAATAGATTAAACTACTAAAACTTTTCGGATAACACTATTTTGATAACGATTTAATTGAAGTTTGCTTGTTTGAAAGCACGCGTTAGTTGACGTAATATATTTCCTTTTATTTTTAATAAAAATGAATCAATTAAAAGAAAATGAAAAACCAAAACGTAACAAACATGTAGAGAATTTGATTTTCTATTTTTTTTATTTTCTTATTGTTACGTGCCCGCCGTAAATGTCGATCGTCGATATGTTGCAGCCTGGTCCACTGTCGCTTCCCTGAATAATTCTAGTTTTTCTGTTAGAAATAAATTATTATATATAACATAAATTTTATTAAACTTTTCTGAATTTATATTATTTTATTCATTATCAAGATATAAATATATAGTACATAGTTAATTTTAATTTAAGACTAATATTTAAGATCACACTAATGTCCTAAATTTACGTACAATAAATTAGAGAAATAGATGTCTAAATATTCATATTTTAATTTTAATTTTATAATTAGTCTTGCCAATAATTCGATTAATGGCTTTCTAACTAGGCACATTAAAAAATTTTAGTCTTATTTAAAAAAAAATACGAATTAATTCACTTTGGGGGTCACTTTTTAATATTACATTGTTATTTCATGTTTTCAATGTAAGATTGAAATTAATTTTTATCGACTAGGATGATCATATCGCAAAATAATAAACAAATTAACAGACAAAATTATTTAAAAACCAGTGCAATATTTCTAAACATGTAATATAACTGAAAGTGTTCCCAGAACGAAAAAACCAAGTAAAACTACCCCGTAGGAAGGTCGATGACATACAATAAGCATGGCACCCTAAGAAAGCAGAGATGAACCCAAATTATACTAAGGAACAAATAAAACATGAAAGCGGCAATATAAAAGTGCGGAGCTATTTTTCAGGACTTGGAGTGGGTCCTAAAAAATTGGAAGCGCCCTTGACAACACCAATGTTAAAAAAATATTAGAACTAATTATGCCGCCTTATGCTGAAGAAAAAATTCCTATTATATGGACGTTTCAACACTGTAATGACCTAAAAAATACAGCGAATTCCATCAAAACTCGATGAGCGAGAATTTGATTTTCAGTAAAATAAGAATATTTAGGCAATACTTTCTTTAACTTATTTTTCCTTAATTTAGGACATATTACTGTGATCTTTAATATAAGTGTTAAATAAATATTAAGTTACAACAAATGCGATGGAGTGACAAGTATACCTAACAGAGTCAGAAAAATATATTACTGTCAAGTTTTGCCATGAGTTTTACAATGAATCGAAATTAATCGTGTTTCGTCGAAATTGAATTATTCCAAACATTTTAAATAAACATTTGCTCACCATTCAGAGTTGCTAATTGTAGCGCCATAAGGATTCGTGACGTGACAATAGTACGTAACAAATGTAATGGCTTCGAAAAGAACTAAACTCATACTTTTGTTGAATTATATTTTCAAAATAATTGTGTATTTAAAATAGTATATTATTAATAATATATATTTTAATTTGCTACTAAAGCGTTTATAAATGAAATTATTATATCAAAATGGCTAAGTAGGATTTATTGAAAAAATCTAATCCCCAAATAGTGTGATGTGGCTACGAGATTTTTCGTGTGGCGAACTTACCAAAGGATCTCAATACCACACATAAATGAACAGTGCAGTTAATTATGTATTAAAAACAAATTATATAGATATTATTAAGTCAGACGTCGTCAATTTAATCAATATTAATTTCATGAACTGTCGTTACGTTTTTCATCGAATTGTCGAAACGTCAACAGGCAGCGTATGTTTAACACCTCCAAGGCCTACAAATAATATCGACAAGAGACTAATCCAATTTTGCAGATGCGTCGTCAAGCTTATCTTTATGAAGCCGCCGTGCCGTGATTGATTTGAACGTTACGAAAATTCGGACAGCGTCAATCTGAGAACGCCTTATCGCCGAGATTACAGTTTGGAACGCACTGGGCCGATAAAAAATATGTGCGCGATATGCGCTTGAGTAACCAACGCTATCTTATCACTTTAATATTCTTTCATGTATTAATATGAACATATAATATCTAAATTTTACGTCGTACTATCAATTTACGTGAATTCTACTTCCCTATTAGATTTATTAACGTATGAAATTGAAAAGTCGTTCACGCGCAAAGAAATTTAAAGCACAAAAGTGGCCATCAGTTAGATTTCATAAAAAACTTAGTGACGGAATCCCACCGATCGGGAAGTAACGGAATTTTTTTGTCAATATGTAAACAATTATAAGGGTTTTTATTAACTGTACTATAATAGTGAAGCATTTCATAGTATTTCACAGTCAAGACAATATTGATATAATTTCTACTCTTTAACAGATCGTGCTTTAAATATAAAATATTTTTTTCTAAAACTTTCTTATCTGAACCTCATAATTAGGTACGTAACTTTCCAATACTATAGAATCTGGTAACGAAAAGAAGCTAATCCCGGTTTTTGTTCCTTTATATAGAGGTTATTTGCGAGGGCGAAGAACTGGAAGAACGCAAGTTAGCATGGTTAATTTAGATAACAATTTAATCGATCAATTGCACTGACATCTGATCATTGGACAAAGCAACAGCAACTGAACCACTTTATGGCAATCGACACAAACTAACTCGACGAAGGTTTCGTTTAAATGTCTTGTACACTATATTATTTTAATGTCTTTGTTCACGTGTCAATTTTCACCCATATTGAACTTTTATACGTACATACATACAATATCACCAACATTTACAAAACTGTATAACCATATCGACGTTGGAGTCGTGAAGACTTCGTATGTCCAAATTCATATAAATGTCATCACATAAACGAGGTTATCTCCCAGACTGCGCAAGATTCACTTATATAGATGGTTTTCATGGACAGCGCTGAATGCTAATAATAAAAAGCTAATAATAATAATAATAACACACACAATCACAACAACGCCTAAGTCCCAAACTAAGCATTAGCTTGTATTTTGAGTACTAAGCGAAGACACCACATACATATAACAACCAAGACCCGGTGCCAGTATTAATATTCATCATATAAATACTGACCCGACCTGGGATTCGAACCCGGGACCTCCAGCTTCGCAGGCAGAGTCGCTGCCCACTAGGCTAAGCGGTCGTCTAAGGTCGTCTAAGCGGAATGGCCTTAAATTAATAAATTTTAAGAGCGGATTCGTTACAAACATCCTTTACGAGTTGTTCTTTGTAACAAAGCAAACGAAAATTAAAATTAAAATACTGACATACGAGGTCTTCACTCTACAGCGTCGATATTGAATTTTTGTCATTTCTTGTTACAAACTTAAGTTAATTAATCTATAAGACTAATGACCAAAACCGACACTCGAACTCTCGAATGAAATTCTAGCTATAATAAAAGTGCATAGGAGCAAACCCGATAACAATCCAATACGCAATTCAATCGTTCATTGTGATATATTGAAACGGGAGATTGGTTCAAACGACTGTATTGATGTGCGCTGATGCAATAGCGTTCTGATTCATCAGTGGTCGATGCACGCGCCCCAGATCTATCCAGCGGGAACAAGTTGGCATAGATATAAGGGATCAAAGTGCGGCGTAGGCGCGACCCAATACCGAGGGCGGCACACACCTAAGCGGATGGCGCACGCATCGGTGCCGGAGAGATTCGTGCGTAAGTACTACCAGCGTAGTCTCGGACTAAAGATAATTTTAAATGACGCTCTTTAGTTACTGCAAATCATGTTCGTAACATATATGTACACAAGGTCTGATCGTCTGCTTGGTTGCTTATAAACAAATTTGTATGTGCATTACTATTTTCGTGGTAGATTAAAAGATTTATCTAACAAGTTTCGGAAATATGTTTCGATTGCAACTAATTTTGTTGTATTTTAATGAATTAATTTAATGAATTCTTCAAAGAAAGTCTTAAGACGTTAGTATCATCCTACCCTATCAATTTTATACACTAATTGTCGTATATCACCATACACTTTGTTATGCTAGAGTGAATGATAGAGCAGAGTGATTATTTCTACATACAAATAAATTAATTAATAATAAATTTTACAATCTTCAATCAGTCGACTTTGTTAGTCCGACACTCGCGTTAAACGAGACTCGGTTGTCACTATTTTTATTACAATAAAATACTATTTTTCGTGTTAATGATTTTAACGTGTAAATTTGACATTTAAATTTACTAATGGCGGCGATTTTCTGGTACATTAACGTCAGTGCCGTTCACGTGATCGTGATGCGTTCACGAGACAAACAACATATTTAGATTATGTCTTGCTATTGAAAGCACAGCATGTATGCTGTGCTTTCATTGAGGGACCACATTAATACCGATCACAAATCACTGACTAACAAATAAAAAATATATAAATGGACAAAAAATCAGTGAAAGTATTAACGATGTATATGATTTTTCGGTAATAATGATTTATAGTTAGTATTCCGTAATGATAATTTATGGGTAGTATTGTCTTTGTATGGCTGGTGATAGCCGGCGCAAGGGCAACAAACAGAGTAATCTAGGTCAAGAACGGTCGGTGACGTCGTTTGATTTAGATCACCGCGCCGGTAAGCAACTTCCGTCCAGCGACAACACTAACCTTAAATTATCGTTGTTTCGAAAAAAAATCGTGTGTATTTTTTTATGGTTTTTTCTCTTAATATTTTTTATCTGTTAGTCAACACTCCATAATCGAGATCAATATACTCCTCAACAAAAGTTTATGTATTTTTGTTTTCAAGTATTTTATGGAATAAACAGATATTATTAATCGATATAAGTACTGTAGGCCAAGGAATAATAATAATATTTGGGACGTCCCACACAGCGCCATCTAGTCCCAAGGTAAGCAAGTGTTATACTTGTATTATATGGTACTAGACAACTGATATTACTACTTAAATTTACTAGGCATAAGAAGTTGACATAGCTCGAGAGAAAGCTCTACAAAATGTTCCAACATTTGCATTCAAAACCGAATAACATGTTAATGATAGGATGTTTATCAGACATATTTACTAAAGAGTTAGCCATAAGAAATGACATATTTATTACATTCATATCTACCTAATTCGAAATAGCATTGTCAAATACGTGGCATCACATGTATAATATAATATTATTGCTTTAAGGTTTATCAAATATTTAATACGATCTTAGTGTGAAAAGCCCCTAATAACGAGAATCATACGGCTACGCAGCCTTCCATATTTGTACTTAACTGTAAGGTTTTACATCATTCTCATAAATTTAAGATAAATTTGGTGATTATTCAGCAAAACTAAACCAAACAACGACTTAACGTTTTGATATGACTTTCCGATAGAGACAATAATTACGAAAGGTTTACTAAGAGTAAGTCGATAGCAGAATATGATAATACATTTAATGATATCTTGATAACATATATGCAGTCATTTATTAAAAAAGTACAAACGCGACGATAGTAATAATGTTTGCCGATATATTGAATACTATGAATGAACAAATTTTATAATAACAATAACTGCCTGAAAACTATTTTATTAAATAAAAAGTTGAAAAAAAAATGGTTGCTTAATTTTTAAATACAACAGTGACATGCGGACTGGCATTTTAAGTAATTTATATAGTTTCATTTATAGATTTCTGATGGTGGAAACCGTCGCGTCGGACTCTCTAGGTTTAGTGACTAAAAAAATATGTTAACGTTTTTTCTATAAGTATTGCGGTAGGCAAGTTACATAGAATGGTTTAATAATTGACTATTATGCTAGTGCAGAGAACGGATAAATAATTGTTTACCTTATAAAGCAGTAAAATTAAACTATGTTTTTTCTGAATATACTTTAGTTCCCAATTTGTAATCGCCGTGGACTTATTTATGTTTAACAAAAATTTATGCGGTTTTTATGACTGAAATGTGATTGATGATTTTTTTACCCGAGTGCGGAGGGTAATGCATTTATAATATTAAATAAATAGAGCTCAAAAAATTTAAATGCAGTCTCTAGTTTTTTTTACTAATCGAAATAACATTTCAGTTTTAACCTTATAAAGATGTGTAAGTTAAAAATAAACTTTTATTTCAAAAGAAATAATTTTCTTGTGTGTACTAGATTTTAAGTATGATTGAAAATTTATAGTTTGAATATACGACGTTAAACTGAAGTTAATTTGAGAAAAAGTGTTATCAACTAAAATTTCATGAATGAACCTGCAGTATGTATGACCGGAGTTTATAAGCATCATAGGATGGTAATAAAACAATTATTATAATTTTGACTTGTATTTGTAACCACATCACACTATTTATCCATATTTAGTGTCAACAAATACCATTTAAAGCCAATTACAAGTAAGTGGGTTGAACTCTCGGACCGGCCGCGACGCGTGTTGCACTCGCGTTGAGGTTATGTTGTTAAATCGGGGTTGGAAAATCGGCCACTAAAAGCATCTTATGTCCATTTAGAGCTTAAGCACTTTCACGTTAAGGGAGAGAATCGCGTATCCAGGCGGTGCGCCGGTGTAGAGCGAGATGCGTCCGGCGACGGGCGGAGGCTGCGCGCGCAGCTGTCATGGCCGCCGTCGCTCACCTGACGTCTGCGGCGAAGCCTTCTTTTACGAAATCTTATGACCGCACGTGTTTGGCGAATCCTCTAAATCGGCGCTCTATCAGAGGCACTCCGCACGAGCGGCACTCTCCTCCGGCACCGACTCGCGGTTTGCCAGTTAATGTACGAACTCACCCGATCAGCTGTTTAACAAAGTTTCATCGGTATTTACATCGCGAACTTTGAAGTTTTTCCGCGGCCGAAATCGAGTAGTATTATCGAAGGACGAGGGCGGCTCCTCGGCGTGGGCGGAAGCGCGCGCCGGAGAGCGATGCATTTCCGTAGCGCGGGCGGGGCGGGCGGGGCGGACAAGGCGAGCGCGGTGCGTACCTGGACTAGTCTGCCAACTGAGGCCTCCGACGAACATCTTCCTGCAACACAAACGAACAGTTTACATGGTGCACAGCGCGGCCGGGGAGGGGCGGACGTCGTAGCCGGTCGTACCCCGGATCGTTGGGCACCTCGGCGGGGCTGTGGACCGCGTCCTGGCTCTGGGTCTCCATGGGCTCGCGGCGGGCGCACTACGTCTACGAGTGAGCGACGGCGCGGCGGGGACGGCTCCCGGAGTCGCTCAGCTACACTACCGACTACCGGCACGAGACTGCCGCCGGCCGCCCGCCGGCCCCGTCACGCGCCCCCCGCCTCTTGCACACCCCCCTCTCAAGCGGGCCTCCGCCGCATTCGCCGCCCGCCGCCCGCGACGCCGCATCGATTCATTCACTCTGTACACAATTATTCATAGGGGCAGGCACATCTTGTCGCGGGAGCGCGCGCGCCGCCACGTGAGAGCGGCACGTGCCCGCCCGCGCCCGCCCAGCACGCCCACGTACTACCTCTACCGCTGCCCTGCGCTGAAAGCCGCTCATCACTCCTTCACGAACTTACATCTATTCAATGCCTTTAATTAAATGTATTTCGTAAATATTTCTGTAACATATACGTTTTACTATTACTTTTGAAATTTAATTCAAATATTATTAAAAGTAAACGACGACGTTAAGGTGCTTTAAATGACTAACAAAATTATTGGTGAAATTAAAACTTTTTGATTACGTATAAAGACTGATTTGCACGCTGCCAGTCGGCCTGCCAATAGAGGTTGCCAGTGACTGGATGCCAGCGAGTAACACTGTATAAACGGTTTTTACCAGTCACTGGAGACGCCAGTGAGCCACTGGCGCGCCAGCGACTGGCGGCGCCAGCAAAACAATTATTTTTTATTGCTGGCGAGAAACTTCCCCTAACCACGTTGTACAACACCAAGTGCCCGTCACGTTCCAGCCAATATACCAACCGACGTGGCATCCACTGGCAAGGTCTAAACGAACCGCGTTAGTCAATTGGCATTCCAGTCGCTGAGTGCCAGTCAGCTTCCAGTCAACTCACCAACTGGCATGGCAACCGCTGGTAACGTCTTAACCAGCCTTGAAGCTTCAAGGACTTTATGGCTCTTGTAGTAATTTAATCAAGTAAAGTTTATGTCGTTAATACAATCAGTTTGTGAAATGAAACGAAAAAACTTAATCATTACTGATTCGGAAAATGATGAGTCAAATATTATGTAATGAGCGTAGCATCGATTGCTACGGATCAAATAACCTACGCTACGCGCTTGGGTAATGTAGCAGCTCACAGTAGTTTTTCAAACGAAATGTTTCCGGAAACGAGCTAATGAATGTCACATAATATTCTCATCTATATGTTTCAAGATAGATACAACGTTTTCGAGTCCAAACGAACGATAACTTACTTCGGTGAAAATTGAAAAAATATATATATTGGTAAAATTATATACAATAAAAAAAAACTTTTCCTTCCGATAAAATGTTCATTAATAAAACCAAATTAAAACATGCACCCACGGCGGCATACCTTGGCTAATAAATACTTTAATTCAATACGGGCTGCTGCTTAGTTTGCGCCAACTGCTCACTTGAAACTTTTTGTTTATTTTGGTAAGCTCTACATGCTCTACAAGTTTGGACTACGTTTAGCCAAACATTCTGTGTATAATAGAATCGAAATATCTACTACTCACTCAACGCCGAGTTGCAACCGCTGAAACAAATCATACTTGGACATAAGGTTTGTTTTGTTCCACTATGAAAGGATTTTTCCAGATTGTACCCCTAAAGAGGTAAAATGGAATTTGTATGAAAATCTGTCGTTTTTTAAGTTAAATACGTGGAAATTGGTATTTAGCCATTTGGTTGAAAACTAAATATTTTGTGTTTCAAGAATTTTTGAAAATTATACCCTTAAGGCAGCAAAATACGAAATGAATATTTTTATGGGACTTCCGTAAGTTTTGAAGTTAAATGCACGAAAATGGGTATTTGGCCTTTTGGTTGAAAACTAAATATCTTGTGCTTTAAGTTTTTTTCAAAATTCACTTCAAGATTCATTTTTTTTTTCACCCTTAAATAGTACTTAGACGATTTTAGATGGTGCTAGTCGTCTGCGAAAAAAATGAATAAAATATATTAATCATCCGATAACTACAGTAGTACTTCAGTAATTTGTTTAATTTCTTGTTTAAAAAAATTAACATTTAATGCTAAATGACCCTTGATGTACGATTGTACGTATAGCAGATATATATTGTAGCAGACGAAATCAGAATAAAAAAAACGCACTTGATTTTTTTAATCTCTGCGCAATTATTTATATTTTTTCTACAATTTATAACTTTAAATTGAATACCTTCTATATGAAAAAAATCCACAGATCTTGCAGTCCCCGCAACCATCGGTTTCATTGAAAATGAACCTACCCAAAGCCGATTTTCACAGATTATATTATTTTACTAGCGACCGCCCGCAGCTTCGCTTGCGTAGATTACACATTCCTGTTTTAGGTAGTATTAACATTCGAAATGGTTAATACGTAGGTACTTTTTGCTAAAACTAATATTAAGGACACCCATTCAAACTTTTAATCATCATTCTCCCCACTCCTTTAAGAAAACCGATACTCCCATACTTTTCACATCCCGTTTTCCACCCTTGATATCCAAAAACCTTGAAAGACGTCATTATTTATTTATGTTAAAATTTTTATGTTTCTAACTTTAAAGAACAAAGACTCTCATACGAAGCCCCTCCGTCCCTCCCTCCTTCAATTTGAAATTTCAAATTATTCCTTTTTTTTTTAAATTTATATTCACGTTATAAAATAAACCACTGTTCCAAATTTCGGCTTCCTAGATTTAGTAGTTTCGGCTTTATCTACGCTGATAGATCAGTGAGGACAAACGACAGACAGCCACAAAAAGTAACTGATGTCACTCTTGACAACCTTCTTTCACGTCTGCAAAGTTTCATTAAAATCTATTCAGCGGTTTTGGAGATTAGCTCGAATAGACACATAGACGTACAGACAGACGAACAAAAAGTAGCGTATGTCACTTTTGACTACCTCCTTTTCATACCCGTAAAATTTCATCAAAATCGATTTAGCCGTTTTAGAGATTAGCTGGAATAGACAAATGGACGTACATACAGACATACAAAAAGTAGTGTATGTCATTTTCGACCACTTTCTATCCACATCTGTGAAGTTTCATCAAAATCGGTTTAGCTGTTTTGAAGATTTGCTCAGACAGACAGAGAGACAGACAGATAGTATTATTTTATACTTATAGCCTAAAGCCTTCCTCAATAAATAGACAATCCAACACAAAAAGAATTTTTCAATTCGAACCAGTAGTTCTTGAGATTTGCGCGTTCAAACAAACAAACAAACAAACAAACAAACAAACAAACAAACAAACAAACAAACAAACAAACAGACAAACAGAAAAAAAAAGACAAAGAGACAAACAGACGGACGGACGGACGGACGGACCGTCCGTCCGTCTGTTTGTCTGTTTGTCTTTTTTTTGACGGTCGGACGGACGGACAGACAGACAGACAGACAGACAGACAGACAGACAGACAGAAAGAAAGACAGACAGACAGACAGACAGACAGACAGACAGACAAACAGACAAACAGAAAAAAAAGACAAACAGACAAACAGACAAACAGAAAAAAAAGACAAACAGACAAACAGACAAACAGACAAACAGACAAACAGACAAACAGACAAACAGAAAAAAAGACAAACAGACAAACAGACAAACAGACAAACAGACAAACAGACAAACAGACAAACAGACAAACAGACAAACAAACAAACAGACAAACAGACAAACAGAAAAAAAAAGACAAACAGACAAACAGACAAACAGACAAACAGACAAACAGACAAACAGACAAACAGACAAACAGACAAACAGACAATCAGACAAACAGACAAACAGACAAACAGACAAACAGACAAACAGACAAACAGACAAACAGACAAACAGACAAACAAACAAACTCTTCAGCTTTATAATATTAGTATAGATTGCCACGAAAACGTGGCACTATTCTTTTCAACTCTTTAAACTCAGAAATAAATCAACGAAAAAATTTTCTGCTACCCGTGCGAAGCCGGGGCGGGTCGCTAGTTCAACATACTTGAAACATTAAGGTTTTTAACTGCAACCTCTGATATCCTTAAACGTTCTGAACTCGATAATTAAGCATTCGAACGAATACAGGCCGAAAGGCGATGACCGTAATGTTAACAAGTTCCCGAACGTCCATAAAATCTAACATGCGATGTCAAATTTCTTGTTCGATTTCCAACCGATTTCCAAAATTTTGGTCTTAAACTGTAGCTACCGACGCCTTCTAACCTTTGGTATAACACTTTGAAGCGATCCGACGAATACCCTCTGAAATATAGTAACTTATATCCACAAACACAAGCGATCGACCAAAAAATCTCATCTTTCGGAAATAATTTCTCTTACAATTACCAACCGATTTCCAAAAACTTGGTCTCAAATCGTAGCTACGTTAATGGCCAAGATGCTATTTTTTTTTGATTTTCGATATCGGTCCCCGTTCTTGAAATATTGTGGATTTAGTAAAAAAAAAACCGAAAAAATCCCGATTTTTTTACATTTTCCAATTTTTTTCGAAAACTATTAAACTGATTTCCAAAATGTTAGAGTCATACGATGCGCAACTAAATTATTGATCTTTTAAGACCTTAAAATCTTAGCTAGACCTCATACCCTTGGAGTTATGGTCAAAAATGCGTTTCCCGTGAAATGGATATGATAGTCATTTTCAATGACAAAAATCTAAATTGATCAATAGATTTCTGAATGGTTCGTCGCTCTGCTACGCTTCGCTCCTCGCATTAACTTGAACTAAACTAACTAAATATTTCTTTAGCGGACGACTAGCATCGTCCGTATAAGGTTATCTATTCATCCGATAATTGGACGATTAATTTATTTTATTCATCCGTTTAGCGGACGACTAGACACTTCAAAATTAAAAATGATGTTCATGTAAAATGGTTAAATTACCTTTAATAAATGCTAATATACACGTGCAATCCACATAACCAAAGCCGCGAGCGTCGCTAGTATAATATAAATTTAAAACAAACAATATTACGTGCTTGGACACTTTACTAGTGTCTGTCTTTGAGACCTTAAACATTAATGCTCGTAGATTCGTTTAAAAATCACTATATAAACTGCCTCAGGCTTCAGTAAATAATAGCCAATGATCGTGTGAGATTAATGTAATCACGAGATGATTAATGACCGTAAAAAAATATTACTCCAGTCATAAAGAATAGGCATACGCAGCGTTCACATTCTGAGTAAATAATTTGTTCGCATGCATTGTACTATTCAGACAAATTCTGCATGCCCTTCGCCAATATCCTGAGCAATGGACTTGAAACAGGAAAAGTTTAAGCACAGCCAAATTATTGAAAAAGCAATCAGTCACAGAATCCAATCCACTAGCTGAGTAAAAGAAGAAGAAACAATTTTCTAATGTGATCCAGGTCACGGTTTAACAATATTCGATCTTTTCGAGTTAAAAATTAGCTATTAACTAGCTAATCGTCGTGAATGATTAATTAAATATATGATTGGTCATAAACCAGATGGATAGACAGTGTTCACATTGTAGTTCGTAATTTAGTTTGCTCGTGCAATTAGTACTGTACAGACGCTTCTTCGTGTTATTGTTAATATTACAATCCATCACTATTAAGCCGTATCCGTTCATAACTTATATTAACTTTTTTTTTTTATTATTCTAAAAGCAGGTTCTAAAAGCACTCAGAGAGTAACTATAAGTACATTAAAAAAATGTTTACGGTCTGTTGATCTCACCGCTTTGTTCCACCAGTGGGTCCAGCAGGATTTTCAAATCCTCGTGGTTCCACTTAGGTGGTGGAACCAACAGTCTTAGTTTTAACGAGCGAAATTTTTGGGCTTGTGGCCCCACTGACGAGTTTCAACAAAAACCTCTTTTATTACACATTACTTACAGAAAAGAATTATAGAAAATGATTACAATGTGTAATGTCATGTCATTGAACGTACTAGGAGCCCTCTTCTGAGTTTACCGTCTAACCACTCCTAGGTACTCTAGCTAGCTGGTGCAGGACGGCACGTTTCAGTCCGCGATATCCCCCGCGCCTGATTTCATCCCCACAAAATTGCGTTTGACATTTTCGCTACTCTGAAGTGACATTTATGACTTTATTAAAACCAAACACTGCTGTCAAATTTATTTACTCTATACCCACACCTAAATCTATGTACACATGGTACACACCATATTTTTTACGATTTTTGCTTAAAACTTGTTTTTATAATTTTTAATTACCGACCGACGTTGTAGTGGGTATGCGGTTAGAGTGTGATCTAAAATGTTGGCATGACGTTGTTACACGTTGTTACCATGTAGCGTCAGAAGGAGCTGAATTAATTTTGATGAAACCAAAACTATTCTATGGATCCATATCGGGGGATGGGTTTACTTTACTATCTAAGTTTGTGGTAAAAAGAATTAATAAATAATTAAAGCAATAAATTGATATTACTATTTAACTGGATAATAGTTATTTATTTTATTTCATTATGTTACCAAAAAAATATTAGGTAAAACTAAAACTTTTCAATTTTTCCAATCGTGAAATCTATATTCATTGCTGAAACTGAAGCAGAATATTATCTAAATTAGAATAAATATTAATTTTTGTAGTGGTATCCGCAATCAAATTAATAGGTTCCTATTATTTATTTGATTTATTTTTTACATAGAGTAAATAAATTTGACTGCAGCGTTTGGTTTTAATTAGAGTCAACAATGTCACTTCGCACAGTATCGAAAATGTCAAACGCGATTTCGGGGGGTGAAGGCCGGTACGGAGACCTTGCGGCCTAAACTCGGACTGAAACTCGCCATCTCGTAACGGGTACACACCAGCTAGCTAGAAAATGAATCAGTCAGAAGTCAGAATCAGGACAGTAAGCGCTGAAGAGGACTTCTAGTCGATTTGTACTTTTATGATTTTTTACTAGTGTCATGACAGTGCCATCAATGTATATGACAATACGCTAGTTGACTATTTTATTTAAATTATTTAATAAAAAAGAAATTTCTAAATATATCATAACAGTGAAAGAATTTCAAAAAATAGATCATTATTAACAAAGTTATGAATGTTTAAAATGTCCTGTTAAAAACAGAGAGGGCAATGCCGCACGGCGTACCTATGTGTGACGTCTGCCCATTTATAATAATGTTAAATTTTGTTTTGCAAGAAAAAGGCAGAGCTATAATATTAAAAGTTTATAATTTCCATATTCTTCAACCGAAAATAATTTTGTTTATAAATTTTGTTATCGTATAAAGCGTATAAGGCCTATTTTTATATTTTTATGATAAATGTAATACATTTAATAGTAGTCAAGTGCTGTATTATGACAACGACCTAAATTTTAAGTGCCAGTGCACTTGTACGGCCAGTATCTTTATAACAACGGGAGTGGGTCCAACAGGATTCACAAATCCTAATAGGTCCCCTGTTGCGCAGTGGAACTACGAGGATTTGAAAATCCTGCTGGACCTACTGGTAGGACCAAGCGGTGGTATGGGACCAACAGTCCGTAACGAAAAAAATTATCATCTGCACATAGGTTAATTCTATTGTGATTTCTTAAGACAATTTAAAATAAATCGTTTAGTCGGAGAAACAAAGATTCACATCATTTATTACTATGGGTATTAATCAAAAATTTTGAACAATGTCCATTGTCTCGAAAATGAAAATTTGGAATACAACATTACAAGGTCAAATGGTTTCTTAATTTAGTTTCTGGGCACCGTTAATAATATTAAATTGAATGCCGGAATTCGCAAGTCAATACGATCACTTACTTAAAAAATAACTTTAGTTTTAATAAATAAAAAAAAGACTTAAGAAACTTACTTCAAGAAAAAGTACAACTTTATTGTAGTATTTATTTCACGTTAAAATACATAGGCTCTGATTTTACATATTGGCAAATGAAATATGTCATCATACTAAAAAGGATTAAGCCATATTCGTTCGGTGCCACACACCCCAACTTAGATCTTTATGTTTCTAAAAAATTTCCTGTACAATATAGCATAATTAAAATTCAAAAATAATTACCAAGAACTATTTACGGTTCTGTTTAAATGTATCAAACCAACACCCAATTTTGTCACTTTTACCCATTTAGGATTCAATATCTGAATGGATAAAAACTGGACCTTTATAATTTCGTCTTGTCCGTCCATATGTCCCAAGCTTATATCTCCACAGTTTTACTATAGATCCTGATGAATTTTCACAGAGAAATAAAAAAAAATAAGTTGCCTGAAATAATTTTTTTCCCGCACACCATCGCAAGATATGTAGAGCACATCTTTAAGTATGTATAGAAGAAGGAACCTTAAATAGATGTGTTCGGCAAATTCGTAATTTTTTCAAAATCTTCATAGACCGCCTTACAGCGCTTTCCATTCAAAAATTTAGCACACTCAGTAGGTATTTTAGGAAAAATATTTTAATGTTGCCAAAATAATTCTTAGTGTTATAATATTTGAAGATAACATCGAAAATTTAATATTATCTTTTTTTACAGCTTCATAACAGTTTAATATGGGATTACTCTAATCAAACACTTAGCGATCAGAAGAAGAGGATCCAGAAACTAGGCTACAACACCCCGGTAATAGAGTTCTTGCTACCATTTCGATAGTTGTGATGATGTGTCTATGACATAATGGACTTATATAGTCTAAGGATTCAATACAATGTTATTGATAATAATGTTTTTTAATACAATATAAATTAAATATACTTCTTCTCTCTAATAATGTGTTATTTTCAACTTTTTTTATTTAAACTTCTCGTCACGTAACTCTGTTATAAGTTATTTTGTCGACTTCCAATTGATATCATTAGATCCAGCATCAAATTGAAAAGTTTATATAAACTTACAATGGACGTGAGAACAACCATGCAATGTTTTTTGTCTGATACCTACTTAAGCAGATCATATTAAAATATGACTACTTATAACCAAACAAAACCAAACCAGATTCTATAGAAGATAACTCGTTTTTTTCGTTTCATTTAATAACTTTTTTCCGATTATGTGGTTTTGTAGTTGATTTTTTGTTTTTGTTTTCCTCTTTTGGAACATTGCACGTCTTTTTGTTAATCGTAACAAACTAGTAGATAGTTCGTTGCTAGGCCCAAGTATTAGATAAATTTCGTCACTGCTACGCAAATTAACTGTAGGTATTTTAGATATGGCTTCAAATTCATAGCCCAACGAAATAAAATGTGTTTTCAGTGCGCCATTGAAACAAATACAGATAGAGCCAAACTTTATGGCCGATCCGAGCATAGCGTCGTGTTACGTCGCAATAGCATATTTTAGGTTCACAAGATACGTGTGGGTGTGTGGGCGGGTGTATGTGGGTGGGTGCATGTGTGTGAGTAGAGGTGCTGTAGTGCCACAAACTTGCAATCGCCTCATCTCCAGAGCTGACATTTTCAAAAGTTTGATCTGTAACTAGTACGGTTGCCGATTGATGTATGTTTCTATCTATAAATACACCCTTGCATACAGAAAGGGAGTAGCAATGGCAGACGCCATGATTTACAGAATCGATAACCGCTGACGGGGAAGAAAAGTTTTCGAAATGGCTGCAAGGAAGCGGACGTTGTGACTTGAGACTGCCCCCACTAAGTTGACTGTCAACCTGATAAAGCTGGCAGGCCACCGTTGGTTGCAGGTGGTCCAATGCCGTGTGTTGGGAAATCTAGGTCAGAGGCTAAAACGATATGTTGACGAAGTTGTGCGACTTAGACAAAATCCGGTCTCGATTGATTAGTTCTAAATTGAAACGTATAAACAGCTAGAATTGATTGTTTCGTAAAATTTGACTTTCAAAATAGCTTTAAGTTAATTTCAGATATTGTAAATGCTGTATGTAAATAGCATTATGTTTAGGGTCTTGACGCAATGGTGCGCCTAAAAGAGACTCTAGCAGGTATACACTTTATGATTTGAAGCAATCAATTTGTTCCAGCAAAATGGCTTTACAGAAATTCAGTACTCATTTTATATATTAGTGTTATATAAGCTGTTTGTTTTCCTAAATAAATAAATAAAATAAAAAATATAATTATATTATCGAAGCCTAATACGAGCTATAAAATATCTTGTGGTTCAAACAAAACTCTTCAATGAGTCGCGTAAAAGATAATGCAGTCTGGTTCATATTTTTTTCATGTTTATCAATTTTATTGCAGGTCAACTATTGATAAAAACATATTGCTCTCTACGTCAATGGTTCTTACGCAAAAGCAAGTATACGATCTTGATACGAATTAATGATATGAAGTTAATACAAATAAATATATTTTTGTTTAATTATTTCGTAGACTAAAGAAATGAATGGAATATTTATATAATTGATATTCTTACGATTTCGCGAGTTACGTGGGTGCTTAGTAAATTCACAAGTTATTTGCTTGTTATATGTCTAACAATAAAATACATGAAAATACTGCGAAAAAAAATCACGTAAAATGATTATTCTCACATTACACCATTCGGTAGTGCCAAATTATTTTTTCTCTTTGCATTTGACCTTCTTATTAACTGTTATTTAAAATTATCAAACAACTCACATGAAAATCAAGCATCTTACACTCTTGTCAGAAACTTGGCAGAAATCTCACATCAAAATAAATTTACTATCAATTGTTTTTCACCGTAACTAATTGGCATAAAACTTAGCAAAGCAGGAATATCAGTAATAATTGATATCGAGATGTAACGAGAATTAATATTTTTGATTAAAGTTTTAAAATTGTATGCGTTCTTTAATCTATAAATCTAATATCTAAGGCCAACTTCACTGCCACTGAACTTCAACACCAGTCTTCTTCTGATCCTTTTCCATTTGTCAGAAGAGTTAGAACTTCTGGAAATGCCACATACCAACAATTGTTCAGAAACTCAGCGGCTAACGAAGAAAAAAAGAATTGTACGAAACAAGCTTATAATTATATCTAAAACTGGTTCGAAGTAAGAATAACGATCAATTAACCCTTTGCCTATATTCATTTATATTAAAAAATAATAGCTCGCTGCACGCGTCAAATCCTGTATTTGATGCGATGGTTATGATGACCGTTGATGATGACTATGATGTATAATACGAATTTACTTAGCCAAATAAAAAACTGTCCTGTATTCGATATATTAACTTAAAATTTGAATGTAAATGAATGTAAATCAATTGCTTTTCTGACATTTGTTTCAAGGTTAATTGAAACATTCTACATACTTAGTTATTTTTATGCTTTGCTATATTTTTTTTATTTAACGAGAAGATGTACTGAGCCTAGTAAGTATAAAACTGAACAACGCGTGCAATAATAGAATGCTTTGGGCTTAAAAAATTCCTAACAAAATTTTCAGTGAGATTTTAACTAATTTAGGAGACGATACTCTGCCTGCAGGGCTAGCATGCACACCGCGACAAAATTTCTCGACGCATTATCCCGTGTCGAAACGAGATAGCTTTTTATGTGATATATAAAATAGATCGAGCGATTTTTGGCTCGATTCATAGCTATGGACGAAACATGGCTTTACCATTATAACCCTGAAGCAACAGTGTATTATTATGACTTGGAAGAGACCGTCTCCAACTCCTAAAAACTTTAAGGCACTCCCATCCGCCGTCGGTAAGATCATGGGCTCTCTTTTCTGGGACAGCCAAGGCGTGGTAATGAATGATCAAATGCCTCAACCATGGAGCCACTATTACGGGTGCTGTATATGCAGGACAAATTTAAAAATTGCGTAACGTAATACGCGAGAAACGACGTTGCAAACTCGCTAAAATTGTTTTGTTTCGTCAAGGTAATGACCCCGCGCACAAACCTAGAGTTGCAATCGCTGCCATTGAAAATTTTGCTTTGAATCGATGGAGTATTTTTAGAAGGTTCTACACTTTGCAGAGGATCGAAATCACAGGTTCGAACATGCACTAAATAAAGCGATATGGAGACGTGAAGTCAACCTCGTCAAATTAATGGTGTTACCTAATGATCTGGGTGGACCATTGGTGAAAATAGAAGTGAATTTCTTTTCCGTTCAGATTGGATAATTATATTTCATAAATATATTTTAAAGGATGAATGTATCCGTACATGCCTCGTACTGGATCGACTTGGGTGAGGTTGCGTGTATATGAAGTTCAACCTGATTTCGTTGGCTAATGATCAAATAAGTAGAAGTAGAACTGCTCTAATTCGATTGCTTTTCTTGAGATTATTGTTCACACAATATGGCGGATGACGCGTCGTTGTCCGCACGCTAAAGTTGAAGTGTTTTTTGAATTGCACTGAACACGGTAACGGTCTGAATACTTGAACGACTGTGCACCACTTTGATATGATATACTGATTTTTACATAAGAAATCATTCAGTTCCTTGCGTTGACGATTTGCCGCTACGAAATTCTCTTCATTCGTCTCCAAATCCATGCAGTGAGAATTTGACAGAATATCCGGTAGTGACACACCGTGGTATTTTGATTGATTGTATGTGCTAGAGGTCTGAAATGAGATTTGACCATACTGGGAACATATCTGATGAGACGGCTGAGTTCCAGTCTGAACCCGATATGAATAATTTTTGTAACATTAATTTGAAACGTAAAATGGCTGAACTACAGTAACCACAAGGATCGTATAAATGAGCAATGGTACTAAGGATGCCTCGTTTGGTGACAACTGCTTCAGTTGGTACATTGAATAAGAATTTGAAAGAATCTGACGAAGGATTCCATTGCATACCTAATACCTTGGTATGATGGTGACGGTTATATCAAGATATAACCGTCACCATCATCATTTACGTCAAAGTGATGAGGTTGTTCGCAATGATCAATGGGAAGAACGGCTAACAGCTGGGGAGTGTTGGATGACCATTTCCACAATTCATAACCAGCACTTTTCATTAGCTCTAACAGTTCCATTTGAACCAACCTTGCTTCTTGAATTGAGTTTGCACCTGAAAGTCGTCTACACAGACATCATGCTTGAGTAATTTTTTTGCTTTGCTTTGCTTTGGGGAACCGCGATGCTTCATCGTGAGCAAGTTGATGCAATGTACGAATAGCAATGAAGGGATTTGACTGTAGTACATAAGTATTGGTGTTGAGTTCATACAGTTTGATAGGTTCCGAGGGGTGACTACATCAAAATATGAGCTGATACTTCCTGTCGTCAGGATGTACCCAGCAACTTCTGGACATCATCTTGATGTCAGTTGTGAATACGATTGGATGACGTCTATAGTTGAAGAGGCTCACCTGAATGTAAGCAATCATTCAATGATGCGCCTGAAGAGGTCTGACTACTGCCATTAAACACTACACGGATTTTATTAGTGTCACCTGATTTTTTAAATATCCCCATGTTAGGTATGATATAATGTTCTGAACTGAAGTCGAATGTTGATATTGACATGTGACCGAGGTGTTGATATTTATCCAGGAGCTCAATATATTCTTGCCTGATCACTGGGTCTTTGAGCATTTTTTGTTCTATTAATCTGAAATAGCCTTATGTGAAATAGCTTTATTCCTTGAGTTGGCGAGCAACGGCTTGTCTTCGATCATTGGTAGCCTCATCATGTACTTGCCGTATGACATCCGAACGGTAGTTGAGTTGTAAATGGTTTCACCATGGACGTAATGTAGGTTTATTGCGTCCATAGGTTTCACACTGAGCGTGATGGGAGTGTTTGATTGGTTGTTGAGGTAATTCTTCTGATTTCCAAAAACGCTCTACTGCTTCAGATAGAGTGATACCATTAAATGTAGTTACATAATTGATATGATTTTGAGATTTGGGTTGAATTGAGTTGAGTTGCCCCATACGCTGATAAATCTTGATGACTTGCACTCAGGTAAAATTTGAAACCATTGAAAACTTGATTGAGTAGGTCGATACCTATTATTAAATGAATTCCACCAGGTGTGGTGAAGCGTTTATCTGACAAGTAGATATGAGGGTGTTGATGAATATTTTGATTTAATATAATCGGTTCGAACGGTATTTATGATGTGAGCTCATTTAGCACAATGGCTGAGCCGGTGACAATTGGTTTGTTTTGACCGATAGACTTGGTTTTAATATTAACCGATCTAAATGATTGATTGACTTGAGTGGCACCAATACCATATATTGAAATATTATCATTAAAACGTTGAAAATTAAGTTTTAAGACTAGACTATATTTGATTAATGTGACACTTGACCCTGTTTAGCAGAGCACGAGCTTGACTGAACTTGCCGTTTGAATCACAGATGACAAATTGAAGTTTTTATAGTCTGATTTGACTGAACTATTAATTTTGATGGCTTATTTGACTAAACTTGGCTTAGATAAATTATTTGATTGAACTTTTAAATTATATGGATCATTCGATTGGACTGTAATTTTTGATGGATAATTTGACTGGACTATGATTTTATTAGTCGATGATGAAGAAATGGTGCCGTGATAACTTAAGAGTCATTCACCTCTCCCCGGCTCGGGCAAGAAGCCGAATGGAGTTGACGGTGGTGAATGAGTTGACACATTAGTGGCCGGTGCTACACTCGGCCCCGCTTGAATGGTATGTTCTTCACTTAGGATGCCATAGTTGAATCTATCAAATTCAGCATAGTCACGATGAGTTGGGTAACCATAACGTCCATAAGTGTGCCGCGAGTGCGGCGTATAGGATAGGTGAAGGGGAGGGGGTGAGTGGCTGAGTAGGGCAGGGAATGAATGTGTACACTCTGAGTTGGACTGATAGTCGTCTCGGTGTAGATTTTGTTGATTGATAGGCTGGCTTCGCCTTTGATGTGACACGGGAGACTGGGTTTGGTCGCGGAAGTGCACCGTATGTTTAGGGGGTGACCGCTGGTTAGTAAAAGTTGTTGGTCGCAACGACAAGTGATGGCTCTGACCGGAGAGCGATGGTTGAACATTTTGGGGTGAGTAGCGAGTAGTGTGGTGGTTGTGTCTGTTGAATATTCTATGAACGAGATGCCCTGAACAGTAGGCGGGGATGTCACCGGTTGAGCAGCGGGTCCACAGCCTGAGGTGGATGGGTTGACGCATAGCATCGAATTAAGATTCGACTTACACTGAGTATTGGTGGTACATTCCCGTGAATAATGTTTGCGCAAGTACTTAGAGCAAAACTCAGCGATTCGAGCCCAACTTTTTTGTGCTGATACAGTTAGTGATAAAAAAAATTTACGCTGATAAAGTGAGTGGCCCGAATCTTAACAGTGGTCACACTTGCGACTATTATTAGGTGACTGGCTTGTTGTCATTGTGACGTCAGTGACTACATGAGCCCGTTGCCTAGAGGGGTGTGCGCTCTGCTCCGAGGGCACATTTAATAGTAACCGACATTGTTCATCGATGAAGGACATGAGCTGAGTAAATGTCGGTAGCACAGCTTGATTAGTGCCATAGCGCTCCTCAAATGTTTGACGCAACCTAGTCGGGAGTTTTTGTAGAGTTATGAGTAATAAAATGTATGACCATTCATTTACAGGTAGCCCTAAGTTTTGTAACGCCTTGGTTGACTCGAGAATAGGGTTATATAAATTTGACCGCAAACTTTGAAAAGATGCATTGACAACCGGTAATTTAACCAACCGGTCCAGATATGAATCGGCTAATACCCGTTTATTTTGATATCGTTTGATGAGTAATTGAAATGCTATTTGATAGTTCTGATCGTCACAAAGTAAGTGTTTTATGATAGTAAGTGGCTCGCCTGATAATGAAGCCCTTAAATAATAATAATAATGCATACACCACAACAATGTCTAGGCCCCAAACTAAGCATTATCTTGTATTTTGGGTACCTAGCGAAGACACCACATACATATAACAACCAAGACCCGGTACCAGTATCAATATTCATCATATAAATACTGACCCGACCTAGGATTCGAACCCGGGACCTCCAGCTTTGTAGGCAAGGTCACTACCCACTAGGCTAAGCGGTCGTCGATAATAGTGTTTTTCACTGTTTGTCAGCGACGGCCTATTGTGAACCAGACTTAAAAATAAATCATGAAACAGTACCCAATCTAGAGTTTCACATGTGAAATTAGGTAATTGAATGAACGGCAATTTCGCGTTGTAAGAAGGACTCTCGTTTGACGTCAGAGGTACCCACACGTAAAGACGTAGCTGTTGATTGCACTGCTTCAGCGTATTGAAATTCGAGTTGAATCATGTAACCGTTGATTTTCATAATTTTTGAGAGCTTCTTGATCAGTGACCAATTTCAACAAATTTTCATATGCACTAACAAATTCGACATGGTTTTTGTCGAAATGACGTTCAACAACACTTCAAAACAGTTGGGTATCCAGGATTCAAGCTTAGGGGGATCTCCTATTGGGGGGATATTTAAGATTCTAGCCCATATTTTTCATTGAACCTAAAGCTTATAGTAGTGTTAAATACATACAAGACACGTTCTACGATCTTAATACGGAAGCTAGGGAATTTTCGTTAATTCATGAAGACATCTCATATAATTAATTGTAATAAATAAAGTAACCTAAGTATTTTAGATACTTTAAACTTGATACTTCCACGCATTCCGGTGAAAAAGAGTCTGAATCACTTCTGGACAGACAATTAATAAATTATACACGTAAACCTTCCTCTTGAATCACTCCATGCATTGATGTCAACCATATGCCAATCCGTTTGGTAGTTTTAGAGTCTATCGCGTTCAAACAGACAGACGCAGCGGGGGACTTTATTTTATAATCTGTAGTGATTTTAATGTTTATGGTTTCATTAAATCTTTAAAGAAAATTGATTATCATCCCCTTAACCCCGAAACTGCTGGTTTAAAATTTTGAAAAATAATATACGGAATATAGAGCTTCATTTATATTGTTACGAACGGACAGAGTAATGACCGCCATCTAGCGTCCACCAGTAAAACCACTTTGTAGAAGGGTTTTACAACAAGGACAACGCGAAACCCCTACTCAATACTAGATGGCGGTAGACGAAAGAATGTTCGATTACGTTCGTGCGAGTGGAGTAATTTCTAGAAAGTTCTCGAGACTCGTTCCGACCCATATAAATACCCCCAGGAAGGCGAGTGAACCAGTTCAATTTTTGGGCTACTTTCGAAGCGACTTCGAAGCGAAACTAGTGCTACAAGTGAAACCTACGACTTGGCTACGACCTAATACATCGTGAGTGTTTAGTGTTTGGACTTAGTGCTTAGTGTTTGGACTTAGTGCTTTGTGTTGGACCTAGTGTTAGTGAATAAAGTCTTCAGAAGAGTCAGCAGGTCTTTCTCTCCAAATTATTCGAACCCTAACACGTAACAATATTTTACAGAAGAAACTAAACGAGAAACAAATAAACTTATCACTTTGGGGGAAAATTATTCAATTAAAAACAATTTTCAAGTACCTATGTCATGGTTCATATCAAATGAAAGTGCTCGATATGAGATATAGATATATTTTTTATAATGTTTATTACAATTTTAAAATGCATAGTTTATAAGACATTAAAGAAAATATAGATAATCTCCCATTGCCCCCTTTAGCTCAGAAACTACTGTGCCTAAAAGTAAATCAAAAAACCCGTATAATAAGTCTTTCCTTCCCGCAGGAACCGGGAAATATTCGTGAAGAGAAAATGCATAGATATATAAAGTGTTGCTTAATTTTTCTGAGAATTTATAAGTCAGTTTGCCACTAGGCAAACTTATGTGCGAGTCGGTAGTAGTGGCCATGTAGTGGCGAATTTCCATACAAACAGCGTAAATGGTTGCACCCCATTAAACCTTAACCGATTAGCACAAAGAAATATATGGTATTAATATTTTTAAATATTTTGATACATCATAAGAAAAAAAAACTTCCTTATAACTTGAATGCGCTAGATATTTCTTCTTTTGATACATGTTCAATATGAATAGCATTTTCACATGCTGTGACAAATATAAAAAAAATATGAATTTTGATGAGATGATGTGAAAATGCAATTACTTTCATGTTGAACGTGTTTTGAAAGGTGAAACAATTTCGAGAAAAATCCCACGCATATAAGTTTTATTTTTCTTACGATGTATTTAGACAATTCAAAAAATTCACAAATTTTGCAGTAGCCGCAACCCTATGAGGCATTGAAAATTATTTTAGAAGTTTAAGAAAAAATAAAAACTCACGTCCCTATAGTCTTCATTTATTTATTTTGAAATCATGTAATATGAAAACTAAACAACTTAAAACTTAAATCAACCAGCAATTATACATTACCACATATACCACGCCCATATCCATAAATACAAGTTTTTTTGAAATTTGTCAGTTTTCAGGGCATACCTACAGGCCGCAATTGTCAACCGGTTTTCAAAATGTTTTCACCATTCGTTAGGCAATTTAGTTCCTCAGACGTGTTTTTGGCCAATTATCGACAACTCAAAATTTTTCGAAAATATTCATATTTTTGTAAAAACGACACCCAAAATCCCCATTTTTTTCATACATAATTTTAAATTTCAAAAAAATTTACTAACTGATTTTCAAACAACAGATATACCCGATAAATTTTGCAACTTTTGAAACCCCTAGGACTCCAATCCCTCCATTATCCTCGAAGATATAGCCAAATTTACGTCTCACAGAAAAAGGATCTGATAACCATTTTCAATGGTAAAACGTGTAAGTAAACTTAGTTTTTGCTGATCTGAATACCATATATTATTTTTCACGCTGTTCATTGTCCTTTAAACTATTTTGTGACATTACTGGGGCCGGTAAAAAGGTCAGCAACTTTAACTTTGCTTCTTGTATTAACATAATGCCGATCACAATTTTGTCTTTTATAGTAGGTACAATATTTTTTCACATAGGTAAATTATGTTTTCAAATATATATTGAGACGGCGATATCATTATGTTAATTTCATTAAACTTGTCTCTAAGTGATACTTTAGGCTTAATTTTATAAATTACTCTAACAGCATGCTTCTGCAGCACGAAGATTGTATTAATACTAGTAGCATGTCCGCACAGTAAAATGCCATAAATCATCAAACTATGGAACCTGCTCAAATACACCAATCTCTTTTTTATTTACCCTTGCGACGGGAAGGCGGATAAAACTGCTAAGCTTCCGCGCGCCCGGGCGCGCGGGGTATGTGGGAGTTGCACCCACTAAACAACCGCCTGAAGCAGAATAGGGACGCGTGTCGTTAGCCCGAAAGCTCCTACGACTTCATCGAAGCGACCAGACGGCACACTAGGGTGTCGCCGGCGCGAAGTTGTCGGGTGACCCCTAAGGGTTACTCGAGGCGAAATAATGCCAGAGGCGCGGGCCCCCGGTTGAGATTAACGTTATTAATATAACGTGAAAAGTGTTTTATTGATCACTCATTTGAGGTGAGGTCAGTAGGGGGCGGGTGTGGGGGGCGCGGGAGCGCCCTCACTTCAGGTTCGACTTGAGAGTCGCCCGAAAAAGAACACCAATCTCGCGGCTTCTATCTCCGAAAGACAGCGAATTTTTTTATCTGCATTTTGTATCTGCAGCTTAAGCTGCAGAACTGAGCCTTCTCGCCAAGTTAGTTATATGAGGATCCCATTGTAATTTCGCGTCTTGTGTGTTTCCAAAAAATACAGTAGAATTCACAAGATTTAATTTCTCGCTTTTTTAATAGTATTTGTAGGTACCTGTTCGACGTTTGGTAACGATAAACCTTATTCATTATGTTTAATAACTTTAAAACTATTGATAAAAAACATTTTAAATTAATTACCAGAATAATTTAAACATGTAAAACTAAAAACTAGAAACTTTAAACTAATCCGAATAAAAAAGCCCACCTCTTAACTCGTCTCGCCCAAAAGTGCCCATCACGCTGGCGGCGTTACCGCGCTGAATGGCCAGCGAAATGCGCTGTGCAAGAAAAAAGCCGGAACGTCTATCCAGACCCCTCTCTATCATGCGACAGCCTATTTGATGTATAAAAATCCTCGCCTCCGAGCACCAAGGTCCGGCTGTCTCGAAGGCGACCGGCACAAAATCATACGCTGACTTTAAATTGGCATATTTTGTGTGTTTCTTGCCTGCGGCTGCCTCAGCCGCTGAGCCAGATGAATGTTGGGTGCCCCCAAGATAAGAAGGGGCAAATGTGCAGACACAAGTCACATCCCAAAGAAGGCAACGTCCCTTTTGCCATGGGACCAGTGTTAGGCCATCCGGCCGTTTCCCGTCCGTACGACATAATCCAGGCGGCTCCAGGACACAAGGCACCCCGGCCGAAATGACCGCTCGCCGGATTATGTCATTTATTGCCTGATGCCGTGAGAACCGCCCAGCGCTCCTGGAACAGGAAAGACCGTGGCGTCCGTCTGATCCCACCGATGACCCACAGACACAATTGTGCGGTTCACAAATCAGGCAGCCCAACCTAAGAGCGACCGCTATCCTCAGAGTGTCTCCATCTAATAGCGTTCCTAGATGAGGTGAAGGCAAAGCATGTAACCAAGCTCCGGATTCCGGTCTTGATACCGCTCGAACCCGAGCAAGGTCAACACCTGTGGCCTGTTCCAATAAATCTGTGAGAAGCTGTTTACATAGAATCTCATCCCATCCGCGTTGCGAATTTCGCTTTACAGGTTTGTCTTCAGACCGACACAGGACGCTCCATGCTTGCATGGCCTCCTCGAAAAATGGGATGCGGTTCACGTCACCGTTAAACGGGATAATGCGAGTGACGAGTTCCATAACCCCATGAGCAGAGGCCAAGAAAGCTATTGGTCCTGTGTCCGCCAAACGACGAACCCCCAAACCACCAAAACGGATAGGCAAGCTAGCCTGGCACCACTGAGCGTCACTGAGACTAACGTTTAATAATCTTTCGAGAGTTAGTTTCAGGATTGCATCGAAAAGTGTGACTGGCTGAGGGAACAACCACGTTGGAGCCGTCCTAATTAAGTAAACTAATTTGGGCATCGCAAAACAGCTCCTTAGCAATATAAGTGCAACATGAGTTGGCAGATGTTCAAAGTGTTCCGAAAGTGACAAGAAACTATCAGCCTTAGCCTTGATACTGTCTGAAACGGCTTCTTTAAAAATTGGGGTCCCAAGTAAACTGAAAGTTTCTTTATTAAGGATCGTCAGGCCTAGTTACCTACAATGCGTGCAATACATGTTAACCAGTTTTGAATTATCACTTGCACAATTTTAAATTGGCTTTGTTTCTTTCAACGATCTCTATTAAAGGTACGATGGTGATTTGTGTTTTAATGTTTATATCTGTACAGGTGAAAATAAAGAAAAATTATTAAATGAAAAACAAAAATCATTTTTAATTTTATTGTTTTGAGATACACACACACTGGTTGATAGGCAAAGTACATTTGATGGTAGAACATTATAGTAACTACTGATACATACAATTCTATTAATTATGATACATTGAACTTTTATCATTTCACAAAATTCCAATAGACAAGCATGCATTCATATTTTAGAATATTTTTTCCTACATCCTAATCTCATTTTGTCTTAACATGATTTTACACAAAATGGAATGTCACAACATATGTCTACTTATTATCAAGCAAAGTTACATATTTATATGAAAAGATTTTCATTTAATGACCATTTGGCACAAAAACTGGTCTAATCTAATCTGGTATAATCTTTATAAATAACAAGTCATCATATGACAATATTATTTGTAATTGAAATAATAAAAATGAATCAAGTGAAGATAGACATCTCTTTTTAAACCAATATGGTGTGATTCAAAATAAAGCTAACTCAATAAGCACTGTAAAATTAAAGCTATCATCGCTAATAAGCTAACTGGCACTGCACAAAGCATAACATTGTAAATATGAAATAAATATAAAAAATATATCACAGCTTAAAAAGTCTATAGAAAGCTTGAATTTTTTTGTAAAAACGAAATATATCAAAATATATCATAGAGCTAAAGCTACGAAATTGCAATAAGCTACATTTTGCCTAAATTATCACTTTTTTATAAATTCTGTTTATAAATTTAAAAAATAAAATAGGTAGCATTAATATACATATATATTGCACATAAAGCATGGAAGCTCAAAATAAAGCCACTCCACTGAAACAAATTATATTTTGGAAATAAGCTGCCATCTTTTATTGGATATTATACAATTAAATATCTAATAACGATAGATAAGTTTTGTTTTTGCCACCACGCGGCGCTCTGAATCGAGAGGTCAACATAAGTCACTTTTATACTAATACCACAAACGTTATAAAAACTCGACCCCTCGTGTCTGAACAACCAATAAACCACTGCGATTGCAGTGAGTGCAACTTCGCAGCGTATTGGCGGTCCGTAGGCTTACTATAGTATGTGTATTCAAGTTAACGCATACATACAAAGCAAACTGACTTACTAGGGGTGTATCGTAAAGTTAGTTCGCGATGCTACGTAAAGATTTCCTAAGTTCATGCTAATTCTAAGTTATTTATAAGTTTATTTTGATTTTGTTGCGGTATTCAGTTAACCATGGATATAAATGTTACGTCTATGAAAAGGGCAACTTCACGAAATTAAAAATAATAATATTATATAGGTATGATTTTGATTAAATTTAAAATTATTAGTAAGCTAGGTACTGTATTCAAGATTTTACTATACTTGTATGAATTAATACGTTACAACAATTTAAGGCTTCATCACGATGACATTTAACAGGTCTCACGCCTTTGTTATTTATATGTCTAGATGGAGCCACGCGATACAATGACAACAAAGGGCCGACTTTTATATGTTTGTGTATGAACACCACAGACCACATACACCCGCTACGGCACACTAACCATTTTTTTGACACCGAATCTCTAAACATGTATATCATCAAGGGTCACAGGTCACACATTAAAGAAGCGCCACCTAGTGAACATAAATATTTTATCTTCCATTGCAACAAGCTTTTTAAAGCGATTGTTTTTCAGTAAACTTTGGTAAAATTTTATTTGAAAAACGTACAATTAGAGAATTTCCGATACACATATCAAACTAACTAGTAACATTCTCCCTTTAAAAAATCGCTGATATTCCCCGAGCTATGCTTGGGACGTTTTTATTAAGTTTCTGTAGTAAGTAGCATCAGTTTTGATTTGATGTCATATCGCAAGATAATTTAAGCTTTGTATAGTGTAGAATAAAATTATAGCATAGAAGCGGTAGGATCAAGACTAGCAAAGCTTTGCTTAAATAAAATACAAATAATTGATGGTCATTTTGGTACAGTACAGCTTCTGTACCTTACATTGGGTGTGTACATCAAGTATATCCCACGGTTTTAGGATCAAATATGCAAGTTACATTTTTTTACAAATTTATCCAACAAAATTTGAAATAAAAAATTGCGCATTATTACTATTTCTTTTTTTCATTTAATATGATTTTTTATGCACTTGGTACTACAACACAGTTTATAGCTCTTAAACTATAACCAATGAACTTTATTATAAAGCCTATACCATGAGCTTTAAATAATATATTGCAAATATTTTAACAATTTAAAAGCTCATGGCATCTTTGAAATTCATGTTATTTAAAATAAAGTTTGTAACTTTGTGAGATCTGTTATAGTTTAGAAGCTATATTATGCTAAACTGTGTCATAGTATCCAGACAGTTAAGAAAATTATATTTATAAATAAAACAGTAAAAAAAATATTTGATTTTAGCAAATAAAATTAGTTGAAAATGGTAAGTTTGATAAGATAACCGCTTGACATACTATTTGGGAAAAAATGAATTTGTTACAAAAATAACATCATCCTCAACATTGCTTGTTGAACGTTGACAAATGATAAATAACAGGGAATGTAAATTAATATTAATACACATTTGCACACATCAAAATCTGAAAACCAACAATGTTAACATTTAAATATAAAAACTCAACCATTTGCTGACATCTACTGGTACAGACTGAGCCAAATTAAATGATTGATCCGAACATAGCGTCGTTTAGCGTCGCAGTAACGCAAGTTTTAGGTATCGGTGGGTGTGAGCAGGGATGTTATCACATTACGTTCAGATTGGACATTGTGAGTGAGGACGGTGTCAAAAATGTATCGGGTTTCAAGAGATTGAACATCACCTTAGTCTGGCAATTCCTTAAATAGAGCATTTCAAATTTTTTTTCAGATATAAATATAAACAATTGTAAATAGTTTAAATATTTTTTTCTTTGATATTGAAAAGCTTGGTGTATAGAAAATAAATAATTAGGTTTGGCACCCTTATTTTTGTTTTAAATGTCTGTCAAACTTTCCTTGGTATATATAATCTAATAAAAAAAATATGAAAAAAATTGCTACATTTTATGTATTTTATCTGTCTTGGTTTAATAGAATAAGATCTGCGCAAAATATCTCCTACTACAAAATTTTAGTCAGTTGACAAGTTGTTTTAAGTATACAAATACAAATTATTTGTCATTAAAGTTAACAGATTAGTTTAATTACTGTATACGTGTTTGATTTGACATGAAAAAGTGATAATTTTATTAAATTTCTGATAGGAAAGAGTGATCTGACAGACATTTAAAACAAGATAGGGGTGACAAACCCAATTATTTATTTTGTATTTACCAATCCTTACAATTTGTAAAAGAATTATTCTTAATTTTTTTTGCAATAACAAAGTAAAATATTTCTTTATTAAAAAATCCTACAGTATTTTTATTTGCATAATATTAAACAATTTACATTTATGTAACCCTCGGCTGACGTCACATATTTTGCAATTTTAAACAAATATAAATAATTAAACATCTATAATAGAGATCATGGCGTGGCGACGTTTTTCGTCAAAGGCGGTATTCCCTTTCGTCAAAGGCGTCCAACACGAAACACCGTAGTAAGTACAACGGGCGAGAACTTGGCGCGAATTCATACAAAAAATCTTACAATATTGATGAGTTGGTAATATTTGAAGTTTAGAGTTTTGATACTTTAGATTGATAACTGTCATACCACGAAGCTTATAACTCGCCCCCCTCGACACACGATGTCGATTTGTTGACCCACCTCTACCCCCTTAAAGTGTGACGTAATGTATGGAGGGTCCTTTAAAATTAATACCCACATATTGGAACTGGTCCCCTCTCTTACTTTTAAGTTTATCTCAATCTGTACCAATATGAAATATTACTAAATTTATTAAATTTCGAGCTTTACTGATTTTTAAATATACGACTTAATTTTCGGAATGTATGCATTATTTTAGCATTTATCACTTCCAAGTTTTCACAGCAACACATGTATTCTTCTAATACAATTCTGCCTGACACTATCCTGGTATAAAAAAAATATATAATAACCCAAAAATCGCATGGAACCGCGATATAAAAAAAAACATATACTAACTAACATAGCTTACAGTTAGCAAACAACAAAGTGTTACAACACACTTTTCACGCTGACGAAAATTTCATTCGAAAATTTCACTTTCTAATACCACACACACACAAATTAATACTGACTTTTTTGTACTACAATTTCGCAAATTTTAACACGATCAGGAAAACAAATTCTAAAAAAATAAATTACAGAAATACTTAGATAACATAAGAGGTAGATGTTAAGATGCAGTATATGAAAATTATATCACAATAATAATAAGTCTATAATTGTCAGATATTTATATGAGCGAGATTATATCTAAGGAGAAAAATGGATGAAACATCTAACACTAAAATATTTAGAAAAAAACTCATCTAGAAAAACAACATCGTTGCAACATTTAATTATTACGTATGATGATGGCTTTAATTGCTACATCAGACTGCTACTTTAAAGTTTATCTTATAAATTCAAATTCGATTCAAAAAGTTTTTATTCAATATAAGACGTTTACACACACTTATTGAAAGTCAAAATGAATTGATTACGTTCATTTCGATTGGGAGTAAAAAACATTAAACTGATTCATTGAGATACAGTTTTTTTTTTATATTTTATGACATATGAAATCATTTTTCATTTGTGAGTTGGACCCAAACTTATAAAGGGAATTAATTGGATACATAATGTTAATCAAGTAGTGAGAAATAAAGCGTCACATTTTTTGAATAATTTACAGGTATTTTTTGACTAAAATACTAAACAAGTACCCTTGAAGAGTTTTTACAGTGAACTATGGCGCGAGTAGGTACTTCTTGTATTTTTCGCTGTCATCTCGCTCCGGAAAAGGCGTTAATTTAGATTAACTTTTATCTATTCCCTTTATATCAAGGGTTAGATCGTTCACCCACTTATCTCTAATAAATACTTCTTATAAACACAACAAATTTTTGTCGTTTTATTAATGAATTGTACAATTATACTTATAGATTAAATAGGAATTCACCATTATATGTAACAGGAACACACCTGGACACAATAAAATCCAAAATAGTCATCATAAAATAACAGTTCTCAGTCATAACATTATTTGTAACATATTCAATCATAAAAGATTATGGATTTTAGTATGACTATATAATAAATTAACATTGAGATCCTATTCGTAGACTTCAAGAGAGGAATCATTAATTATTTTATAAATATTTCAGATCAATTATGTAATATGTAATTAATGATAAAATTATACTACTCATTACATCTGCAGCATTTTTTATTTTTTTCATTGTACCGAATATAATTACGCCATTTTATATTTTCACTATTTTGTTTTAATTTTTCTTTTATTAAAAGCCTCTCCAGTAATCAAATGGTCAGTGATGTACTACTCATCAATTATTTCTTATTTGTTTGTGCATTTTCTCCATTTGACGCTAGAAGCGCTGACAGAGTGGCGTGTGTAGCGCTTAATGTGCTAGAAGTGGGGCTAGCCACATTGCAAACAACAGCTGCAACGGGTACACTCGACAGAGCTCCACTACCAGAACTAACTATTGTCACGTTAGGAGGCGGTCCAACTCCGCTTGCGAAACCCGTCGACAGAACTTTTTGCGTATTTTGCATCATAAAAGACTTCGCAGTACCCGCACTGCCTAAAGTCAGTACTTTTTTCAACATAACAGAGGAGTTGCATGCATTATCGATCATGTCTTTAGTTGTCGATATAGTGTCGAAATCGTTCGCGCTGGTTGACACAACTGAGCTGATCTTAGATGTAGTGGTATGGAAAACTGGTCTGATAGCTGTTACACTGTAAGATATCCCTGAGGTAGTCGGCGCCAAGTTGCTGCGATTAATGACGTTTCGGGAAACTATGGCATTATGTAATATGTTGCCTGTGGGAAACGATTTTGAAGTGACGTTGACGTACTGCGCTGTGGTGCCGATTATCGCAGCCGTAGTGGTCCGAGGCCCGAATCCAATGATGCTGGCAGTGCCTTGTGACATAACAGTACTGAATGTTCCAGTCTTTGTGTTGATAGGTATGCTGTAATTTAAATAAAGAAAAATATTATGAATCTAACAATAAATATATATTATGTATTGGATATATTAAAAACATTACATATAGTGTTCAATGCATATCGATACCTCAGGGTTCATTTAGTATAAGGGACAAAAGACGAATTTTCAGAAGAAAAGAAAAATAAATTTAATACATTTATGATTATTATGTTCTTATTCCTTTAATGATGTTGTCTAGGGATAATATACTCAAATTTTGCTGTTGTTAAATAACAAATTATTAAAGATTTTTGGGCATATAGGCATGCCTTTATGTATAAAAGTTTTTAAATTTTGTCCCATAAGTCCAAAGAAAATGGTACCCGTACATCAATATATATAGGTTCCATTTTCCATAGGTGTGACATACCTCTAATTGCTAACCTGAAGAAATAAAAGGTTGGTGTGTGAGTTTATAAAAATGTTATGACATAGGTATAACATTCAAACCTTAATAAAAAATATGTGAAATATAATAAAAAAAAAGTCCAAAAGGTTGTTTAATCAATGAGATGTGATTTCTGTTAAAATTGTCATCAAGTTGTTTAACATTATCATAAACAAAATCTGTAATGTAATATGTAAATAGATATTGATGTTCGTTTAGCTAACTTCACATGATTGCGATTATTAACTTTTCGTTGTTTATAAATTTTTTTTTCTAAAACAGTAAATGAGCGGTATTAAAATATTTAAAACTTTTTCGTTATCTAGACTAATGTTCTTTTTCCTTTCGTTTTGATGAAATACATGTTTACAAAATAATTTAATATTGATATGGTGTAGGGATACTTCTGTCAATAAATAGTCTTTGTTCACGAATTCCAGATGTGGCAGTATTTTATAATCTCATATAGTAACCACAGTTGACAATAACATGAACGTGTTCGCGACAGCGAGCGTTAAATGCTTGAGTACTGTGTTCGAACGTACAGTAAATAGAACCAGCTAGCTACAGTATAATGTCGTCCACCGAGCTAACCTGACCGCTCCGAAGCGTACAAACGAGATATCAAAAGGTTGGTAGAAGCTGTTGAAGTCAAACTATTTGAAAACCTATAAGAAGATGAAGTATAGCCTTCAGATACATTATCTGTTTAGAGGCAGCTCAATAGATAGATCTTAAAAGCATGGCGTTGTGACAAATCTCACTAATAGGGAGGGAGTTTGTGTTCATTCTTATATCGACATTTCTAATCTTTACAACTACAAAAAATATTCACTCCTCTTTTTCAATTCAATATTAAACCCCGTTTTCAGAAATCTCACACAAGATTCGGTGAGATATAAACAAATGTAATTTTTAAAAAGTCTCATGTAATGGCTGACCTCATAACCATTAATGACATGTCATGTACTTACTGAAGATTGACAATAGACAATAGCATATTAAAATTATTTTTGTCAGGTAATAGTTGACAATTGGTTATTTATGTTACAATGTGATGAAATATTTATCCAAATCTTCAAAATTTAAAACTTTTTTAATATCTGATTTAACCTTTTGATTTGTCATAAATCAATATCAATTGTCTCTGTCAATTAAATGGCTCGTGACTTTCACTCTGACCAAATATGGTTAATGAGTAGTGAATAGGTTAACCTATTAACTTGGCATTAATCATTATCAATCAATTGTCTCTGTCGATCAAATTGTTCGTGACCTTGATCTTGACCTTGATGATCTAACCCAAATGGGTTAATATGTAGTACCTGGGTTAATAATGTTTTAAAAATGCTATTTCTAGAAGTGTTCTTTTTTTGTAATAATTTTTGTCTTCAACTTCATACTATTCCTTCATTTATATATGCTTGGCATCGTACCATTACAATTTATGTGTAACGGATACCCAAATATGTAATATATAACGAATACTAACCCGCGTATCATCTGCGTCGTGGAACGCGGCATACCCTGTATCGTAACAGTGGCTTGAGGCAGATGGTGTAAAGTACGATTGCCGTGTTGAACGGCGGCACTCGTGTAGTAGTGCACGGTACTGCCGGTGATGCGACTTGGTGCTGCGAGGTGGGCCACAGGCACGCTGTGCACCATACCACTGGTCGTCGATGCGACTGTTATGCATTTTGTTGTCTGACTATCTGGAAACTATAGGAGCAACATGTTTAAAAAAAGAACCACTGTATGTATAATACACACTAAGGGGTTTTTTTTATTATTATTAATAGAAGAGTGAAACCATTAATTTTGAAAATAATTGCAAAGAAGTTTTAGCCAGCAAAGTAGGTTTATATTGTAACATGGTAACTGTGTTAACAAACACAACAGACAACCGTTATTATACTAAATGCAGATAAAGATGAAACAGCCACTTTCTTTTCTTTGCAATGCTTATTCAAAATATCTAACTGCTTGTTAGTTTTATGCTAGGTTGGTATATTTACTCTAGGACTCCTTTTTTACTGAAAATGACTTATATTAAAAAAAATTGTATTTGATTTTTATATTTTGCTAGTAAACTTACATTATTAGTATTCAATGTTGTACCAAGATCAAACTCATCTCCAACCAATGTTATTGTGTCTGGATTTGCTCCTGTCAACTTTTCTATCGTTTTTCTGGCATCAGCGTCACTTTCAATATTTCCCAAGTTTCTGCTGAGGAACTCAATGTCGGCCTCAAGCAAACCATCCACAAGCTGTGACTGGTCATCATCAGACTGTTTACAAACAGAAAATGTATCATCAGCTTCAAGTTTAATATCTTCCACTTTAATTCCATCAACACTAATATCATCAATATTTTCTACTTTGATGTCAACATCTAAGTCTTCCACTTTAATACCATCTACTTTAATCTCATCAATGTCACTCTCCTTCATGCCTTCGACTTTAATGTCATCTATGTCCTCAACTTTTATACCATCCACTTTGATATCAGCAAAATCTGCATCTTCTTTATCAACTGTCATGTCAGTAATTTCAGGGTAACCTTGTTTCAGGGTATCTTTGTTTACATTTACAATTACATGGTTTGACATATCAATTTGTTGGTTTTTATTCAATCCATTATCCACCCTATCCCCGTATTCGGAATCCATCTTCACATTTTCCAATTTGATCTTATCTTCATCACACATGCTGGTAGATGGTTGTGGGCTGTTTGGGGAACTAATTTCTCCACTGGTTGCTCTCCTTATGACAAATGCTTTGATTTTACGAAGCATAAAAGGTGGTACTTTAAACCCAATCAATTCACCAAGCATTGGAAGAGAGTTATGACGATAAGGTTCAGTCGCTGCTAGCTCTTCTATGTCTTCAAGTACCTACAAGATTATATGATTGTTAAGATATTTTTTTACAATTTTAATGTCAATATTTATTGTTATTTTTTACCATTATATAGGTTTTCCCTCCAACAGCATTCACTAAATTGTGACTGGCAATCCATTCCTTATCCGCACTGTCAGCAGGATATTTTAATAATCCAGCATGTTTTGTATACAATCTACCACGAGAGTTGCCTAAACCTAGAACCTGGAAACAATTTAATAGTTACTAAAAGTACATAATTGTATTAGTATCATAACACATGATAACACTACATGTCTTAAAAGATGTAACCTTATGGGCATGAGATCCCATGATGAACAATGTATCTTGTGTCAATCTATCTGGATTCCACTTTTCAGGATCTCGTACACATGAAGTTGGCACTGGTGAGCCTGATGCATTATCTGAGTTTTCTTCTTGCTTAATACGTTTTTTTTTAATTCCATAGCCATTGTCTGAATCTGTGTCGGATTCTTTTCTTTTGTTATTTGATGGACTCTGTAACTAATGAAGAAAAATATATTTAACATTAAGGTTTTTATACTAAAAAAGCTCAGGACATGGACCTAATACTTCTTTTGTATGGTCCATGGTCCATAATATTTCAGAATAGTTTTTCAGTGAATAAAATTGATGTAAATAAGGAACTTTTGCTGTAATAGGAAATCATTAATAACACAAAAGTTTTAAGGATATGCCGGTAAACATTTTAAAAATACTATCTAACCTTTAACTAATTCACATCAAGAAAGCTAATAACAACATTGCACCACTAACTACATTTCAAATCGGTTAACATGTATACAACATACATTCTGCTGTCTTGCAAATCTTGAGTCAGCCCCATTGCTAGATTCTGAATCACTGTTTTCACACGGAGAAGGTGATGCACGAGGAGGAGTCGCATATAAAAGACGGGTTGCATCCAACATCGCACGACAAACTGCTCTAACCTATTCAAAAATATACAATGCAAAATATGAAAATGAACTTTGTTAGTCGAAAAAGAAAGGGAACAGATATAGCATTCCATCATTTTTTTACATTAAGCTGTAAGAAAATAAAATTACACTAATAGTTATGGGTATGAATAAATGTCTAAAATATTTTGTTTTGCAAATCTTATATCTCTTTTTCGGGAGCTTCAAGATCTCTAGACCAAAACGGATTTTAGGAATTTGACAGGCAAAGTTTTAGTTTCTTATTTTTACTATTTGGTACCAAACATTAAATAATAATTACTTCAGTCAGTCATTCTGACTTCAGTCAGTCATTCTGACTTCAGTCAGTCATTCTGACGTCAGTCAGTCATTCTGACGTCAGGGCGTCTGTACCACCATACACTAGTTCGTCTCATACATTCTCTTTCAATTTTTTTTCAAATTAACATAAGAACATTTATGGCTAATATCAAGCTAACCTGATAGCTGATTTGGGCTATATAAATAGTTGTCAATGTTTAGTAATCATCTCTACATTCTTTGCGTCACTCTTTTTAATATTCAATTCAATATAGTTTACCAAATAAATAAATAAAAAACAATGAATTTGAATTCAGCTAGGCAAATCAATATGGCACTATTTCCTGAACTTGGTAGAGGTCGACCACTGCACGCCCAAAGGAAACGAGTTTTGCGTAATTTGTACAAATATTTCCGAGATGTATGTGATAAAGACTCAAATTGTTTATCAACACCAAGACAATTGGTCATAGAAGCATCTGGTCTATCTAGAAAACTGGGTAACAAAACTTCAAAATAAATAAAAGAATGCACTTAAATCAAAATTTAAAAAACCCATAAAAAAACCTGACCGAAAATCATGCATTACAGTAGACAAATTCAGTAAAAAGTGGTAATAAGGAGAGTAATTCATAATTTGCATGTCATCAATAAAAAGATGTTAAGACTTGTCCTTGAAAAACTTATACTATACATTGAGAAAAAACTTTTCTTCATCGGGGTTCAAATGGCAGAAAACGGAAGACAACAGAAGGCTCCCCTGATGGAAAAACCTGAGATTTGTTATGTACGTATGATTTTTTTAAGCAAAATTAACGAATACCGTGCATACAAGGGCGGCCGATCATATTCACTGATGAGACACATAGATACATCACACACATAGATAGATACACGGATTTGTTGCCAAAAAAATGTTTCAATAAACATGTGAAAAAATGAGTACAATAACTCAGGAAGAGTGGGAAAATGTTTGCTTACATATGACGGAGGAGGAGCCCAAGTATCAATGTAATGAATTACAAATACATGCAATATTGGAGAGTTTTACTGTGTTCCCTCAGAAGTTAGTAACAGTACAATTGGTTCTGCACAGTCCACTGATGAAAATAAGGATGGTGAAATGGCAAGTGATCAAGGGCAAAAAAATGTTGTGAAAAAATGACTAGTAGTTAATAAGTTCCGAATTTTATTTATTATATAATTTAATATACACTTTAACTGTACACAACTACATGCAAGATGGGCTTTACTAAAATTCTTACCTATTCTAGATCTCTGCGAAGAGATACACTAGTTGAAATTTTTACAACTAAGCGAAACAAATATGATCCAGACATCCTGACATCAGAATGACTGACCATCGCGTCTGTAACTTTTTTGTTTGTAGGAACATACTAATTATTTAATGTTAGGTACCTAATTAGAGCAATTAGATACTAAAACTTTGAACATTTGAACTTCTAAAATCCATTTTGGTCCAGACATCGTGAAACTCACTTATTCTACATGGTCATATTTCAGAACAGTTTCTCAGTGGTTAAATTACATTTTAAACAAAATGTTTATTATTACTCCATAGCGATTTTTTTAAATTATAATTAATACTAAATGAATTACCTGATCTTCACTGACCGATTCTTCACCCAAATTGAGTCTTATGTTATTTACAGCAGGTACAAAAAATTTCTGTAACAAAAGTAATAATGGGAAGGGAATTTACTGAATAGTTTGACACAAAACTTAATTGTATAGCCATAATAACTTTGCAGCATGTACTTAGATGTCTAAAATTAATAATTTTATTCAAGTTCTTTAACTACAAAAACTAAACGTGACGCAGAAATTAAGTCTTAATACTTGATTATGACATAATTTTAGTGACATATTGAGTGTTACACTGAGTTTCTTCAAAATGGCTTATGTATTAGCATCATAGCTTCTGATGACTTTTTGAAGAAACTCAATAATATCCATAATGACCAAACAATATTGCCTTTTTGTTATTTTTGAATAAAAATAGTTTCACATGTTTTAGGTTAAGTAATAATTAAACTCAAAACTGGCAATATTGCTTTCATGCAGAAAACGCCATGATTAAGACGAAGTAAACTGTTACCCTAAACAATTTAAACAAATTTATTAATTTTAGACTGCTGTGCGTTAGGGAGCGTTCAAGTATTACGTAACGCAATTTGGGGGCGAGGAGGGGTTTCGTGAAACGTTACGGTGCGTTACAAGGGCGGGAGGGGGGTATTTAAACAACGCGTTACGTAACATTTTTTGTTATTTTAATAAAAAAAACTAAGGAATCAGAATCTTCCAAATTGGCAACCCTTTTCGTTTATGTTTCGGGGATTTCCATGACATGGTACATTATTTTTATTTTATTATTGATGTCAGTATTCATTAGAATTTATACAAAAGCACATGGCTGTTGTCAGTTTTGTTAAGTGAGTAAATACCGTACCTAATGTCTTCGAAAGCAGGAGACTTGTATCATCAGTTTGTAGAACATATAAACGATGTTATACAAAAGTTCAAGGTGAAGGCCACGAAGAAGAAAGTAACAATGCTTAGTTATTTTACACAGGTAAGTATTCTGCTAAAATGTATATTAATTACATATATACATACAAAAAAACTGGTCATAAATATTACACATTTATTTTCTTAAAGTGGCTCTCTAGTAGAGGTTGGCCGTCAACTTCTTAAGCTCCTCCCTGTACATCTCCAAGCGAAACTATCGTTCAGCTTTGGCGATACCGGTCCACTCCCTTATATTTCGGAGCCATGACTTTTTACGTCCTCCAGCTCGTCTTTTGCCTTCGATTTTGCCCATCATAATAAGTTGAAACAACTGATACCTGTCATGTTGTAACACGTAACCCAAATATTCTACCTTGCGCTTTTTAACGGTTTGCAGGAGGTGTTTTTTAGCCACTTGCGGTTCCGGTAGCTCAACCAGAAGTGCCAGTTTCCTAGTGAGCCAAATGAATATAAAAACGTATAACGTTCTTTATTTCAGCTTGTTAATTTATTTAATTAATTTTAGCTACCTATGAAAAAGGTTTATCCGACTTTCAGAACGGTTTTCACACTAACCTGCTATACAGGGTTAATTTTAAATCCTATCACTGAAAGCAACAACATTTGTTATACGACTTTTGTTTAAACTGGATGTTGTTCGTAACCGTTATATTAAAGATTTAAAATTTGAATCCAACTCTTAATTTTCATTACTGATCTGTCATATTTTGCTAATTTAGGTTTGACTAATTTAGGTCTGCTCTCCGATCACCAGTAATGAAAGAGACTGAGTGGCTGGCAAACCCGTGGACAGAGGAGCAGTAATTGCAACTGAATCCTGTTTTTGCGTACATACACTTATTTGATTTATGCCTAAATAAAAACATAAAATACTCTCCTTTTGTATAATACTACTGCAAACGCAATTATTACAATAACAAAAGTATTATACTTTATGACTTTACACTTTAATTGTCACTTAAATGTTACGTAACGTTTAGGTAGGGGAGGGAGGGTACAGCAAAACGTTACAGTGCGTTACATGGGGGGGAGGGAGGGTCTAAAATCTTCAAAAACTGTGTTACGTAATACTTGAACGCTCCCTTATAGAGTTAGTGTGACCATAGTTAAATATGTACATAACACAAGTAAACAACTGTATAGCATCCTCTTAGTAACTTAAGAATATATCTCATTTAATTTTTTGGTGTATGTATGCATATTTAAAAAATTATGGTTTATTTAGTAACAAAGACACACACCTGTAAGGCAACCATAAGTTTTATGTTTAGTTATACTACTAACATTGTGTTATACCCGCCTTTATTACTAAATAAATTATAAATTAAGTAAGATGCACACTTATCCCAAAATCTTAAGAAAATTAGATTTTTGTGTTAATAAAGCAACAATTTATTTGACAAAGAGAGTGTAGCATGTCCGTTATTTAAAAAATTGTATAAGTAGATATTACTTATTATTCAAATTATTCAGATGTAAATTAATTACATGGAAATATGACATTCTTTCTAAAAATAAAGCATAAGTACTGACCTCCAAGTACTTTTTAATAACTTGATCAATTTCTCTAGTGACAGCTGATTGTATAGTTTGACGTAACATGTCCAATGATTTGTTAGCACTCGCCCTGAACTCTGCGATGGGCCTGGAATGAGGCTGTACAGGCCCTGGCAGGCTGAATCGACGGTGCATAGCCGCCAATGTATTAATAGCAATTTGGCGTGTTATAGGTTGTTTCTGTAAATTAAATGTTTTAAGTTGAAGTTTACAAAGGATAAGTTGAACCAAATACTACACACAAGAGTAATGCTCAACATAAGTATAGTTTGCCTCAAACTTTATGGCGGATCGGAATACAACGCTATAAGCGTGCTTCAGCAGCTACAGTCTTATACCCCTCGTTCCACTGCATCCCCCTACACCTAAAACTGGTTACTGCGACGCGACTTGTGCCTATGTTCACTTACGCCATAAAGTTTGATTGGAACTGTACTTTAAAATTAATGTATACAATTTTTTAAGCCTTTTTTTTCCTAAGCTGAATTATATGTGTATAAGTTACAAATTGTTTAGAACTTAGATAACATAATAATCAAAATAAAATAACATAATAATCAAAATAAACTAACATAATAATAAAAATCAAAACAACTATATACTCACTGCCTGCATATTAGATACTACCGACACACGATTAATTAATGGCTTCACTGATTGTTGAACATTCCATGATGCATGCGACGAATCTTCTAAAGATGAATTCTGTTGAATAGAATCTAAGGCGTTCTTTTTAACTACCATTTCGAATCAAACGTAAAATACTAATAACATGTAACCTGTGACACACCATTCCATATTTCGTAAGTTCAACAAATAAAAAACATAATTTTAGCTATTATTACATTTTTGTAGGAAATTGACCTAATTTTTCACTAATTCGCTGGTAAACAAACACCAAAAAACACTAACAGTACAGAAGCAAGAAAAAAGGCGAGATCAGAGAAACAATTGAAAGAAATGCAAATGTGATTGATAGTTGATGGTGATTATTGATTCGATACTTGTCTGTTCTAGCTAGTATCGATACTTTACCATTGAATACTACTATTTTCGGCATCGTATTATTTCATTCGATACTGAGTAAAGTATCGAAAGTAAATACAAGTATCGAGTAAAGATTACTCACAACCGGTCGACGCTAAGGGCCGACGTGAAAATTAATTTAAAAAAAAAATAAAAACCGACTTCAAAAACATAAACTAAAAAGTTAAAAATAAAATTTTCACTTTAAAGAAAAGAGCATTAACAGGCGGCATATAGTTAATGAAGTCGGTGCCTACTCACTCAGACACTTTTTTTTTACAGTAACGATATTAGTAAAAACGATTTTTGATATGCCGTTGTTCTACCATTTCCCATAGTGCGTCGCCGGCATGGCACAGCACTGTTGTTAGATTTTCCACTCAGCCCGGCACAACATCACTCCCTCCTACCCGCCACGCGTACACACACACAGACGGCTACAGTACGTACACAACAAATACGCAGGTTCGTGGCTGGTATCTAGCGGGTAGAGAAGCTTGTTGTCGCCATCACCAGCCCCGGTGGCGGCTATACAGCTGGGACTCATCGCCGTACCATCGCCGTGCCGTTGCCGTGCCTGCAAATGGAAAAACGCCCAATGATTTGGTCAATAAGACGCCAATCATAGCACAGCTCCAGCGTGAGCAGATAGAGTACATTATTACTTTTTTGATAGTTTGAAGCCTTTTACATAACTTTATTGGCCAGAAAAAAATATTTTTACTTTTTCTTACAATTTACAATTTGGTCAACATTTTTAATCGTTTTTAATTAAACGATGCTGACAACCGTACATCTTTAAAATGTCAGTTTTAAAGAACTTTGTGAAACATACTTACCATAACCTACCTAACAAATCCAAGTTTATGATTGTGGGGTCAGTTAGGCAATTCGCTGGTGTTACTTCGTGTGATCCAAGAATCTGTATACTTTCTGAACCTATTGAACTTGTGCAGGAGGCGCGAAACCTTGGTGTATTGATGGATAATAAACTGCGTTTTAAAGGTCACGTGGCCGAGGTTCTGCGGGCTTGCTTTTTTCGATTAAGGTTATTGTATAAGATTCACAATTACCTAAGCACTGACCTTCGAGTTAGGCTGTGTGATTCCTTAATATTGTCTAAAGTTGGTTACGGGGACATTGTCTACGGACCTTGTCTTCTTGGTAGAACGAGAAAGGTGGTCCAGCGCATTCAGAATGTCTGTGTGCGTTTCTGTTTTGGGATTCCTCGCCGCTCACACGTCACACCCTTTATAAATAGAGCAAAATGGCTCAGAATTGATGCTCGCCAAGAACTTCATTACTCGGTGCTACTCTTTAACGTCGTTAAAAATAAACGTCCTAGGTATTTGTTCGAAAAAATGATTTGGAAAACAAGTCGATTTTCTCTTAGAGCCTCATCGCGTCTTTTGATGATGCCGAGACATGGATCAGCAGCGTTTCGGGGTAGCTTTAGATACATGGCAACTAGACGCTGGAACAACCTGCCCCCTCCTCTTAGAGACAATTTGTCAGTATGTACCTTTAAAAACAAACTTAAGGGGCTTTTACTCAAATCCCAGCTCTCGTTGCCGTGATACGGGGTTGCTAATAGTGGTGCAGTCTCCATTTGTGGAGATATGAATGTCAGGGTGTGCGTGGCGTGGGTTGCGACATTGCTGTTTCGGTGGTGGGAGTGTTCAAATCAAATCAAAAATCAAATCAAAATATCTTTATTTTCCTAGTTATGTAACATAATCTTGAAATACGTCACAAGAATTAATTTTATTACTTTGTGGAAAAACGTCACCAGAAGTTCCTCTCAGAAGAATTCGCAGGAAACTGAGGGACGCTCTTTTTTTTAAAAACATAATAAAAAATAAAAAAATTTAACAATAAGTGCTTAAAGAATAATATTATTGAAACAAACTGATAGGCGAGCGGCTTACACCCATGGATTTTTATCATCTAAGTAGTCTGATACTTTATAATAAGCTTTTGCATAAAGCTTTCGTTTTATTGTAGTTTTAAACTTGTTAAGGGGTAGATCTCGAATGTTAGCTGGGATTTTATTGTAAAAGCGTATACATTGCCCTTTAAAAGATTTTGTGATTTTATTGAGGCGGCTAACATGATTAGCAAGTTTATCTTTGTCATTATATTAATAAATTTCGGTGTATTGAGCGCGGATGGACGTACGTGCGCTGCGGGGTGGAATTCTAGAGCACAACTGAAAATCAGCGCTGCGACGTGAGTCGCAGTATTGGGCTGAGTTGTGGTCCCATTCGTAGGTGCAAAACAGACCTGTACAAAGTATATATATATATGTGTGTGTTTTTAAGCTATTGCATAGCTTCTACTATCGCGGGCCTTTGAGCGCGGGGAGCGAATCGAGAAATTCCGTAACGAAAAAACCTCAAGCTCATAATCAGTGCAAGAAAATAGGAGTGCATAAATCGTAAAGAGTGATTACGTCACTTCGTGCTCGGTGCGTGTGCATACGCCTTTCGCCGCCTCGTCGTCGTGTGCGTCTCCTACTTCCGTGAGTGTGCTTCGACCGAACTACCTCTAATTTATACGATCCTGGTACTGCGTTTATAATACCACTACGCACGGAATCGCGCCATTGTCGCGCTGGACCACAGACAAAATTGTCTGTGACTGGGACCCACATAATTTATTAATATAATCTTCACGTGCTTGTTGTTCTCCTAGTACAAGGTGGCAATATGAATAAGTCTTTGTCCGAATCAAACTTGAACGACTCGATTATGCTTGAACCAAATATTACCCCACCAAACTCTGTCTTCGGTTCGTGCGAAAAAGAAAAAAGAACACGACAGTCCCTCTCATTTATCGCAGCCTAGCACTAGTACTGGTAACAATGAGTTATCCGCATTTAAGGAAGAAATACGTGGGATAAGTAAGAAGCATCGTTACTTGCTGCCCAACGACAAGAATTTAATAAAAAAAAAGACGTGTGGCACTCGAGGACTGCCGCGGTATTTTATTACTTTCTATTTAGTAAGTTAGTACTTTTGAAATAGTTTAAATGAGTATTAAATGACCAGGAGGAGAGACACTTAGTGTTTTGATTAATTACAACTTTATACCTCAAGCCATTCCTGAGTTCCTGGTTTTTGATGTACAGATAGGCAACGAAAATCTTTTATGGTTCCGATTTTTAAGCTATATTGCATAGCTTCAGGGCTTGAGCGCGGGGACCGAAACGAGAAATTCCGTAACAAAAAAAAACCTCACGCTCATAATCAGTGCAAGAAAATAGGAGTGCATAAATCGTTAAGAGTGATTACGTCACTTCGTGCTCAGTGCGTGTGCATACGCCTATCGCCGCCTCGTCGTCGGGTGCGTCTCCTACTTCAGTGAGTGTGCTTCTGTTGCATTTGTGTACTTAGGGTATTAAACAACCCGATTGATTAGCACACTAGCCGACTGATCACTGCACGTCGACCGAACTACCTCTAATTTATGCGATCCTGGTACTGCGCTTATTTTTAGTTTATTTATAATGCCTTTTTTTGAAATGGTTTTAATACTGAGCTAGTTTGAATTGGCATTAAATGACCAGAAGGACAGAGACTTAGTGTTTTGATTAATTACAACTTTATACCTCAAGCCATTCCTGAGTTTCTGGTTTTTGATGCACAGATAGTTCGACAACAAAATCAACCTTTTAGGGCTGCGTTTTTTTTCATTTTGAAGTACAGTAATCGTAACAAAATAAGTTATTTAGAAAAGCCTAGTTTTACGTATTTAGTTAAGCTGAAAGCCTTTTTTTATGCTAGTTTGAATTGGTATTAAATGACCAGGAGGACAGACATATAAATGTCTGTCCTCTTGGTGATTAATTAGAACTTTATACCTCAAGCCATTCCTGAGTTCCTGGTTTTTGATGCACAGATAGTTAGACAACGAAAATCTTTAAGGGTTCGTTTTTTTAAATATTTTGATTGAAGTACAAGAATCCGTAATAAAAATAAGTAAATTTAGAAAAAGCCTATTTTTTTTAGTTAGTTATTTATAATGCCCTTTTTTGAAAGTGTTTTATAAATGACCAGGAGAACAGGCATTTAGTGTTTTGATTTATTAGAACTTTATACCTCAAGCCATTCCTGAGTTCCTGGTTTTTGATGTAGTCGGACAACGAGAAATGTCTTTGGGGTTCAGTTTTTTTTTTTTTAAATTTGAAGTAACAAAGTAGTGTTTTGATTAATTACAACTTTATACCTCAAGCCATTCCTAAGTTTCTAGTTTTTTATGCACAGATAGTTCGACAACGAAATCAACCTTTTAGGTTTTTTTTTTTATTTTGAAGTACAGAATCGTAATAACATAAGTTATTTAGAAAAGCCTAGTTAAGTTTTTAGTTAAGCTGAAAGCCATTTTTTATGGTAGTTTGAATTGGTATTAAATAGCCAGGATTAATTAGAACTTCATACCTCAAGCCATTCCTGAGTTCCTGGTTTTTGACGTAAAGATAGTTAGAACGAAAATCTAGGTTCCGTTTTTTTAAATATTTTGAATGAATCGTACGTAATAAAAATAAAATTTAGAAAAAGCCTTATAATTAAATGCCTTTTTTTGAAATGGTTTTAATAGTAGAGCTAGTTTGAATTGGCATTAATTGAACAGGAGAACAGACATTTAGTGTTTTGAGTTATTAGAACTTTATATCTCAAGCCATTCCTGAGTTCCTGGTTTTTTATTTAGTCGGAGAACGAAAATTGGTCGGACAACGAATGTCTTTGGTTCCGTTTTTAAGCTATTGCATAGCTTCTATCGCGGGCTTTTGAGCGCGGGGAGCGAATCGAGAAATTCCGTAACTAAAAAAACCTCCACGCTCATAATCAGTGCAAGAAAATAGGAATGCATAAATCGTTAAGAGTGATTACGTCACTTCGTGCTCGGTGCGTGTGCAAACGCCTATCGCCGCCTCGTCGTCGTGTGCGTCTCCTACTTCCGTGAGTGTGCTTCAACCGAACTACCTCTAATTTTTAAGCTATTGCATAGCTTCTATCGCGGGCCTTTGAGCGCAGGGAGCGAATCGAAAAATTCCGTAACGAAAAAACCTCACGCTCATAATCAGTGTAAGAAAATAGGAGTGCATAAATCGTTAAGAGTGATTACGTCACTTCATGCACGTCGACCGAACTACCTCTAATTTATGCGATCCTGGTACTTACTGCGCTTATAATACCACTACGCACGGAATCGCGCCATTGTCGCGCTGGACCACAGACAAAATTGTCTGTGACTGGGACCCACATAATTTATTAACGTCAAATAATATACTTTTTTTATTATTGAGCTAGTTTGCATTGGTATTAGATGACCAGGAGGACAGACATTTATTGTTTAGATTAATTAGAACTTTATACTTTAAGCCATTCCTGAGTTCCTGGTTTTTGATGTACAGATAGACAACGAAAATCTTTTAAGGGTTCCGTTTTTTTTTTTTCATTTTGAAGTACAGAATCGTACGTAACAAAATAGGTTATTTAGTAAGCCTAGTTAATGAGCTTAAAGCCATTTTTTATGCTAGTTTGGATTGGTATTAAATTACCAGGAGGACAGACATGTAAATGTCTATTGAGGTTAATTAGAACTTTATACTTCAAGCCATTCCTGAGTTCCTGGTTTTTGATGTACAGATAGTTAGACAACGAAAATCTTTTAGGCCGTTTTTTTTAATATTTTTTGAATGAAGTACGAATCAAAATATAATTTAGTATTTTTTTAGTTAATAATTCCTTTTTTTTATACTAGCTAGTTTGAATTGGCATTAAATGACTAGGAGGACAGACATTTAGTGTTTTGATTTATTAGAACTTTATACCTCAAGCCATTCCTGAGTTCCTGGTTTTTTATTTAGTAGGACAACGAAAATTGGTCGGACAACGAAATGTTTTTTAGGCTTCCGTTTTTTTTTTTAATTTAAAGTTTTAACAAAATAAGCTATTTTTAGCTAATTATTAAATGACCAGGAGGACAAACACTTAGTGTTTTGATTAATTACAACTTTATACCTCAAGCTATTCTTGAGTTTCTGGTTTTTGATGCACAGATAATTCGACAACGAAATCAACCTTTAGGGCTTTGTTTTTATTTATTATTTTTTTTTTCATTTTGAAGTACAGAATCATAACAAAATAAGTTATTTAGAAGTTAAGTTTTTAGTTAGACTTTTTTAAAAGCCTTGTTTTTATTACATTGAGCTAGTTTGAACTGGTATTAAATGACCAGGAGCACAGACACTTAGTGTTTGATTAATTAGAACTTTATGCCTCAAGCCATTCCTGAGGTCCTGGTTTTGATTCACAGATAGTCTGACAACGAAATCAAGGGCTTCATTTTTATTTATATTATTTTTAAGCTTGCATAGCTTCTATCGCGGGCCTTTGAGCGCGGGGACCAAAACGAGAAATTCCGTAACAAAAAAAACCTCACGCTCATAATCAGTGCAAGAAAATAGGAGTGCATAAATCGTTAAGAGTGATTACGTCACTTCGTGCTCGGTGCGTGTGCATACGCCTATCGCCGCCTCGTCGTCGGGTGCGTCTCCTACTTCCGTGAGTGTGCTTCTGTTGCATTTGTGTACTTAGGGTATTAAACAACCCGATTGATTAGCACACTAGCCGACTGATCACTGCACGTCGACCGAACTACCTCTAATTTATGCGATCCTGGTACTGCGCTTTTTTTTAGTTTATTTATAATGCCTTTTTTTGAAATGGTTTTTAATACTGAGCTAGTTTGAATTGGCATTAAATGACCAGGAGGACAGAGATTGATTAATTACAATTTTATACCTCAAGCCATTCCTGAGTTTCTGGTTTTTGATGCACAGATAGTTCAACAACGAAATCAACCTTTTAGAACTGCGTTTTTTTTTTTTCATTTTGAAGTACAGAATCGTAACAAAATAAGTTATTTAGAAAAGCCTAGTTTTACGTTTTTAGTTAAGCTGAAAGCCTTTTTTTATGCTAGTTTGAATTGGTATTAAATGACCAGGAGGACAGACATATAAATGTCTGTCCTCTTGGTGATTAATTAGAACTTTACACCTCAAGCCATTCCTGAGTTCCTGGTTTTTGATGCACAGATAGTTAGACAACGAAAATCTAAGGGTTCGTTTTTTTAAATATTTTGAATGAAGTACGAATCCGTAATAAAAATAAGTAAATTTAGAAAAAGCCTATTTTTTTTAGTTAGTATTTATAATGCCCTTTTTTTGAAATTGTTTTATAAATGACCAGGAGGGCAGGCATTTAGTGTTTTGATTTATTAGAACTTTATACCTCAAGCCATTCCTGAGTTCCTGGTTTTTAATGTAGTCGGACAACGAGAAATGTCTTTGGGTTCAGTTTTTTTTTTTTTTAATTTGAAGTAACAAAGTAAAGTAATAATAAGCTCGACATTCTATCGCAGGCCTTTGAGCGCGGAGAGCGAATCGAGAAATTCCGTAACGAAAAAAACCTTACGCTCATAATCAGTGCAAGAAAATAGGAGTGCATAAATCGTTAAGAGTGATTACGTCACTTCATGCACGTCGACCGAACTACCTCTAATTTATGCGATCCTGGTACTTACTGCGCTTATAATACCACTACGCACGGAATTGCGCCATTGTTGCGCTGGACCACAGACAAAATTGTCTGTGACTGGGACCCACATAATTTATTAACGTCAAATAATATACTTTTTTTATTATTGAGCTAGTTTGAATTGGTATGAGATGACCAGGAGGACAGACATTTATTGTTTAGATTAATTAGAACTTTATACTTTAAGCCATTCCTGAGTTCCTGGTTTTTGATGTACAGATAGACAACGAAAATCTTTTAAGGGTTCCGTTTTTTTTTTCATTTTGAAGTACAGAATCGTACGTAACAAAATAGGTTATTTAGTAAGCCTAGTTAATAAGCTTAAAGCCATTTTTTATGCTAGTTTAAATTGGTATTAAATGACCAGGAGGACTGACATGTAAATGTCTGTTGAGGTTAATTAGAAATTTATACTTCAAGCCATTCCTGAGTTCCTGGTTTTTGATTTACAGATAGTTAGACAACGAAAATCTTTTAGGCCGTTTTTTTTAATATTTTTTGAATGAAGTACGAATCGTAAAAATATAATTTAGTATTTTTTTAGTTAATAATTCCTTTTTTTTATACTAGCTAGTTTGAATTGGCATTAAATGACTAGGAGGACAGACATTTAGTGTTTTGATTTATTAGAACTTTATACCTCAAGCCATTCCTGAGTTCCTGGTTTTTTATTTAGTAGGACAACGAAAATTGGTCGGACAACGAAATGTTTTTTAGGCTTCCGTTTTTTTTTTAATTTAAAGTTTTAACAAAATAAGCTATTTTTAGCTAATTATTAAATGACCAGGAGGACAAACACTTAGTGTTTTGATTAATTACAACTTTATACCTCAAGCTATTCTTGAGTTTCTGGTTTTTGATGCACAGATAATTCGACAACGAAATCAACCTTTAGGGCTTTGTTTTTATTTATTATTTTTTTTTTCATTTTGAAGTACAGAATCATAACAAAATAAGTTATTTAGAAGTTAAGTTTTTAGTTAGACTTTTTTAAAAGCCTTGTTTTTATTACATTGAGCTAGTTTGAACTGGTATTAAATGACCAGGAGCACAGACACTTAGTGTTTGATTAATTAGAACTTTATGCCTCAAGCCATTCCTGAGGTCCTGGTTTTGATTCACAGATAGTCTGACAACGAAATCAAGGGCTTCATTTTTATTTATATTATTTTTAAGCTTGCATAGCTTCTATCGCGGGCCTTTGAGCGCGGGGAGCAAAACGAGAAATTCCGTAACAAAAAAAACCTCACGCTCATAATCAGTGCAAGAAAATAGGAGTGCATAAATCGTTAAGAGTGATTACGTCACTTCGTGCTCGGTGCGTGTGCATACGCCTATCGCCGCCTCGTCGTCGGGTGCGTCTCCTACTTCCGTGAGTGTGCTTCTGTTGCATTTGTGTACTTAGGGTATTAAACAACCCGATTGATTAGCACACTAGCCGACTGATCACTGCACGTCGACCGAACTACCTCTAATTTATGCGATCCTGGTACTGCGCTTTTTTTTAGTTTATTTATAATGCCTTTTTTTGAAATGGTTTTAATACTGAGCTAGTTTGAATTGGCATTAAATGACCAGGAGGACAGAGATTGATTAATTACAATTTTATACCTCAAGCCATTCCTGAGTTTCTGGTTTTTGATGCACAGATAGTTCAACAACGAAATCAACCTTTTAGAACTGCGTTTTTTTTTTTTCATTTTGAAGTACAGAATCGTACGTAACAAAATAGGTTATTTAGTAAGCCTAGTTAATAAGCTTAAAGCCATTTTTTATGCTAGTTTAAATTGGTATTAAATGACCAGGAGGACTGACATGTAAATGTCTGTTGAGGTTAATTAGAACTTTATACTTCAAGCCATTCCTGAGTTCCTGGTTTTTGATTTACAGATAGTTAGACAACGAAAATCTTTTAGGCCGTTTTTTTAAATATTTTTGAATGAAGTACGAATCGTAAAAATATAATTTAGTATTTTTTTAGTTAATAATTCCTTTTTTTTATACTAGCTAGTTTGAATTGGCATTAAATGACTAGGAGGACAGACATTTAGTGTTTTGATTTATTAGAACTTTATACCTCAAGCCATTCCTGAGTTCCTGGTTTTTTATTTAGTAGGACAACGAAAATTGGTCGGACAACGAAATGTTTTTTAGGCTTCCGTTTTTTTTTTTAATTTAAAGTTTTAACAAAATAAGCTATTTTTAGCTAATTATTAAATGACCAGGAGGACAAACACTTAGTGTTTTGATTAATTACAACTTTATACCTCAAGCTATTCTTGAGTTTCTGGTTTTTGATGCACAGATAATTCGACAACGAAATCAACCTTTAGGGCTTTGTTTTTATTTATTATTTTTTTTTTCATTTTGAAGTACAGAATCATAACAAAATAAGTTATTTAGAAGTTAAGTTTTTAGTTAGACTTTTTTAAAAGCCTTGTTTTTATTACATTGAGCTAGTTTGAACTGGTATTAAATGACCAGGAGCACAGACACTTAGTGTTTGATTAATTAGAACTTTATGCCTCAAGCCATTCCTGAGGTCCTGGTTTTGATTCACAGATAGTCTGACAACGAAATCAAGGGCTTCATTTTTATTTATATTATTTTTAAGCTTGCATAGCTTCTATCGCGGGCCTTTGAGCGCGGGGACCAAAACGAGAAATTCCGTAACAAAAAAAACCTCACGCTCATAATCAGTGCAAGAAAATAGGAGTGCATAAATCGTTAAGAGTGATTACGTCACTTCGTGCTCGGTGCGTGTGCATACGCCTATCGCCGCCTCGTCGTCGGGTGCGTCTCCTACTTCCGTGAGTGTGCTTCTGTTGCATTTGTGTACTTAGGGTATTAAACAACCCGATTGATTAGCACACTAGCCGACTGATCACTGCACGTCGACCGAACTACCTCTAATTTATGCGATCCTGGTACTGCGCTTTTTTTTAGTTTATTTATAATGCCTTTTTTTGAAATGGTTTTAATACTGAGCTAGTTTGAATTGGCATTAAATGACCAGGAGGACAGAGATTGATTAATTACAATTTTATACCTCAAGCCATTCCTGAGTTTCTGGTTTTTGATGCACAGATAGTTCAACAACGAAATCAACCTTTTAGAACTGCGTTTTTTTTTTCATTTTGAAGTACAGAATCGTAACAAAATAAGTTATTTAGAAAAGCCTAGTTTTACGTTTTTAGTTAAGCTGAAAGCCTTTTTTTATGCTAGTTTGAATTGGTATTAAATGACCAGGAGGACAGACATATAAATGTCTGTCCTCTTGGTGATTAATTACAACTTTATACCTCAAGCCATTCCTGAGTTCCTGGTTTTTTATTGGTCGGACAGTGAAATGTCTTTGGTTCCGTTTTTAAGCTATTGCATAGCTTCTATCGCGGGCCTTTGAGCGCGGGGAGCGAATCGAGAAATTCCGTAACGAAAAAAACCTCACGCTCATAATCAGTGCAAGTAAATAAGAGTGCATAAATCGTTAAGAGTGATTACGTCACTTCGTGCTCGGTGCGTTTTCATACGCCTATCGCCGCCTCGTCATCGTGTGCGTCTCCTACTTCCGTGAGTGTGCTTCGACCGAACTACCTCTAGTTAATTTTTTTCTTTAAATGCGGACAACTCATTGTTACCAGTACTAGTGCTAGGCTGCGATAAATCAGAGGGACTGTCGTGTTCTTTTCTCTTTTTCGCACGAACGAAGACAGAGTTTGGTGGGGTAAAGTTAGTTCAAGCATAATCGAGTCGTTCAAGTTTGATTCGGACAAAATATATTCATATTGCCACCTTGTACTAGGAGAACAACAAGCACGTGGAGATTATAGTCAAGTAGGTCACAATGGAAATATATTATTTGACGTTAATAAATTATGTGGGTCCCAGTCACAGACAATTTTGTCTGTGGTCCAGCGCGACAATGGCGCGATTCCGTGCGTAGTGGTATTGTAAACGCAGTACCAGGATCGCATAAATTAGAGGTAGTTCGGTCGAATCACACTTACGGAAGTAGGAGACGCACACGACGACGAGGCGGCGACAGGTGTATGCACACGCACCGAGCACGAAGTGACGTAATCAGTCTTAACGATTTATGCACTCCTATTTTCTTGCACTGATTATGAGCGTGAGGTTTTTTTTGTTACGGAATTTCTCGATTCGCTCCCCGCGCTCAAAGGCCCGCGATAGAAGCTATGCAATAGCTTAGTTGTTAAGTTTTGTGTTCTTTTGGGTCTGCTGGTGTTTCCCATGAATAAATACATTTTCTTTCTTTCTAAGGTGTCGTAAAGGTTTATTTTATTTCATTTTAATTGTTTATTTAAGTAAATATCAACATATTAAAAAGAGCTAACTTATGAGTAGGTACTCATAACCAACGATACTAACAAGTCCACATGTGTAGTCGTATCGTTGAAATAGTTGATTACTTTATTACGTATCGATAAATTTATTTAATACCATAAGGTGGAATCGAAGCAACACTACGTCAATCAGGACTCGTCCTGATTGATGTAGTGTACGAGACCTCACCACAGATAATGTTACCAGTATTATTCTTTATATTTTCTACATAGTTCTCCACACTCTTTCAATCAAGTGCCTTGAGCAAATGGAGCGAATGTTGAAGAGTACTTCTAGTAGGTACTTCACAAACAATATGTGATTTGAGATTCTAAGATATGTATCCATTGTGAATCTATGTCACAGACCAAGACAGATGACCCCACAGGTCCAGTCTGTGGGTTGAGCACAAGACTCAATTTCGACTATAAAAATTACAGAAATATATCCCTTTGTCATCAAAACACAAAAAGTCAAAATTTTAAAAGTGGAAAGAATATATGTTATGTATATAGTCTAATAATTTGAACAGTATTAATTTTCGCATAAGACTCAATTTTAAATATAAAATGTGCAGACCGTTTTGTTATTAAATCACAAAAAGTTATGACTTCCTCCGACAGCGAATAAGACATCCACGGAATGGCAAATTTAATATAAATTATTTTACATGGTATATTTGTACGTTTATTTTTACCTAGGTACAATGTGACGGAATCGGTACATGTGTTTTAAGTAAATTATTGTGTTTGTGTATATGTGTTTGTGTGCGATTGTTGTTATAATTTTCCTCAAAGACTTCTCAAACGATTTCGCTGCGGGTTTTTTTTTATCATGTAGGTATTATTGCAAAGCATATATTTGCACATAGTATTTTAAGGATGAAGGACACCAGATGGCGCTGCAGTAATTGTCTTTCTCATGGACGTAATACTTGGTACAGGACAGTGCACTTGGCTCTGTGGGCTCTGTGAAACGAGAAGATGAGTTGGCGGGGTCATAGTCAGTTTGTCCCTTTCTTTGTAGGGTAACAATAATTTTCTTTCGTTAAAAAAATAAGGCAAATAATCCATTTGAATCATTCATTTTTACCAGACAGTACAAACAAATAAATTAAGTGTGTGTAACTATTTGCTAGTAAGTGTATAAATTAAAGAATTGTGAGGCGTCACGGGACGCCTGGCAGTTATGAAACATCGAGTTTGTACAAGTTACATGAATTAAAGTTAAGATTACGACGGGAACTAAATATGGCATAATGAAAAATTTTATGTTACGATTTTTTTTACAGAAAATGATGACTATTTAATAAACATTTATTTTAGTAAATACAAATATATAAATTTATTTCAAGTTGCAACAACTCAATTTTTTTAATCTGTGACTTCAGAAGTAGTTATAGATAGACTAATTCACAACGGTGCGCCCCACCCCGCGAAACTAATATTTTATTTATATAGATATACTTAATTTGTATTCATCTAAGGGAAAATACAGTTTCCGTATTGACGTTAACATTTTTTTTTTATAAATTAAAAGCAAATCGCAATTTATCATTGGGAACCTGTCAAAAACTTGTTCTTGGTTCCCTCCTCGGGACGGCTTTCAACTTCACAAAGTAAGATTTACTACTGACCAGTTTTTTTAAAGTATATTTGAAGTTACCTGTGAAAAGATACGCCACAGCCACCCACTGATGTTATACAACAATTTTTTACCCTTTTTCTTAACCATTAACAATTTTTTTTTTTTTTTTAAATACGATAATTGCTGGAGATTTTAACGCTCATTTTTCAGCGTGGTCTTACAAAACAGACACAAGAGGTAGACTTCTCTTTAAATGTAGCATAGACAACCATTTTATTTTTCTCAATGATGGAAGTTTTACACGATATGCCAGAATTCAAAACGAAGTTGTTAATACCTCCCCAGACATCACTTTTGCTAGCTCAGACATCGCAACGGAGTGTGATTGGTTAGTTACAAATGAATGTTTGGGTAGTGACCATCTTCTCATCCACATACAAATTAACAACTCCTGTATGTATAACCCTATTTTGAAACGTAACATTAGACAGGCGAACTGGACGGGCTTCCAAACACAAATCATCACCTCTTGTTCTAATTTCCCTACTACTATTGGTTTACAAGAAAGCTATGACAAGTTCGAATCTATAGTAACGACATCTGCTGATAAGTTCATACCACCTATTAAACTTAATCCTCATCCTAAAAGTAAGTTCAAACCAAAACCATGGTGGAACCCTAACCTATCAAAAGCTATAGCCGAAAGAAGATTAGCATTAAAGAAATTTCGTAAATACAGATCGATTGAGAATTTTGATATACTAAAAGAAAAAATTAAGGCGGCAAGGACACTGATACGAGAAGCTAAAAGAAAATCCTGGTTCAAGTTCTGTGATGATACAAAACCAAACATGTCTAGCAGTGACATGTGGAGAAGGCTAAAATGGGTCAAAGGCAACTCTAATTCACAAAATGTCTGTCTTAAAGATAGCGAAGCAGAACATTTTCTTAGAAAATTGACACCTGACAGCACTGATTTACCTCCCTGTCCGTCATTATCTCTGAATAATGAAAATCCCGAGACCCTTTTTAATATCTCAGAACTTATTTCAGTTTTAAAGAAAAAAGATACGGCCTCTGGTTTGGATAATATTGTTTATTCAATGATACATAGACTACCAAGGGAAGGTAAAGCTGTCCTTCTTCATATTTACAATCTTATATATACTACCGGGGAAATTCCAACCCAATGGCGAAATATAAAAGTAATAGCTATTCCTAAAAGGCAGTGTGGCTCGCTTAAGTATAGGCCTATTTCTCTAATCAACTGTTTATGTAAAATTTTCAATTTGATGATAGCAAGAAGACTAGAATATTTTTTTGAACATCAAAAACTTTTTAACCATTCAACATTAGGTTTTCGGCGAGGATACTCTTGTTTAGATAATTTGTCACGGTTTACTTTTGATGTCGAGGTAGCTTTATCAAAAAAAGAGTATGTACTGTGTGGACTATCAGACATTGAAGATGCGTATAATAATGTATCTGTGGAAGCCATTACTGAGTGTCTTCTATCCTTTAATGTAGATTTGTTCATATGTAAATATATTAGAGAGTTTTTAAAAGAACGTCATTTGATATACAGACTTCAAAATGGCACGAATTTGATTCGCACCTCGAGACAAGGTCTGGCACAAGGGGATCCCATGTCTCCGATATTATTCAATACTAGCTTTCCGCCCGCGGGCTTCGCTCGCGTTAACCACAGTTGTACTGGGACAGTTAAAGAAATGCGACGCTGCAGAACATTGTAACACTTTCTAGAATATTTTGAAACTTAACTACCTAAGAAACCTCTATACCTAATTTCTTAAAAATCCATTTAGCCATTTTAGCATGAAGAATAGCTATTCCACAAGTCGGTCCCAAAATCAGTCAGCCGTTTTGGAGATTAACCGGAACAGAGAAACAGACTAACAGACACTACGATTTTTTAGATATATATATAAAAATGTTTTTCACTTCTGACAACGCCCTCTTTATATTTGCAAAATTTCAGTAAAATCGGATCAGCTATTTCGACGATCAGCCCTAACAGACATACAAACACAGAGACAAAAACCAACTCATGTCACTCCTGATAACCTTCTTTTTATGTCTGCGAAGGTTCATAGAAATGGTTTAGTTGTTTTGGAGATAAGCCGGAACAAAAACACAGACAGACAACCAGACAGACAAAAAGTTACCTATATCACTCATGACAACCTATTTTTATAGTCTGCATAGTTTCATTAAAATCTTCTAAAGTTTAGCATGAACTAATAGACAGACAGACAAACAAACGGACGGACGGATGGACAGACAGACAGACAAATAAACAAACAAAAAGTAGCGTATGTCACTTCTCACACCCGTCTTTTCACGTCTGCGAAGTTTCATTAAAATTGGTTTCAATGTTTTAGAGTTCAGCTCAAACAGACAGAGTGATGGCCAGACAGACAAACAAAAAGTATTGTATGTCACTACTGACAATCTTTTAATCACATCTTTGAAAGTTTCATTGAAATAAGTTGAGCCCTTTCGGAGATCAGTTCGAACAAACAGACGGACAGACAGACATACAAACACATAAACAAAAAGTGTTGTATGTCATTCCTGATAATCTTTTTATCATATCTGTAAAGTTTCATTGAAATCGGTTCAACCGTTTCGGAGATTAGCTCGAATAGACGGAAAAACAGACAAATAAAAAAATTTGGTCAAGTGGCCGCATAGATCTCGTCATAACATCAAGTTTGAGTACCAACACGATAAGTCTGCGATTGATGGTTTCGAAAATATGAGCATTTAAAAATGTGGTCACGTGGTCACATAGATCTCGTCAAAACATCAAGTTTGAGTGCCAACACGATAGGTCTGCGATTGATGGTTTCGAAAATATAAGCGTTTAAAAATTTGGTCACGTGGTCACATAGATCTCGCCAAAACATCAAGTTTGAGTACCAACATGATAGGTCTGCGATCGATAGTTTCGAAAATATAAGCATTTAAAAAATGTGGTCACGTGGTCACATAGATCTCGTCAAAACATCAAGTTTGAGTATCAACACGATAGGTCTGCGATTGATGGTTTCGAAAATATAAGCATTTAAAAATGTGGTTACGTGGTCACATAGATCTCGTCAAAACATCAAGTTTGAGTACCAACACGATAGGTCTGCGATTGATAGTCTCGAAAATATAAGCTTTTAAAAATTTGGTAACGTGGTCACATAGATCTCGTCAAAACATCAAGTTTGAGTACCAACACGATAAGTCTGCGATTGATAGTTTCGAAAATATAAGCATTTAAAAATGTGGTCACATGGTCACATAGATCTCATCAAAGCATCAAGTTTGAGTACCAACATGATAACCTATGTTATCCCCGGTAATGCCCTCTGTACGTCTGCAAAGTTTCATTGAAATCAGGTTAGCCGTTTCGGAGATTAGCCGAAACAGATAGACAGATTGACAGACAGACTTACAAAAAACAGCTTATGTCACCCCCGATAATGCCCTCTGCATGTCTGCCTAGTTTCATTGAAATCGGTTTAGCCGTTTCGGAGATGAGCTCGAACAGACAGACAGGCGGACAGACAGACAAACAAAAAGCAGCCTATGTCACTCCTGATAATACCCTCTGCACGTCTGCCAAATTTCATTGAAAGCGGTTTAGCCGTTTCTGAGATCAGCTCAAACAGACAGACAGATGGACAGACAGACAGACAAAAAGTAGCCTATGTCACCCGCAGTAATGCCCTCAGCACGTCTGCAAAGTTTCATTGAAATCGGTTCAGCCGTTTCGGAGATTAGCCGGAACAGACAGACAGACAGACAGACAGACAGACAGACAGACACTCCAATTTTATTAATATAGATAGTCACAGGCAACATCAGTAATAAACTACCACCACAAATCAAACTATCACAATATGCAGATGACTTTACCTTCTACTGTACTAACAAAGATTTAAATAAGTGCATTGATGTGTTACAAAACTCTTTTTGTATATTCGTAAAATTACTAAGAGATATAGGATTGGACGTATCTATCTGTAAAACTAAAGCTTGCCTTATAACTAGGAAGTATCGAGTACCTAATTTGGAACTTAAGATATATAACACACCTATAGATATCGTAAGAAGTATTAAATTTTTGGGATTATGGATCGACTCTAAATTCAATTGGAGGAAACACGTTAATGAAACAGCAGAAAAATGTGTATCATATCTTAATATTTTGAGTTGTATAAGTGGCTCCAACTGGGGTATACATCCTATTCATTTACGTCGGCTTTATATTGCTCTAGTCAGAAGCCGCCTAGAATATGCAAGTTTTCTTTTTGGTAATGCCAGTCCCAATTTACTAATCAAACTAGAAAGAATTCAAAATCAAGCGCTTCGTCTTTGTGGGGGTTTTTTGAGATCCACTCCTATACATGTCATGGAGAGCGAACTTTGTATTCAACCACTATATTTAAGAACTAAATGGTTGCTATATAGATATATTATTAGAGTTAAATCGAGACGGAATGATTACCTACAGAACAATTTGAAAAGAGCCCAGTCCGTCTTACAATTTGAAAATAATAATAAAAAACCAATGCTGATTACCGGGTTCTGTGAATTAGGTGACTTAGATATGTGTAAATATGAAGTTCGCCCACCATTTCACCTTCCTTTTTTTGTTTCAACCTTGCCGCTTTATGATATAATAAAAACAGAAATTCCTTTTTTACGCCATCCTAAGTCAAAAACTTCGCTTACTGATTTGAGAAATGAGAGTGAAAATATGATGCGAACACAGTATGGTGACTACGCGCATATTTTCACTGATGGGTCAAAATCTGGTGACCAGATTGGTTGCTCCTTTTTTGATGTAAATAGTAATTGTAAAGGTATATTCTGTGTTAGAAATAATATGTTACCAATAATGGCAATAGAACTAGTCGCTATATTAGAGGCTCTAAGTTATGTAGAATCAACTATATACAAAGATACTGTAATTTTTACAGATTCTAAAAGCAGTTTACAACATATAATGTCGTGTGGAAAAGGCAATTTAGGACGCAATGAGGCTTATCTCATTATTAATTGTATTTACAAGCTTATAATTAATGGGAAAAATGTCAAATTACAGTGGGTCCCATCGCACGTCGGAGTGCACGGGAATGAGGTAGCTGATGCATTGGCCAAAGTGGCGACAGAAGGTATTCCATGTGATATTACTCCGTTCTTTCAAGACCATTACGCTAAAACTCGAGTCAATATCCAATCACAGTGGAAAGCCCACTTCCAACAAAAATCGATTGAAAAAGGAATCTGGTACCGAACATTGGTCAACGAGCCTCCTCATGTCCCGTGGTTTTCGACGCAACGATTAAACAGAAAGGAACTAGTACTCTGCTTTCGTCTGCGCACATCCCATTTACCTCTTAATAATTTTTATTTTCTAATGGGAATAACTAACAGTCCCGACTGTAACTCTTGCAATGAGAAGGAAGACATAGTACACCTGCTATTGTATTGCCAAAGATATGAAGAGGAAAGGAAAAAGTTGATGGCTGAAACGAATACTGCCAGGTGTAATTTGTTCTTCCTTTTTCATTGTGCATTCAGTTCAGGCTTTACAACTGATAATAGCGATAGAATTTTAAGTTTCATTATAGCTGCATTTAATTTAAGAGCTATTGTTGACACAGTTTCATAATGTATTAAATTTATTGTAGCCGACTTAGCCCTGAGGGCTGTAAGGCAATTAAAGAATAAAAAAAAAAAAAAAAACAATTTTTTAACCATATTAAAAGTTTACACCAAAAACCAATGCAGTAGAAATTTTCACAAACTAATGACATATTGAGTTGAGATTTCTTGCCTGCCAGTAATTTCAATTGACAAGTTGATTTTAGCTTACTTGTTAATAAAACCAACAGTAACACTTTTACTACTAGTATAGTTTGCCTCAAACTTTATGACGGATCGGAATACAATGCTATAAGCGTGCTTGCGCAGGTGCAGTCATGTACCCCTCGCTCCACTGCGTCCCGCTACACCTAAAACTGGTTACTGTGACGCGACTTGTGCCTATGTTCGCTTCCGCCATAAAGTTTGTTTGTAACTGTACTAACGTGATAACGTTTTAGGTCACATTTGGGACGGAGAACATTTTGATCCATCGTCATCATACGATATCCGTATATCCGTATAATAAGACGAATCGCATACCTATATATGTAACAATCGTAATCAATTTCGTAATGGGAAACAAATAGTACTACATGCCACGATCGTTCAAACGATCATCGTCCTGTATACGGTATGTCATCTGTTTACATTATATAAAAATGAATGTTGCTTTATATTTTTTATTATTGTCTATGTATTCCTATATCATCTTACGCTGAAATATTTGCCTACGCTGGATTGATTCCTGCCAAAAATACCTACCCATAAGACAGCCGCAAGAATTTTATGTTTTCATCCTTTTCGCACGCATGTAGTTGGGCATTTTAGATTTTCCGTCTGATTCTCCATTGGTATTTTGTACAAATGACGTCTATGACGTCTGTAAATTTAAAAAAATTTTTTATTATATCAGAATATTTTTGTGTTTAACATAGTAAATATTTTAAATTTGCACTGCAAAAAAAAACTGGAAATTTTGAACCCATTATCTGATTTTTATTAATTTCAATAAAAAAATCCTACTAACTTTGGAAAATTTTATGGTCACCTTAGTAATATGGCATCAGAAACTTCAACTTTGACAATATACACGTCAAAATTTTAAATGCCAGTATAAACCATAAATTAAGACATCCTTTTTAAATATATCTGAAAATTTTAATAAAATTGTAAAATGAACCGGAATAACTTTCACGAATACTATTATCATCTGCATACCAAGTGATGTCAAAAACCAGAAGTCACAGAAAATAGATATTAGATGAGTATTCGTATTCATAAACATCGATAATGTACCTATTATATGAAATATTTTTTTCTAATGGCTAGTGTTAAAAAGGGACAAACGGACTCTCCCGTAGCTATCTCCAACAAACTCATTTTGCCTCCTTACGACTTACAATTCAAAGTAAACCTTATCAGTTACGCAAAGGTTTCATTTTTGTATTATACAATTTCCAGAGTGCACTGTCCTGTACCTACGTAGTAAATAGTATTACGTTCATGCGTCCATGGTCAGGCAGACCAATCTATGCACAGAACAATATAATCTATGTGTCAGACAGTGTCAGACAAATAATCACTGATTTATTTTCTAAAGTAATCTGTGCTGTGCACTGATTCAGTCAGCAGACGTGGTCTGGTCAGACGTTGCTGCGTTAGGTTGCTGTTTGCCTGTTTGCTTAGCTGTAATAATCAGTTTTCCAATTTAATTAATTCAGTACAGGTAAGGGAACCTTATATGAATTTATTGGCATTTTGTAATAGTCATTAAAAATTTCATAATTTAAGTTTGAAGATGTCGCATCCTGAACTTTGTACGGCAATAACCATTTTAAATAATACCTATTAGCTAAGTAAGTACTCAAGGTTGAGTTCTGCTTGAATTGGTAATTATTGCTGTGATTTACATATCGTAAAGTTACTATTTATCCGTGTGTAAGCTGGTTAATTTATATTTAGTCATTGTGTATATGATTCCAAAACATTTTACATATTATCACACATCTAATAAATTATGTAATTGCAGTAGGTACGGAAATCACCCTAAAAGTAGTAATAATTTGACTGTAAAGTATTTTAGTAATGGGGAACCTAGAGATGTAGGGGAGTAAGGTGGATCAGCCACTCACCTAATTGCAGCCACTTACTTTTCCCCCGGTAATAAGGATCATATTCGTTCTAGAGACAGCGCGATAAACTTGTAAAAATGTATATAACTTAAGGAAACAGTGTTCCTATTTTAACAACACTGGAATAAAACAGTATTGCCTCAGTATCGGATTGAAAGTGTGAGAGAGATGATGTCAGCCATATTTAAATTTATTTCGTAATGAGTTGAAATTTCGTTATTTTGAAGTTTATGCTTCGACTTTTTTATGTTTAAGACTTAAGAGAGTATAAGTAATTCATTTCTGTACTAAAGTTGCTTCATAAATGCTTCATAAACACTACACAGTTTTTAATTGAAGTAATTTACATAACATTAACATGCTTATATTAGTTCCACCTGCATGTTTGTTTGTTTGTTTGTTTGTTTGTTTGTTTGTTTGTTTGTTTGTTTGTATGTAATGGAATCTTAGAAAGCGATTTTCACCCACTTCCATTGAAGCTATTAGGCTGAAATTTGGAAGACATATGTAACTACGATGACAATACACTAAGATGATAAACACAATCTGATAATGTAGTCAGGGTTATCTCCTCATGAGAACACTCTTCAACGGTTGATAGCACGAATATGAAACTTTATAAATAAGTTGCATTTAGATATTAACCATGGCTTTCACCACAAATTGATGCTGAAGCCAAGATTGTCTCCTCATGAGGACACTCCTCCTGTTCATAACACGAACACAAATTGAAATTGAATTTTTGTTTCAAAACATTAAAATGTTTTGAACATTTGAACAAAAATTATAGAGTATGAAATTTTATAAAAAAATGATCTAATTACTTTTTATCGTAACTGTTATTTATATTAACGAAATCACATTAACTATGCTCTTGAGCTGGAATTCTGGACTCTAGATCCATATTAAATAAGAATGAAATCAGTAATTAGGGTGTAATGGTTTTCCAGATATTTTTGGCCAAATTAATATCTTGAAACCCATAATGTAAAAATTTGCACTTGAGAAGTTTATATGTATATCTCTTTTATAAGAACTCTTTTATTTTATAAGGGAAGCATAAAGTAATTTGATAATAAGAAGTCTGAGGGTGCTTTCAATTTTCAATGAAATTATGCAGTATTATACAATAAATTTTTAAACAAATTTTCTTTTACGCTAATTTAATTTTATGCCATAATTAAAAAAAAAAAACGGAAAAATGTGAGTCGGACACGCGCACTGGGGGTTCTGTGTATGTACACGATATATTTGAGTTATATATTACCAAAAAAATTTAAGTTTGTAAGTAATAGCAAAAAAAATTTGTTTTTTATTGTAGTAAGTATAATAAATTTAAACTTTTCCGATTTTTCTCTTTACCTGTGCTGTGAGACCTTGCTTCTTACCAAATTCATGATCCCAGGTTTACGGGAATCATCATATAGGATTTGATTTAAGTATATGCGAGTATGAAAATATGTGGCACAAATAGCCGTATTTTTTGATTAACTTTAAAGCTTGATTTTTATAGCTCTAAGGGACTGTAGGCCTAAGCATTCAATATTAATATCAACTTGATACATTCAAGCATTCATGAGAAAAAAAGTCTTAACAAAGTGATCCCGTAAGGGTTCCTTTTTCCTTTTGAGGTATGAGGCCCTAAAAACTAGTCAAACATAAGAATTTGTTAAGTACCATTGGATTTATTTAAGAAAAACTTTTTTAGGCACACTTTGAGAATAACTCATCTTTTTCAGGCGGAAGTAAAGTTTTTAATTTTGAAGTAATGATTAAAATAAGAAAATCCTCAATTTTTCCATTTCATCCATTCACAAATAATACTTGCGAAACTAGAAGCCAAAGGCAACTTTTGTGCCAATTTAAAAAGTGTGCTTCTGTTAACCAAATCTGATGGAATGTAACAATGTTAAAACGCGAATGGACTGACAAACAAACTACCATCCCAAAGTTATAAAGTACCAGTAGTACTTAATAAACCTATGTATGTTATACTATCTTACGACATCTCTGTTCATATTACCTACTTCTATGTA